>BROE01000019.1:10198078-10208667 GCA_036571765.1 Plecoglossus altivelis
GAGAGAGGGAGGGGAGGAGGTGAGAGAGGGAGGGGAGGAGGTGAGAGAGGGAGGGGAGGAGGTGAGAGAGGGAGGGGAGGAGGTGAGAGAGGGAGGGGAAGTAGAGAGGAGACTAAGGAGAACGTAAGGAAACCGTGAAAAATGAACGTGACACTGCTGACTTTCCCAGCTAAGGCCAGGCGTGCGACGTACAGCAGTGAGCTGCTAGCATCAGCTCTGTACACAGTCGCAAGACACACAAATGGATACGGATCACCATAGCAACAAATCTACTAGGCTAGCTAAATCAATGCTAAGTACATTAATTATTTCCTCAAAAGCTTTTTAGTTACGTATCTAAAACGTAGCGTTTGAGCCAGTCACCTTCAGCTCACAGTGACTTCATCCTACCTGTCGAGCTAGTTCAATCTTCACTGTCAGTAGTCTACGTCAGTTAGGCTTGAAGAGACTTCTAAACCAATCACATGTCAAACGGCAACGTTATTGGGTACAGCTCAGTGGAATTAGACTGCATTTGAAGAGATGTTGAAGGTCCGTCAGGAATTCAGTGAGTTGGTCGTTCGCCTTGATCTGACTGTTAGAGAGCTGATGACCTTGGCTCTCTCTCTCTGTGTGTGTGTTTGTGTGTGTGTCTGTGTGTCTGTGTGTGTGTTTTTGTGTGTCTGTCTGTGTGTGTGTGTGTCTGTGTGTGTGTGTGTGTGTCTGTGTGTCTGTTTGTGTGTGTGTGTGTGTGTGTGTGTCTGTGTGTGTTTGTGTATTTGTGTATTTCTGTGACAAGGCATGAGTACTCACTGTCCCACTGCAAAGTCATCCCTTCCTCGCCACTCAGAAACACCCTTGTGTTTTGACTACTCTCCACTCCCTCCTCTCCCCCACTCCCTCCTCTCCCCCACCCTCCTCCCCCCCTCTCCCTCACCATCTCCTCTCTCAGGGGGAGGAAGGGGAGGAGGAGAGGAAGGACTGTAGTGCTGGGGGAGGAGGGAGAGCATGGCAGCTCGGGGAACACTCCTATCATCTCTTGTCTTTCACAGCACAATGCACAGAGTTGAGAAATGCCAAGGCAATAGCAGGGCCAGGACAGAGAGGTTCAGCTGCATCCAGACTGAAGCTCATCCTGCCAGGGGGAGTGCTGGGATCTGACAGCCAGGCAACCACACACACACACACACAACCACACACACACACGTACACACAACCACACACACACACATACACAACCACACATACACACAACCACACACACACACACAACCACACACACAACCACACACACTCACACACAACCACACACAAACACACACAAACACACATACACACAACCACACAGACACACTCACACCACCACACACACACACACAACCACACGCACACACAACCACACACACACGACCACACACACACACATACACAGACATACACACACACTGTCACACACACAGTCACACTCACACACGTAGTCACACACACATTCACGCACACAGTCACACTCAAACACTCACAAACACAGTCACACACACTCAAACACTCACAAACACAGTCACACACACTCACACAGTCACAAACACAGTCACACACACAAACACAGTCACACACACAGTCACACACACAAACACAGTCACACACACACTCAGACAGGCTCTGTGAGCTGTGGTTTTAAGGGTGTTCTTGTTGTTCCGTTAGAGAGAACCAGCGCAGTGTCTGTGCGGGGCCTGTTCTGCTAAGTGCTCCATCGTTTGGTGCAGTTCCCCTTGGCAACCAGCACGTGTACATCTAGGCCTCGCAAAACGCTCATCCAGATAACTTTGCGCTGTACGTCCTTGGGTCCTGAACGACACATTTAGAAAATTTCAACTTCATACAGTGCCCGGTTCACAAGTTAACTTTATAGTTAGATTACAGCTTCTTGAAGCTCTACCATTCTCTATCCCTTCATCACCACACTATCCCCCATCTATCCCTCCCTCCACCCCTCCTATCCTCCATCTATCCATCCCTCCACCCCTCCTATCCTCCATCTATCCCTCCCTCCACCCCTCCTATCCTCCATCTATCCCTCCTTCGACTCCTCCTATCCCCCATCTATCCATCCCTCGACTCCTCCTATCCATCGCTCCATCCCTTCAATCCACCATGTATCCATCCTTCTCTCTGTTTCACAACATTAAGCCCTCATTAGAGCCTCTTCTCGTCTCCTCTAACATCCCCCATTAACCTGCCTCCTGGGGCTCAACACACACACACACTTGCACACACACACACTTGCAAACACACACACTTGCACACACACACACACACCTACAGACCTCCAGTTTCCCCAGTGCATTGGTAGATCTTCAAAAACAGAGAGCTATGCTAACAGCTGTCTGGGGATACACACATTACTCAACACACACACATACACATACACACATACACACATACAAGAAGGAGAGCACATAGTTCACACACCTACACACACACACACACACACACACACACTTGTCCATAAATGAGAGAAACACACAAGCAGCAAAACCCATAGTCTTATAGTGTGGCTGACTGAGTCAGACTGTCATGATGAATATCAATGAGTCATCTCAGATTAACATGTCAGTGTGTCAGTCGACGAACAGGACAGTCACCCGCTTGGTGGGAGCTCTCACACACACACACACACACACGCGCACACGCTCACACACACACACACGCACGCACACGCACACACGCTCATGCACACACGCTCACACACACACACACACACGCTCACACACACACACGCGCGCACACGCTCACACACACGCCCACACACACGCCCACACACACACACACACGCACACACGCTCACACACACATACACACGTTCACACGCTCGCACATACGCTCACACACACTCAGCTTCCTGAGGACCTTTTAGAGGAGCTCAACCAGGAGACTACACAGAAGATGTTCTTCCTGCAGGTCAGATGCACACACACTCATACATTTACACACACACGCTCACATACATCCTCACACATTCACACACTCTTGCACACAATCGCTCCCTCAGCCTCTCTCCCTCAGTCTCAGCCTCTCTCCTCCAGCCTCAGCCTCTCTCTCCCAGCTCCAGCCTCTCTCTCCCAGCCTCAGCCTCTCTCCCTCAGTCTCTCTCATCCAGCTTCTCTTTCTGCCAGCCCCAGCCTCTCTCTCCCAGCCTCAGCCTCTCTCCCTCAGTCTCTCTCATCCAGCTTCTCTCTCCTCCAGCCTCAGCCTCTCTCCTCCAGCCCCAGCCTCTCTCTCCCACCCCCAGCCTCTCTCTCTCTGCCAGCCCCAGCCTCTTTCCTCCAGCCTCAGCCTCTCTCTTCCAGCCCCAGCCTCTCTCCTCCAGTCTCAGCCTCTCTCCTCCAGTCTCAGCCTCTCTCCTCCAGCCTCAGCCTCTCTCCTCCAGCCCCAGCCTCTCTCTCCCACCCCCAGCCTCTCTCCTCCAGCCTTAGCCTCTCTCCTCCAGTCTCAGCCTCTCTCCCAGCCCCAGCCTCTCTCCTCCAACCCCTGCGGCATGCCAGCTGGGACTCATCCCTGGACCGGGATCTGGAACTCCATCCTTGAACAGAGGAACGTCTAATCCGTTTCCAGGGACTGGCCCAGTCAGCTGGGTTTTCAAACAAGCGTCCTTGACGTGAAGGTCGTGGGACTCATTCAAACATTCAGACATTCAGACCCTCTCTAGCAGAGGGGACAGAGAGGAGGAGAAGGCTGGTGTGAGGAGGACGTGGATGATGTGAGAGCGAGAGACTGTGAGACAGACCAGCAGGTGGGCTGTCGTTCCAGCTCACATTCCCCCTCAGCCATTGGTGTCATCGATTGGCCCATGTAATTCTGCTCCGATTTGGCTTGGCTGATCAATGGCTGCAGCGTACTTCCTGTGGCCAGGAAACCATTAGGTTGAGAAATACTTCACTTCTTTTCTCTAGTGTCGCCTTTTCCTTCTCTCTCTCTCTCCGCTCTCTCATCTCTCTGTTCATCTCTCAGTGATCCTGTCTTCTAATATTGCAGGAATAATTGAGCCAGTCTGGAAGCAGACGTTAGTTCACTCCATATACTCCCTGATCACACTGGATCCAACGACTAAATCTGCACATTCTGAAAAGATTGGGAAGTTGAAGTGGGTTTCGTCTGACTCAAACATTACCATGGGAATCATATGCTAATAATAATTTTTAAATGTCATGACCAGAAATAGACGGCCACCTAGGTCATCAGTTTTAACTCATTCAACAAAATTGAAATAGAGACTGCAGTCATGCACACACGTAAACACACACACACACGTAAACACACACACACACACACACACACATGTAAACACACACACAGACACACACACAGACACACACGTAAACACACACCACGTAAACACAAACACATAACACACAGCAGAAACACACACACGACACACACACACAGACACACACGTAAACACACACACACGTAAACACACACACACGTAAACACACACACACACACAGACACACACACACGTAAACACACAGACAGACACACACACAAACACACACACACAGACACACACGTACACACACACATGTAAACACACACACACGTAAACACACACACAGACACACACAGGCACACACACGTAAACACACACACACGTAAACACACACACACGTAAACACACACACAGACACATACACGTAAACACACACACAGACACACAGACACACACAGACACACACACACGTAGGTTGATACAGAAGCATGTAGAGGAACAGGAGGGGGGATGTGGATGAACTCTTGTTTACTCAGCATGTCTTCAAGGTCAGCATCCTTGACAGTGTTAGAGTGTCACACACCGTACACACATCCTACACACGCAATGAACATACAGACCACACACACTGTACCTACATGCCAGATATACGCACACACTGCACATGCAGACCCGACACACACACACACACGCTGTACATATCATCCACACACACTGCACATGCAGACCAGACACACACACACTGCACATGCAGACCAGACACATACACACTGCACATACAGACCAGACACACACACACTGCACATGCAGACCCGACACACACACACACACACACTGTACATATCATCCACACAAACACTGACCAGACACATACACACTGCACATACAGACCAGACACACACACATTGCACATACAGACCCAACACACACGCACTGCACATGCAGACCAGACAAACACTGTCCTCAGTCTAACCCATCGTGGCATGCTGTCCTTCTACAGCCTTTGACTGAGTCACAACCAGCCTGACCACCAGATTTACCAAAACACAGCCTGAACAGAGACCAGAGTGTCCACAAACCAGCCTAATCACAAACCAGCCTGGCCAGAGTCCAACCAAACCAGAAACCAGCCTTAACTGCCAGAAACACATCTTTTCCTCAGACAGGCAGACAGACAGACAGACAGACAGACTGGCAGACAGGCAGACAGGTAGATAGACAGACAGACAGACAGACAGACAGACCAACAGGCAGACCGACAAACAGACAGACCGACAGACAGACCCAGTCACACTGCAGATGGTTCCACTCTGATCATGTGGAGGTGGACCAGTGTCAGGCTGATATTTCAGTAACCAGGAAGCCACTGAGAGAGCAGCTCCCTGGTCATAAAGCAGCCTTTTGTCATGTCGCTATAGCTCAAGCCTGAACTGAGGGACGTCTATCAGCATGGTGCTGACCAAGGTTTCAAGCAAAGGGGGGGGGGCACACTGAGCATGTGCAGAGACCTTGAGGGAGTAAGACTAAGCATGATGGCAAGGGACTAAAGCTAGAGTTGAAGCAGGCTAGTATGTGTGTGTGTTGGTGTGTGTGTGTGTGTGTGTGTGTGTGTGAGTGTGTATGTGTGAGTGTTGGTGTGTGTGTGTGTGTGTGTATGTGTGTGTGTGTGTTGTTGTGTTTGTGTGTGTGAGTGTGTGTGTGTGGGTGTGTGTGTGAATGTGTTTGGAGCAGTCTAGTATGTGTGTGTGTTGGTGTGTTTGTGTGTGTATGTGTGTGTGTTGGTGTGTTTGTGTGTGTGAGTGTTGGTGTGTGTATGTGTTTGTGTGTAAATGTGTGTGTGTGTATGTGTTTGTGTGTAAATGTGTGTGTGAATGTGTGCGTGTATGTCTGTGTGTGTTGGTGTGTACTTGTGTGTATGTACGTGTGTGCATGTGTATGTGTGTGTTTGTGTGTGCATGCAGATGTATGTATTGGTGAGTGTGAGAGTTCATGTGTGTATGCCTTTATGTGTCCTTAGTGAGCGAGTGAGTGAGTGAGTGAGTGAGTGAGTGAGTAAGTAAGTGAGTGAGTGAGTGAGTGAGTGAGTGAGTGAGTGAGTGAGTGAGTGAGTGAGTGAGCGAGTGAGCGAGTGCATTTGTGCCTGTCTATGGCATCTTCCTCAGCCATCCCAGCATACAGTACCATCCCATCTCCCAGCCTCCTGTCCTCACAGGTGAGCCAGCTGAGGGAGGGACAGGTAAGTGAACCTGGCCCAGACGCATGACAGGTGAGCTGGGTACTTACAGGCGTTGGTTACAGCGAAGCTGTTGGCCGTCTCAATGTTATCTACATGAGGGACAAGGTTGAAGGGAGCTTCAGACGCGTTTGGGCTGGTGTTGTGCAGGAAGATGGCCAGACGGAACGCTGTGTATTCCTGATCAGTATTCCTGATGAACAGACCACCTGGGAAGAAAGGCCGAGGGAGGGAGGGAGAGAGAGAGAGAGAGAGAGAGAGAGAGAGAGAGAGAGAGAAAGAGGGAAGGGAGGGAGGGAGGGAGAAATAGAGGGGAGAGAGTGATAGTGAGCATAGTTCGACACCATGCGCATACTGAAAAAGCTCTTCTGAAAAACAAGGAACACGAACACATATCACAGTAAACCACCTAAATGCTTCAGTCAATACGTCCTTAGTTGGGCCACAGGCATCTCACATCTAGGAACGTCAGCAGGACACTTTAAGATCACGCGCACCCCTTGACATTTATTTTCTGTCAGCATGTAACGTTGGAATGTGCTTGAACTTAACGATAAATCGTCCGGTTCGATCGAGTGCGAAGTGAAACAAACAGACGGGGATTTACCGCCCATTCTGGGCCACGTCAACATGGTAAGTTAGAGCTTGCAGAGTACGAAGACCGCGGGCAGGCACGGTGGTCGGGTCGGTATAGCTTCAGTTGCGGGTTTCTGTCGCTTGAATAACCGCGCTCAGTTAACGCGGGGAGTAAAACAGCGAGACTATGACAAACGGGTTTATGAGCGAGGAACTGAGTGTCCCTGAATGGCGAGTCGCGAGTCTGCAGTGGGCTACACACACTTTCAGAGAACCCCGCCGCTGATCCGCTCGCGTCAACCAAGCGGAGCATCCCGTGACCGGGAGCTCTATGCTGCAGTGTACCGATTTACAACAAAGCTGGCTGGTACGGAGCCCCTGAACCATAAACCCAGACATGGGTCCCTTTCGGTGCACCGGAAAACACGGAAGGACTCATAATCTCGATAGGTAACGCACTTTCTAATGTCATTAGAAATTAGGATTTTTTTCCCAGAGCTTTAAAATTATGGGTGGTTTCCGTTATACTTTAAGTTGCCTTCAAACCTGCTAGTGGGGCCACAAACACACATACAAACAGAAATATATCTGCTCATATTAATTAAACATTTTCTTATTCAGATTTACAACCCGCGGTTGTAACTGCTCTTTCGTTTAAAGCAGCACTCACCGATCTGAACGCTGCTTGGGAAAGCTCCCATTGTTAATCCCCAATAGCCAGAAAATATCAGTAGAAACTGAATAAAAATCCTCATTTTGTTTTGGTTAAAAACTGATGAGAGACATCGAGGAGGAGAACACCCGGGGAAAAACAAGACGAAAAAGAAAAACAAGCAGTTCATTAGCAATCCATCCTGGGCAAGATTTTCCCCCGCAGTGCTCGCGCACCCTGCTGCTGTTCTGCTCCGTCCGGCGGTAGAGACGGTACACGCACAAGATGGGGGGAGCTCACCACGGTGGGCAGTGTCTACGCGGAGAGGGATCACACATGCGCTTTCTTTCGACCCTGTCTCCCTCTCTGCCGTTCTCTCGCGCTGCACGGTGAGCACCCTTGTCCCTTAATGGCACCGTATGCTACCGTACTCACTGAAGGGTACACTGACCATGGAAATGGCAAAACACGCGCATATCATTGTCTTATGTAAAGGCACTACGGGTTGTGTCAGGGACTCAAGTTGGATGCAGTGTAACGGAGGTGGCACCGTCAACGCTGTACCGGAGTTTCTACCGCGTGGGCTCAGGGGCCCATTTGTGGCACTGGCGTGCTCGCGCAACCGTGAATCTGCGCTTTCCACTTAGGTAATGACAATCAACCTTGTTGTTGCAATTTCAACGAATGTCCACGTGAGTCATGGGAATGTGGCGATCCGGTGCCTTCGGGACGAGACAAGTGACAAACGAGCCCGTTATCCAACGCAAGTTTGGCACGTTAGTGATTTGTACTGGCACTGTTGGACACGTAATGTTCGCACGATGCACACATCCCACCGTCTCTTGTCCACCCCTTCTACCTGTCGCATCACACAATGAGGTCACTGCATGCTAATTAGCCTCTAGTTGAAGACACCTAGACACACATACACACGCATGCACACCCACACGCACACGCACACACACACACACACAAAGCTGAAAACATCATGACTGAATCGCACACTGTAAGCCTACATTGTGAAAAGTAAATGGGTTTTGCCGTTGTCAATATGCTAATGAGAATCAACGTTGGTCGCCCTCAGTTTCACTCGCGCTCCAATGGATTCAATTAAGGCGTTTATGCATGCAGATTGCGGTGGTTTATTGCTGTGCTCGCGCTACGCTAAGTTGGCCTGGAACGAGTGATAGGGACGCGAGAGGAGAGACAGATCATGGGTCTGATATTGGAGCAACATATGTGTCAGCACAACTGAGTGCCTTTGTCAAAGTTCAATATTTTGACCTTATTGATCTCAACAGACTGCAATAAATGGTCACGTGCCTCCAGTCTATATCGGTGCCTCTCAAATCAACGCGTGCTCTGTGTCCCGCTGTCCGCGGTACTGGAATGCAGAGTTTTTGTAGCAGCGTTAAGACCGCGTGCTGCTGGTGCGCTGTCCGCGGTGCTGAGGACTCGAGGAGGCCGTGTTCAGCCACGTTATTACCGTCCTTCTCTACGGATAGCCACGGTCATCGGGACAGCCTGTACTGATAGGATAGGTTGGCCCTGGGGAGACTGCATGCGCATCGGCTTCACACTCCGGGAAGGTTGAGTCCCCGGACGTTACGTTACGTTCTCACGGCAGCGTCACTTTAACGACCTGTCCGCTCAGCCTGGACTGTGTCGTCCTTGTTGTGCCACGTGCTGATATGGTACCGTGCCGGAGTTGTTAAACATCTGCTTCGGTTGGTGTAACGCGTCGGTACGGACCCAAAGAGGTGCCCCTATCTAATCTTTTGAGCCCGTGTGAAATACGCACATACAGACGTTTCTCAAAGAAACTCGGAATTAACACGTTGGTCTAGAAGTCCTAAGCACGAACAACATCGGCCTTCCATTCCGTTTGGACTTCTGGTATTAACCCGTATAACCCTTCTAATATTTTACAGACAGCTTCGGATGCTAGTGAATTCCTAGACATATTTTTGTAACCTATTGTTTTGTTTTTTTGTGGTTATATTCATATTTCTCACGCTTTTAAGAAATGTAGACTGGTCTGTTAAGAGCGGGTTCTACCGCTTTGGAAAAGCTTTGCCCTCAAGTCATCTACTTTTCACAGTTGTGTTCAGTCTCGTGAAATCGTAAAAGCGTTACCAGGACGGAGACGATCACATGCGGGCATGAACGCGGTGCTCACGCGCAGTGCAGGTGGATTATATTTCAACGGAGAAGGGAGCCAGTTAATCGGTGTCGGTTGCGTATCACCTTCACATGCAGGCAAGGAGTAAATAACCACACGCGTGACAAGGCTGTTCTAGATCGTTGTGAAGTCGTTATTGTCAACAGACACAATATGACCCAGGTGTTGCCATTCTTATCTCCCGGCTGCTCGTTTTAACCTTTCTTCATAAATACATGACATGACATCACGTCACACTACATTGTGTGACATCACATTATATTACAGTACATTACTCTCATGTTCCTGCTATGCTTAGCCAACCAGAAAATACCTGCGATGGCGCACTGACCCGTTAAAAACACAGGTCAACATACAAGCTAGCTCACGGGTTATCATGCAGGTTAGCAGTACACTTTAGCATGCAGGCTAGCATGCAGATTAAAAGTACATGTTAGCAGTGTGTGTGTGTGTGTGTGTGTGTGTATGTGTGTGTGTGTGTGTGTGTGTGTGTGTGTGAACGGTAGCTGGTTTGCAGATCAGATGAGGCCACAATTTTATAAAAACTGACTGAAATAGAAAAGAACCCCCACAATCCCCAACTCCCATCCTCTCTCTCTCTCTCTCTCTCTCTCTCTCTCTACCGTATATATATATATACTGTATATATCTCTCTGTATCTTTCTCTCTCTCTATCGCTCTCTATATATCTCTCTCACAC
>BROE01000019.1:10209290-10284373 GCA_036571765.1 Plecoglossus altivelis
CTCTCTCTCTCTCACTCTCTCTCTCTCTCTCTACCGTATATATATATATACTGTATATATCTCTCTGTATCTTTCTCTCTCTCTATCGCTCTATATATATCTCTCTCACACTCTCTGTATCTTTCTCACTCTCTCTCTTTCTCTCTCTGTCTCTCTCACTCTCTCTCTCCCTATCTCCTTTTCTCTCTCCCTCTCTCTCTGCCTCTCTCCCTTTCTCTCTCCCTCTGTCTCTCCCTCTCTCTTTCTCCCTCTCACCCTCTCCCCATCCCTCTCTTCCCCCTCCCTATCTCCCTCCCTCCCTGCCTCTCTCCCTATCTCACTCTCTCCCTCCTCTTTCCCTCCCTATCTCCCTCTCTCTCTCTCTCTCTGGGTAATCAGGGTGAAATATGAGATAATAAATTGTCATTGATTGAAGCCAGAGTTGTTTTCAAGCCAGATATTGAAAAGGGAATACAATTTATAATATTTTGGGACATTGGAGATTATAAAGTTGAGCTAACCATAATGAGATTGGACACAGTCTTGAATTATAAAGTTTAACTCCATGCAGTACTGCGATGTAACTTGCATCTGCAAAGAATGACCTTGACTTAGTGGAAAACAGCGACATACTGCTCTGTCCCTCTACAGCACTGGAGTTTATATATATATATATATTTATATGTATATACACACACCTTTCTCTTTTATCATCAATGGAGCTTCATGATAACACCTTTCTCCATCACAGGAGCACACACTCTCATCTATCTATTCTGCATCACAGGCACTTTTACACACACACACACACACACACACACACACACTCCTCACTGTCTTTGTAGTTTTCGGCGAAGTTTCCATCGCTAATTCGTCCTCCACTGCCCAGGCATCCAGATCCACACTTGGAGACAGCAGGAGGGGAAGGAGAGACAGGTGGAGATAAACTGTAAGAGAGAATATTTGTTTGTCTCCCTTCCACATAATGAACCTGAGATTGGATCAAATGTCAGATTAAATTGCTGGGATGCGAAGAAGGCACATTATTGATTTCCAAAGTGGGACTGCAGATGGTTGGAAATAGGTAGAGAGGGGGGGGTGATGGAGAGACAGGGTGGAGGGAGAGAGGTGAGAGAGGGGTGAGGTAGAGGGATAGAGACAAGTTTAGGGAAGGAGACAGGGAGTGTTGGAAGAGGTGAGAGAGAGGGAAGGGATGTGGGAGAGAGGGGGTGAGGGGGAGAGGGAGGGGATGTGGGAGAGAGGGGGTGAGGGAGAGAGGTAGAGAGAGAGAGCGAAGAGATAAGGGAGAGAGGGGGTGAGGGAGAGGGAGGGAGAGAGGAAGGGGATATGGGAGAGAGGGGGTGAGGGAGAGAGGGAGGGGATGTGGGAGAGGGGGTGAGGGAGAGAGGGAGGGAGAGAGGAAGGGGATGTGGGAGAGAGGGGGTGAGAGAGGGAGGGGGAGAGAGAAGAGATAAGGGAGAGAGAAACATATCTCAAACAGCATGAAACACTCTGCTCTTCTACCATAAACTGTGGAGTTTGTGGCATACATCAATGCTCCGATCCTTTATTGTAAGTAATTAAGGTTATTGGGTTGTCCTTCACCAACTGGGACAAAAGACACTCATCTCCTGAGTCTCTCAATGTTGTAATTCCTGAGTGAAATGAACAGCATCTGGCAGAGACTTTAATCCAAAGCAACTTTCTTAATAGTGATCATGGAAACTATAGCAGTAAACAGGCAGTAGACAGACAGGAGACAGACAGACAGGCAATAGACAGACAGACAGACAGGCAGTAGACAGACAGACAGACAGACAGACAGACAGGCAGGCAGGCAGGCAGGCAGGCAGGCAGGCAGGCAGGCAGGCAGGCAGTAGCCAGACAGGCAGGCAGTAGGTAAACAGTAGGTAGACAGGAGACAGACAGACAGACAGACAGACAGGTAGTAGACAGACAGGCAGTAGACAGACAGTAGACAGACAGTAGACAGACAGTAGACAGACAGGCAGGCAGGAAGGCCGTAGGTAGACAGGAGACAGACAGACAGACAGGCAGTAGACAGACAGTAGACAGGCAGGCAGGTAGGAAGGCAGTAGACCGACAGACAGGCAGTAGACAGACAGGAGACAGACAGACAGGCAGTAGACAGACAGACAGGCAGTAGACAGACAGGAGACAGACAGTAGACAGTCGGCTTCAGTGTTGATCCTATCCTCGGCCCTCCAAGGTGAGACTTAACATAATAACGCTCATTAAAGTCTCGTAGATAATAAGAGTGTCTTCGATCCACAGCGGTCCCATAGAGACTGACATCCAGAGATCAGATCTGATGCCCTCCTCGGGGTTCAGCCAGTAGGTTTGATTTTCTAAACGATACGAGAGAAGCAGTAGGATATCGTCAGCTGATATGCTTGTTTTGCATTCTGTAGCCAACAGGGGCTTCCTGTCTCTCTCCCAGGTGGAGATATCTCAGCTCTGAACAACACAGAATATCTCTAATACCCCTGAGGAGTTAGGTGTGTGTGTGTTTGTGTGTGTGTGTGTGTGTGTGTGCCTGCGCGGGCGAGAGATGCGCATCCATCAAATACAAACACACTAATCTACCTGCCCCAGGCTTGATTTTCTATTTCCCTCCTTTATTTTTCTCAACATCTCTCATTCTCTGCCTCTCCCTCTCTTTCTGTCTGCCTCTCTCAGTGTGTAATGTTGTTGTAGTTAAACCACATAACTGAAGTGTTCCTTGCCCAGGGACTGAAGATGCAGTTATGGATACAGACAAACTCATTAGAGCAGGCCTACATCACACAGTGGCATCTCTAAAATTCATATGTATCATACATCTAAAGATGGGCTTTCTCTGCCTGTTGGATTGAGTGTGCACATATGTGTTCTTACATTGTCCGAGGATGTGACATACGAGTTGGGTCGCGGGCCAGATGAGAGAGACAGCCCTCCTCTCTCCCAGCCCTCGCTCTCCTCCTCCAGCGTTCTTCTCTATGCAAGAGCCCGTGCTATATGGTCTCCGAGCGCGGTTTGTGTGGACCCAGCGACTTGGACCGTTCGTTCTCCAGGAGCAGCACGACCTGTAGTTGTCTCCTCAAGTTCGCGCGCGTCTCACGCGAGTACGCGAAGGTATCGGAGCCCGGAGCTGGCGTGTTCGTACGCCATGTCTCGAGCATCCGCTGCGCCCCTCTGGGTTATGCGTACTAGAATCGTGCATTTACACGCTGAAGAGAGCCTGCGCACTCTGCCGGCATCACCGCGCAGACCTCGCAATCTTAATGCGCTCGTCTGTTACGGATAGTCAGTTGTCTCCTCGGAGATCTGCCAGTTGAACCCTGACACACAGCGTGCTCTCTAGAAGACTGCGCTCTCTCCCCAGGGCCCTCTCTCTCCAGCGCGATCTATCTCATACATGCCGCCTGACCCCTGGCTCTACAGTCGCGCCGTGTACATGTCAGAGAGTAATCTAGACGGCAGGGCTGCCTTCATGCAGCTCCCTGGCCCATGCATCTCTCCCAGGTCATGGTCGTCCATGGGGTAAGGGGTTGTGCTAGTCCGCGGATGATTCCGTTCAAGCCAACTCATACACCCCCTCCTCCCCGGAATGAGTGCTTAACGCTTGGCACCATGAGATGAGGACAGGCGCTCGCTTTGGAACGAATCAAACAAGGATGATTAGGTTTTTAACCACGCCTGGGCTGCCCCAGTACCCCCTTTCTACTTCCCTCACTGCTTTCCCTCTTTCATGATATTGGCGAAAATGTGTTTGTCCCTGCACTGTCGCCTGCTCTCGACATGACTTCGAGGCAGATTCCGAGAGAAAGGGAGAGAGAAGAGATAGGGCCAGAGGGAGAGAGCTCGGGGGAGAGAGAAGATAAGTTGGATGAGAGGAGAGAGAGGGTGCGGGCAAGAGAGATAGAGAGTGAGAGGTTCCTGCAGAGAGAAGAGGAGGCACTAGAGGGCACAGCAGGTAGGGCAGAGAGGAGAGAGCAATGAGAGAGAGAGAGAGAGTGCGAGAGGTAGTAGAGAGGAAAAAAGATGGAGGGATGGGTTTGAAATCCATGAGGCAGTGAGATCGAGTATGGGAGTGAACGCATAGAGTGAGATGAAGAGACAAGCAGCCAGAAGCAGAGCGTGGGAGAGGGAGATGGAGAAGAAGGAGGAAGATGGAGGAGAGAGAGATGCGAGAGAGAGAAAGAGAGTCCTGGAGAATCGAGAGAGAGGGAGAGATGATGGAGAGAGAGAGAGAGGGAAGAGAGAGGGAAGAAAGAGAGAGAGGGGGGGGGAAGAGACGGGGAGATAGAGGTAGGCTGGGAGAGGGAGAGGGACCGGAAGAGGACCAGAAGGGGAGCGGAATGGGAGAGAAGGGGGAGAGAGACGGAAGAGAGAGGAGATGAGGGGGAAGAGAGAGAGAGTACGAGTGAGAGAGGGGAAGAGAGGGGAAGAGGGAGAGAGAGAGAGAAGGAGTAATGGGGGGGAGGGAGAGGGAGAGAGGGGAAGACGAGAGGACGAGAGGAAGAGTGGGGGAGAGGGAGAGTGAAGAGCAGAGAGAGGGAGGAGCGCATACGCGTGAGAGAGTGAGAGGGGGAGGAGTTATGGAGAAGAGAGGCCTGGAGAGAGTGACAGAGAGATGTACGGTGACTTGGAGTAGCGAGAGAGGGAATGGATGTGAATTCAGCTGGGTGTCTGGGGTTTGGCCTGGTGAGCAGAGCCTTCTGCGCGGGATTTATATGGGCGGACAGCGACAATTGAGACCGCTTGGGGTAAGGGCTGCTGTATGTGACGCACCTTAAATGAGTCATGATCTGCTGACAAGAAAGACATGGCTGTATATGTCCTGCAGGGTAACACAAAGGAATAGTGGGTGAGGAGGGAGGAGGAGGTGAGGAGGTGAGGAGGGAGGGAGGAGGAGAGAGGGGGGAGGGTGGAGGAGAGGAAGGGTGGAGAAGGAGTAGGATGAGGCGGAGGACAGCGCACACGGAGAGATCAGAGGAGGCGAGCAGACGCGGGAAGAAGGATGTGAGGAAGAGATCTATGTGAACGAGGAAGGGAGGGATAATGGAAGAGAGGGCAGGAGAAGGTAAGGTGGAGGAGTGAGAGAGAGGAGGAGAGGGAGGGTGGAGGAGAGGAGAGAGGACAGGGGAGGGTGGAGAAGAGGAAGAGCTTGGGAGGCAGAGGAGAAGGGAGGGGGAGGTGGAGGAGAGGAGAAGGGGAGGGGCGGCATTGGTTTGGCCGTGCGGCAATATCTTTCAAACATGTCCTCAGGGGCACATCTGTAGGAGTGGAAACGGAGTGTTCCAGCGCTGGATCTTAGGGATGATCTGGAGCAAATACCATCTGTTCTGTGTCGTCTAGAAAAGAGTGGATCTCATCGCTGCTGGAGAACCTGGAGAACCAGGAATCAGCGCATTCCACTCATCTGTGAAGGAACGACACTACACAGTCCCTCAGCACTTCAACATCACTGGAGGAAGGCAGGATGGGGAGAGAGGGAAGAGAGAGAGACGGAAAAGGAGAGAGAATCGGCACGGACGATGGAAGGAGGGAGGCAGAAACTGGAAGAGAGGAAGGGGAAAATAAGGTTGGCAAGGGGACGAGAGGAGGAGGTGGAGTTGGAGGGGAACAGGCAAGAGAGTGGCTCATTGCAGTCTGCGTGGGTCTGCAGTCTGTTCAGGAAACATATCCGCAGTGTTCTCTGCTTGAAGAACACAACTTTTTGCTTACTTCTTGCTCCATGCGTGGTCTCTCTTGTACCATTCCTCTCTCTCTTTTCTATTACCAGTCGTCTCTCAATACCTACCGCTCGCCTTGTTTCTCTCATGCATGTTCTCTCCATCCTGTCTCCTCTCTCTGATTTTACTGTACTCTAGCTTCCTTCCCTGTTATGGTCCTCTTCTCTCGGGCTGAGTGAGTACGCATAACGCGGTCGCAAGTCGAGACTCGCGTTCAATCATGTCCTCTCTCCATCCGCCGGATCTCTCAGTCACTCTTCCGCGTGTCTCTTGCTCCATCCTGTATCTCTCACATTCCGTGTCGGGCATGCGGGTCAATACTCATCCCATTGTCTCTCGTCCATTTCCTGTTCGTCCTCAGCTCCTGTCCTGTCTCCATCCATGTCTTCTCGCACATCACACTCGAGAGTCTGCTCTCCATCCCATCGTCTCTCTCCATCCTGCTCGCTCTTCCATGGGGGCCCATTGTGGCATTCTCTCATCGCATGTCATGATGGTCCTGTTGGGGAAGTTCTGGGTCGTGCCGTTTTTCGGATGTTGGGCTAGCCGGTTGATTCGATGTCTCGGTCTCCCCCTTCTCGGGTTCGAGTTCCCAATCCTGTCCGCAGAGGCGTCTTCCCGGTCGTGTGTCCCTGGTGATAACGGAACTTTGCTTCCGAACACTCCATATCTGTTAGAATCTGAGTTCTGCGCATATAGCTCTTCTAGCCTATCCCAGTGTACTGTGTTGTGCCAAACCGTGGAGACCTGTCTCTCTCCGTAATATGCGTATTCTCTCTAGATGTGACCACCAGAAGCATGTCTTCGCTCGGTCTTCCGCCTGGTTCGCTCTTCCTTCGACATGGTCTTGGCTCTATCTCGCTGGTCGCTGGACCGATGTCTCCTTCCCTGGTCTCTCTCTGCATCCACTGGTTCGTTTTTCTACATGGGCATTGGTGCTCACGATCGCCTGCCGTCGCGCGGATAGAGACTGTCGGCATGTGTGGCTCTGCGGTGTGTCTTGTTCCATGCATCGAGAGCGTATACCGGGTGCTCAGTGCTCCGCAGTGGCGGAGTCTGCCTTCCCTGGGGTTCTCTATTCGACTGACTTCTTCCTTCTGTATTCTCCATCCTGTTCTCTCCATCCTGTCCTCTCCATCCTGTCCTCTCCATCCTGTCCTCTCCATCCTGTCCTCTCCATCAGTGTATTATCTCCTGTCAGCGTGGTTCTCTCATCCATGTCTCTCTCCATCCCTGTCTCGGCATCCACTCGTCTCTCGATTCGCTGAGATACTCCCACGTGCCATTGTCTCTCATCCACCTACTGTGTGTGTAGCGTACCTGTCTGTCAGAGAGAGAGAGGTTCTTGCGTCTCGGGTACGTCTCGTGTGCGCGGGTCATAGCACGCATGTCGATGGTTTATCGTATATCTCCATCCCTTCCTGTCTCTCCATCCTGTTCTCTCCATCCTGTCCTCTCCATCCGGTCTCTCAGTGGCTGTCCTTCCTGATGTGTCTTTCCTTCGGCTGTATCTCCTCACCATCCATGTTTCTCTCCCTTCCTGTCTCTCTCGTTCCTGCCCTGCACCTCTCTCGCTTCCATCGCCCTGATATTCTCATTCTCCTCCTCCTCTCCATCCTGTCTCTCTCCTTCCCTGTCTCTCTCCATCGTGTACTCTCTCCCTTACCCTGTCTCTCGCCTCATGAGCTCTTCCTACCTTCCTGTATCTCTCCATTCTGTCTCTCTCCTCCCATTTCTCTCTATTCCTGTCTCTCTCCTTCCTGACTTCTCACGCTTCCCTTGTTCTCTCCATTCCTGTCTCTTCTCCATCATCCGTCTCTCTCCATCCATGGTCTCCTCAGTCCTGTTCTCTCCATCTGTTCTCTCCATGCCCTGTCTCTCTCTATCCCTGTCTCCCCCCCCTCCACTCTTCCATCCCTCTCCCCCCTCCACTCTCCAGCGCAGCATCCCTCCTCCTCTCCTCCCCACCTCTCTCTCTCCATCCCTGTCTCTCTTCCCTGGTCTCTCTCCATCTTGCTAAGGGTAAAGAGTGTATTCCCTGGCGTGTCTGAGTCTCCATCAGGCCTTGGTGCTGTCCTATGTCGCCGTGTGCACACTGTTAGTCCTCCATCATAGCAGTCACTTCTTTCTGCGTAGTTAAGACCAATGCTGATCCCTGTTGTGAGTTAGTCGTACCCGCTACGCGCACTCGGCAGCAGTCCGCCACGAGTCTCTGCATGGTCTGCTCTCCATCGCCTAGTGTGACTCGGTTCTGCTATTCGATCGCTGGGCGGTCTCTCTACATCCATGTTCCTCTCTCCTTCCCGTGAGCTGTTTAGACTGTCATGAGAGGCACTGGTTAGTCGTGAAGTCTTTCCTCGTGAATGATCGCGCGCAAGAATAGCGTCCTTCCTTAGTGCTCCGAGATCACTTTCATGTCTTTTATCCGCTCGCTGTCTAAGGTAGGTGTCAGCTGCAACCAGGGTCTTCTGCTCTCTGCACTCCCTGTCTTCTCCCATCCTGTCTCTTCTCCTTCCCTGTCTCTCTTCGTACTGTCTCTCTATCTCTGGGTCTCTCTCCCTCCTGTCTCTCTCCATCCTGTCTCTCCATTCCTTGTTCTCTCGCTCCATCGACCGTGGATCTACTCTCCCATGCCGGTTGATGCCGATCTTCGTCCTTACCTGTCTCGTAGGGATAGTCTTATTCCTGTCGTTGCGCTCACATCGCGAATGTCTCTCCGCCGCTGCCTGTGGGTGTCTCGTCTGTCCTTCCGGCTGGACTCTCTCCTTCCTGTATCTTCTCCATTCCTGTTCTCTCTCCATCTGCTCCTCTCCTTCCCTGTTCTCTTTCCATCCATGTCTCTCTCCTTCCTGTCTTCTCTCTGCAGCTTTCGGGTCATTCTCTGTCCCACGGTGGTCCTCTCTCCTTCTAGTGCTACTGTCCGCGCTCTCTCCTTTCACCATGTTCTTGCTACTGTGCTTACCATCCGTGCCTAATGATTCCCCGGGTCCCTCGCAGACCTTGGGGCCTGTCTCTCTCCTTCCCTGACTCTCTCCTTCCCTGTATCTCTCCAATCCTGTCTCTCTCCATCCATGTCTCTCGTTCCATGGGCCATGTCTCTCTCCATCCTCGCTCTCATACTCCTATCCATGTCCTTTCTCTCATCTGTTCTCTCCATCCGCCTGCATCTCTCTCCATCTATGTTTCTCCTCCCATCTCTGTTCAGCTCTCTCTCCTTCCCTGGTTCTCTCCCTTCCCCGCTTACGTCTCGTCACTTCCGCGCTGTTTCCTTCCTGTTCTCATCCATAGGTCTCAATCGAGTAATTAAGCCTAGTTTGATTGGTCCTGTCCTTGTTTCTCTCCGCATTCTCCTGGGCTACATCCTCTGCCATCTCGTATGTGCATTCTCCTTTCTCTCCATAACCAATCGGTTCTTACTCATTCCGCCTGTCTCTCTCCTTCCAATGTCTCCTAACAATACCATCGGATCTCGCTGGTCCCTGTCTCTCTCTCACTTCCCTGGTATCTCTCCTTACCATGTCTGCTCGTCCATCCCTGTCTTACATACTACAGTCTTCCGATGTCTGTCTGTTTCCCTGTCTCTCTCCTTCCATGTCTCTCTCCATCCCTGTCTCTCTCCTTCCCTGTCTCTCTCCATCCATGTCTCTCTCCACAGTAACAGCAGGGAGGTAAGTGGATGCTGTCTCTGACACTCCCTCTCTCCCTTCTGCCTCTCCAAAGCTCATCACCCTCAATACCACAGGATCGCTCATCCTCACCCCCTTCCTCAGCCGTCTCTCCTCAAATACCATCCTCTTATCACCCATCTCACCCATCCCTAATTACCACCTCCTCTCCTCGTCTACGCCCCTTCTCATCTCCTTCATACCACCTCTCTCTCCCTCTCCCCACCCTCTCTCACCCCTCTCTCCTCTAATAGCACCAACTCTCCTCTCCACCCTTCTCCCTCATACACCCTCTCTCACCCGCCTCCTCTAGCGCATACAACTACCCACACCTCCTTCAACCCCCTCTACCACCCCCTCTCTCTGCTGCACGCTGCGACACTCTCTCTCCCTCAATACCACCCCTCTCTCACCCCACTACAATACCTAACCAGCCACCTCTCGTTCTCAATACGCCGACTCTAGGTGTGGTTCCTAGAATGGCAAGTTAAAATAAATGACTACTCTTCTCGGTGACAGCCACACCCGTCATCCTCCCCCATCAAATACCTTACACGCAGGCCTTTACGGTTCCGTCACTCCGCTCCATGCTCTTGGCTTCAGCTAAGCACAGGAAGAGGAAGCAGCCTATCTCTCGCTGAATGGATCGCTCACATTCCTCTTACTTCCCTCCTCTCTACGCAGAGCAGACCCTCTCTCACACCCTGCAATATATCTCACAATTAGTTTTTGGTTTTCACGCGTCAATTATTTAAGAGTGTTTGCCAAGTTCTCCCCCCGCTTCAATCACGTCATCCTTGGCAGCGTGTCGACTCTCTCCTTCCCCTGTCTCCCTCCTTCCCCCCTCTCACTCCCTCCCTTCAATATACCCCTTCTCCTCCACAAGTCTCCCTTCCCTCTCTCCTCTCCCCCTTCCCTCCTCCCTTTTGTCTCTCTTTTTTGTCTCTGTCTCTCTCCTTCCACCCTCTCCTTCCCCTCTCTCCCTCATACCACCCTCTCCACCCCCTTCACCTCCTCCACCCTCTCCTCACCCTCCTCATACACGCTCTCTCACGCCCCCTCTCCCCCTCAATACCACGCCTCTCTCACCCCCCCTCTCCCCCTCCCAGCTGTGTGTTTTCCAGCAGTTTTGAGATCAGACTCATGTGGGTGTCTCATTCTTCTTGATCATTTACAGTAGGCATTAAGTTTAATTAGGCAAATGAATGACTGTGTAGTCAGCCAGGCTTAGTTAACACAGCAGTAAAGAGGATCAGAGAGGAAGCCGCCTGCTCATCAGCACTTGTCATGTTTACCAACGTAATCAATGAAAAACCCAACCAATGTCTTGTTAGGTTTTTATTTCTGAACGTGAGACATGAATCGAGCCAATAATAGATGATTAATTATTAAGCACGTGCAGGAAGAGTTCTGCTGCGGTGGCTCATCGCTCGCCTCTCTCTCTCTCCCTCTCTTTTTTTTTTTTTTTCTTTCTTTCTTTCTTCTTCTCTCCTCTTTTCTTTTCTTTCCCTTCCTTTCTCCCTCTCCTCTCTTCATACCTCCTCCCTCTCCTCTTTCTCACTCTCTCTTCTCAATACTCATCCCTCTCTCTCCCTCTCTCTCATACCTCCCTCCCTCTCTCTCCCTCTCTCTCATACCTCCCTCCCTCCTTCCCTCTCTCTCCCTCTTCTCTCTTCATACCTCCTCCCTCTCTCTCCCTCTTCTCATACCTCCTCCTCTCTTCTCCCTCTCTCTCATACTCCCTCACTCTCTCTCCGTTCTCTTCATACCTCCCTCCTCCTTCCTCTTCTCCTCTTCTCTCATACCTCCCTCCCTCCTCCCTCTCTCTCACTCGTCCCTCTCCTCATGACTCCCTCCCCTGGCTCTCCTCTCCCTCTCTCTCATATGACCTTTCTTCTCCCTCCTCCTCTATCTCTCTCTTCAAATACCTGCCTCCTTCCTCCTCTCTCCCCTCTCTCCCATACCTCCTCCTCCTTCTCCTCTCTCTCCCTCTCTCTCTACCTTCTCCCTCTTCCGCTCTCTCTCTCCTCTCTCCTACGGTCCTCCCTACTTCCCTCTCTCTCCTCCCCCTTCGTCATATCTCCCCCTCTCTCTAACATCCCTCTCTCTTTCACCCTCCCACTTGTTTCCCTTCTATGTATACTCTCTGTCTCTCATTCTCCCTCCCTCCATCACTTTCTCTCTCCCTATCTCTCTCATTCCCTCCTTCCTCCATGTACCATGCTTTGTAACTTGTCTTTTACCAGGCCCTCCTTCCCTCTCAATCATTCCCACTCTCGGGGAGCCGGCTCAGTCTCTCATCTTCCTTCCCTTCCACCTCTGGGTTCGTCCAGGGACACACGTCTTGTCCAACTATCTTGATCATCATATCAACATGGAAATGTGTGTGCTGTCACTATGGGGGGGAACTGTGGAAGTCCTTCCCATCTGTTTTCTCTCAGAACTCTTTAGGCTTCTGTCACGTATCCTTCACTCTCCGGCTCCTCCCCCTCTCTCGCACATCTTTCTGACTATATTGTCGCTCCCATCTGTCTGACTCTCTTCCCCTTCCCTCCCTCTTCTATGTATCCTCTCAATCTCTCTCCTCCTCGGTCTCTGCTCTCCACGTCTCTCTGCTCCGATCGCCTTCCTGGGTAGTGTGCAAGGGAAGCGAGTTTTATAGTTTAGCTGGATTGCGCTGACGCAGCGGTCGTCGGTTAGCGTACTGGTCCAGCGCCACACCAAATGGTGATTGATACAAGCAAATTGATGGGTCTCCTCCTTGCTCTCATCGTCCGCTCTTTTCCTGACATCAGCCGCCTGGGAAACTAGAAACTCGTCTACACTGTGCAGTAGGCCACAGGCTGTGTGGTGATTGTTCATTTTTGTTGGTGTGTGTGCTTGATTAGGGTAGCTGGCGGGCGCTCGTGAGAGGGCCTGAATGGTTGTGGTGGGAGGTGGGGAAGGGTCTGGTCGGTTCTGATCTCCAGGCACGGAGTGTCTATTGGACTTAAAGTGCGTAGGGGGCAAGAATATGTGTAGGATGTGAATGGGCCGCTAACGCATCTTCTGAGGAAGTCCTCCTGATCGGATCTCAGGATATGCTCAAGTGTGGTGTGTTCCCGGATGGATCTCACCTTACGTGGCTCGGGTGCGAACTGCGTAGCGCCGGGTAGTCCAGCGTCTATTGCCGCCCGCGTGTGAATATGTTCCCAGCAGGGCTTCGCAACGGGTTCTCAATTGCCCTTAATAGCACAGATCACGGGGTGCCTACTAACCTTGGAGGCTTGAATCTGGGCCATCGCCTCCTCTATCTTTCCCTTGCGTCTTCATCCCCCTACGCTCTCCTTTTTCCCCTCCTTTCTCTCCTTCCTCCTCAAAAGGTGGTCATTTTCAGTAAGATAAATGTTTCTTTGGGGAATGCCGTAGTGGGGTTAAAGGACGAGACAACAGGGTTGTTTTGTGCAGATTAAGAAGTTGGTGCGCTTAGTAGCTACTCAAACTGGTTGGGGCTATTGTCGCTTCGCTCGTTACTCGCACTCAAAGGAAAGAGGTCATTGAGAGAAATGTCGGTAAAACAAAGAGGGGGAGGTGCACAGGGTTCAGCTAGAAGACGGGGGTCTAGGGCCGGGTGGGTGGCATTATTGTGGTTGCCAATTCATCGTCATACTTTAGTTATAGTGATGGCAGTGCTTAGCAGGCACCAGAGCTTGTTATTACAAGTCCTGTCCTTAGGATTCTTCTGAATGTGGGCGGTGTCTCGCCATCTCTCCAGTCTCTTCGTACCTCTCTAGACGTCGGCTCTCACGCTCCTGCGGTCATCTGCTCTCTAGTTGGTACCATATCCCTCTCATCTCTCTGGTCGCATCCATCTATCACCACTGTCTCTCTCACCTGGTTCCATTTCTGTCTCAACTCTCCTGCCTGCATCCTCTCGGGTAGGTTCTTCTCTCTCCGTGTAACTAATCATCTCTCGAAGGATCTTTCAGTGGTTCCCTCGGTCCTCTTCTCTGGTCTCCTCCCGCGTCTCTCGTTCTTATTCTCTGTACATCTTCTTCTCTACGTTGCATCTCATCCCGTCTCTCGTCTCCGCACCAGTCGTATCGGTGCACTGCCGTCTGGTCATCGTTTCATCCAGATCTCTATCTAGCTCTCCCTTCTTCTACTCCCTTTCTCCTCCGCTCCTCTCTCTCTCCTCTCTCTCTCTCTCTCTCTCCTCTTCTCCTCTTCTCTCGTCTCTCTCTCTCTCTCTCTCTCTCTCTTCTCTCTCTCGTCTCTCTCTCCTCTCTCTCATTCAGAGTGGAGGGAGTGTGGGTATGGCCCAAAGACGGTTCAGGGTGTTGTGGTGTTTGGGCCAACGCAAGCATGACATGACGGTGATAGCATGGGTACAGGTGTGTAGCTAGTGAGGAAAAGCAATGGAACAGGTAAACGTGTTTTTCAGGTATAACACACGTCCAGGACCATCAAGATACATGGTTAAGTGTCTCTCACACGCTCACTAACACACACGAGTCATCTCCGCGGAAATCCACAATCAAGATAGCCATGTAGCGAGCAAACCTTGTACATGTTGTTGAACGTATTATGATATAAACTGTCACACTCCAAGTTGGCATACATCATCAGGGATCTCGTTGAGAGGAGGGTATCAGGTGTGTTCAAAGTGGTTGAATAAAACAATCCGGCCTGCAGGGAAGCGAAATAACTCAGCCTGGAGGAATACACATAATCAGGAGGGATCCAGTTGAAGAAGCGATGATTATAGTATCCATCGGATCTGCCCCACCTATCTCCTTTCTCCAACCAACAAACTCAACACAACCCGAAACCGTGACAGGCGAGGGAGGTTGCGTGGTGTAGGAGAAGAGAGCAGGCAAGACTAGACAGCACGGAGAGAGAGAAGCAAGAGAGAAATTCTCACTCACACTCACAAACACACACTCCCTCCCTCCCTCCTCCCTCTCTGCTCACTGCCTCTTCTCTCTCCCCCTCTCTTTCGCAATCTCTCTTATACCTCACCTCCCTCTCTCCTCGCCTCTCTTCCATTTACCTCCTCTCTCTGTCTCTCTCCGCTTCTCTCTCCCTCTCGTGTTTCTCCTTCTCATACCTCGCCTCGCCGTCTCTTCACACCTTCTCTTCATACTCGCTCCCCTCTCTCATTCCCTCTCTCTCCCTCATTCTCTTTTTTTTCCCTCCCTCTCTCTCCCTTGCTCGCTCTCCACTCCCTCCCTCTTCCGCTCTCTCCCTCTCTCTCAAAAACTCTTTCTGTCTCTCTCCATAACACTGTCTTTCCCTCTCCCCATCCTCTCCCCACCCTCTCTCCCCAACCTCTCTCCCCCCCTTCCTCCTCTCTCTCCTCTTCTCTCATCTCATTTCTTCCTCTCCTCCGCTTCTCGTTCCCTATCACCTCTCATACCATCATCTCTATCCTCCCTCTCTCTCCCTCTCTCTCATACCTCCCTCCCTCCTTCTTCTTCGTCTCCTCTCTATGACTCTATACCTCTCTCCCTCCTCCCTCTCTCTCCCTCTCCTCATCATACCTCCCTACCCTACTTCCTCGACTCTTCTCCCCCTCTCTCATATCTCCCTCCCTCTCTCTATACATCCCTCTCTCTCATTCCTCCCACTTTTCCCTCTCTTACTCCCTCTCTCTCATTCTCCTCCCTTCTCACTTTTACCTTCTATCTCTCTCATCTCCCCCCTCCAATCCATCTCTGTACTTGTCTTTCTACCGCCCTCCTTCCCTCTCTCATTCCCCTCCCGCTATCAGTCTCTTCATTCTTCCTTCCCTCCCTCTGTCTCTCCAGGGACCACATCTCTGTCCACATATATTTGATCATCATATCAACATGAATGTGTCGCTGTCACTCAAGGGGGAACTGTGGAAAAGTCCCTTCCCTCTGTTCCTCTCAGAAACTCTTAAGGCTTCTGTCACTTCCTCTCACTCCCTGTCTCCCTCTCTCCACATCTTTCTGACTATATGTCGCTCCCTCTGTCTGACTCTCTCCCTCTCCCTCCCTCTCTCTCTCTCTCTCTTCCTATCTCTCGCTCCCTCTCTCCTGACTCTCCCGCCTCTCTTTCTGTCCCTACCTCTCTCCCTTGCTCATCCTCTCTTTCGCTGACACCTCCACCCTGTGCACACAGCTGGTGTGTAATTGGTCATCTTTCGCATAGCTGATTGTGTCCTGTTGATGGAGGAGCTGCGAGAGCCGATTGATGGTTTCGCGGGGGCGGTGAATCTGGCGTTTCGCCACGATGGTGGTGTACCGTATCACCTTCCCAGCAGCTGAGCAACGTTCCTATCCATAGCAGCGATTCAGCACGTCATACAAACACTGAGGGCTTGATCTGGGCATGCTCTCTATCTCCTCCTCCTTCTCTCCTCCTTTTCCCCTCCTTCTTCCTGCTCCTCCCAAAGTCAGTCATTAAGAATGTTTCTTTGGACGTCAGTGAAGGTAAAGGACCAGGGTCTGTTTGCAGATTAAAGTCTTGTGCTCACAATGCTCATTTACTCCAAGGAAGAGTCAGACGAGAACGCAAAATCAAGGGAGCACAGATTCAGGACAGGATCCTTATATAGTTAGTCATCCCATGTCTCTTCTATGTGTCCCATCTCCCTCGTCTCTCTCGGTCTCTCTATGTGTCTTCCTCTCTCTCTGTCTCTCTCTGTCTCTCTCTGTCTCTCTCTGGTGTCCTCTCGTGTCTCGTCTGGTCTCTCTCTCTTCTCTCTCTTCTCTCCTCTCTCTCTCGTCTCTCATCTCTTCCATCTCTCTTTCTCTCTTCTCTCTTCTCTCTCTTCTCTCTCTCTCTTCTCTCGCTCTTCTCTCAATCTCTCTCTTCTCTCTCTCTCTTCTCTCTCTTCTCTCTATCTTCTCTCGCTCTCTCTCGGTCTCTCTCGGTCTCTCTCGGTCTCTCTCTCTCTCTCATTAGGGATGTGTAAAATGCCAAGCGATAAAGGTGTTTTGTGTGTGTTGGCAAGAAGAAAGATGACAGGTAAGATGAGGTGGTTACATGTGAGGAAGCATGAAACAGTAAAGTGTTTCCGTTAACACCACATCCACCATCCATCAAGATACCATGTAAAGTGTTTCAGTATAACACCACATCCAGGATCCATCAAGATACCATGTAAAGTGTTTCAGTATAACACCACATCCACCATCCATCAAGATACCATGTAAAGTGTTTCAGTATAACACCACATCCAGAATCCATCAAGATACGATGCTGCTAGACAGTAGATGGTCCCAGACTATCTATAAGGTAGATTTACTCTGTTATTGCATGGAATATACTGTATATTAACCCAAACAGTCTATACTAGGGGTTGGCAATCCTGGTCTTCGGGGGCCACTGTCCTGAAGGTTTTAGATGTTTCCCTGCTCTAGCAAACCTGATTACGATTATCAGGCTTCTACAGAGCTTGATAACGACCCATAAATCAGGTGTGCTAGAGCAGGGAAACATCTGAAACTTTCAGGAAAGCGGACCTGGAGGACCAGGAGGACCAGAATATACAGTATATTCCAGATATACAGAGTCTGGGACTATCTACTGTCTAGCAGCATGGTATCTTGATGGATGGTGGATGTGGTGTTATACTGAAACACTTTACATGGTATCTTGATGGATGGTGGATGTCTTGTGCTGTTATACTGAAACACTTTACTGTTTTACGCTTCCTCACATTGCTCACTAACGGTCTATAAGCTACCCTGCAGACTGTCAGAATCTTTGGTGGATCAGATCACAAACACATGAGCGTGTAACATGCTGAAAACTGGTCAAAGAGAAAATGAAGACACATCTGACCTGTTCTTCCTGACCTCCAGAACATCACTGAATGACCTCTATGATCTACTGGGATAGGATGTCCAGGGAGGTTGTCAGAGATGTTGTAAAAAACAAACATTTGAAAGGAGATGATAGTATAAAAACACACAAACACTACAGAACTTCAGTTAGCCATATGCGTAACTCTGAATGTTTTTTAAAATTGAATTCTCCGTGTTTATTAGTTTTCAAAAGACACAAGCAAACTCTGTATGCTGGTCTTGTCCCTGGTGGCTGTGTGTATGTGTGTGTATGTGTGTGTATGTGTGTGTATGTTCATAGGTGTGTGTGTGTTTGTGTTTGTGTGTATGGGTGTGCGCGCGTATGTATGTGTGTGTGTTTGTGCACGCGTGTGTGTATGTATGTATGTGTGTGTGTGTGTGTATGGGTGTGCGCGCGTATGTATGTGTGTGTATGTGTGTGTATATACGTGTGTGTGTGTGTGTGTGTATATACGTGTGTGTGTGTGTGTGTGTGTTTGTCTGTGGAAACACAAGGAAGATTCCCTGCTGACCAAGGGGTGTCGAGGTCTTTCTGTGTGTCAGTTAGATTCCTTCTGAAGAGGAAAACAACAGACCTCTTTGTTTACAGAAACAAAAGCTGCTGTTGTTGTTGTTGTTGACGCCAGAGCTGCAGTAAGCCTGGCCGCTCCACAGAGACCGGTTCTGCCCACTGCCTGGGCTTAACGCAGCAGGAAGGGACCTGGGAAGTGTAGTCCAGTTCTGCTAGGACGTACTGTAATCACACAGACACGTCTGACTTGAAACTACACACACACACATCCTCACCTTCTTGGTGTGAACGCTGAACATCACGCTAGACGCAGGTTTTACAAACCACGTGTTCTCTACATCCGAAAAGCGAACCTGCTCTCCAGTTTGAGAGTGAAACTTCGTACCTGAGGGGTTCTCCTTCAGGTGTGGAACATTTTCACAATCAGGATTCCCCTAAGGGCCTCTAGTTGATAAACTTCCAAGTCCAAGTAGATGTGGAGTTTGGGGTGGGAAAAGGGAGTTGGTGAAACATGAATTGAGTCTTCCGCACTCACCAAACCCCCCTTGACACCGCAGAGAGACAGGTGTTCACATTTATGAGCTAACACACTCCCAATCCCCCCCCCGCTACACCCCGCCCCGCCCTACCCCCCATCCCCTTCCCCCCATCCCCTACCCCGACAGTCTATCCCACTCAATCAGCCAATCACAGGCTAAGCTACACAGAAAACTATTAATAGCCTGCTCAGCTCGCCAGAGCACTCGATGACCAAAGCTTTATTGATTTACAGCCTGAGCAAACACAACCTCCACCGTAAATGATTGCCTGGTGTAAAAGTAAGTACAAGTGAAAGAGTAGCTAGCTACTGTATCAGGCTGTTTCCTTGGTCTTTGTTGTTATACGAGATGGTGTAATACAACTTGAACGTGTGTGTGTGTGTGTGTGTGTGTGTTGGTGCGTTGGTGGTACTGTTGTGCTTGTGTAGTGTATATGGTGTGTTTGTGTGTGTGAGAGTGTGTGTGTGTGTGTGTATTGATTGCGCAAGCCTACAGTCACCCAGTGACCCAGATGGTTGCCATGGTGATGCAGGTCACAGAACTGGATTGGCTGCAGGTTGAAGGGTTAGGAAACTGCTGCAAAGTAAAACACAGACGGAGTTGCCTCTGGAGCAGCCGGAGGGAAGGACCAGTTCACACGCACACACACACACGCACACGCACACGCACACGCACACGCACACGCACACACACACACACACGCACACCACACACCACACACCACACACACCATACGCACACAACCACACAACCACACACACACACACACACGCACACGCACACGCACACGCACACGCACAACACACACCACACGCACACCACACGCACACAACCACACATACACACACACACACACACACACACCACACACACCACCACACATACACACATACACACACACCGCACAGGACAGTCGCACACGGGCCTCTGAAGAGAGTCCCATCCTCTTCAGAACCTCATCTTCCATCCCTTTATAAGGTCATGCTCATGGCTCAGTCAATTTATGAGCTGAGTTTCTGAATAATGTTTGTGTATTGAGTGTTAATAATTAATGATGGCCGGTCAGGGCCATCAACTTCACCTCGTCTATAAATGATCCATCTGCCTCCTGCCGGCCGCATCATCCCCCAAAGATGGTTTTATCTTCCCAGGAACACCGAGAACACCGAGAACACTGAGAACATCGAGAACATCGAGAAGCGACGCGATAGAACCAACGATACCTAGAACTCTATGCTGCTCTCTCCTGTTCCAGCACTGTGGGAACACAAGCAGAGGCAAAACTATCAGACTAGTAAGGGCGTTCTAATGATGAGGTTCTAGCAAGGGCGTTCTAATGATGAGGTTCTAGCAAGGGCGTTCTAATGATGAGGTTCTAGCGAAGACATCCAGCACACCCTAGAAATCGCGCAGCAGTAACCTAAATCCAGACCACAATTGATAACGCCGCTAACATCCAGGCACTTACACTAACGTCACACCAAAGCCCTAACAATCCAGACGGGCCGGGCCTTAACATCCAGCACGCCTTAACATCCAGCACACACAAACATCAAGCACACACTAACATCCAGCACAACCTAACATCCAGCACACCCTCAACATCCAGGCACAACCCCTAACATCCAGCACACCCTAACATCAAGCACTCCTGGCCACCCTAACATCCACACACCTAACATCCAGCACACCCTAACATCCAGCACACCCTAACATCCAGCACACCCTAACATCCAGCACACCCTAACATCCAGCACACACTAACATCCAGCACACCCTAACATCCAGCACACCCTAACATCCAGCACGCCTTAACATCCAGCACGCCTTAACATCCAGCACGCCTTAACATCCAGCACGCCTTAACATCCAGCACGCCTTAACATCCAGCACGCCTTAACATCCAGCACGCCTTAACATCCAGCACGCCTTAACATCCAGCACGCCTTAACATCCAGCACGCCTTAACATCCAGCACGCCTTAACATCCAGCACGCCTTAACATCCAGCACGCCTTAACATCCAGCACGCCTTAACATCCAGCACACCCTAACATCCAGCACACACAAACATCAAGCACACACTAACATCCAGCACACACTAACATCCAGCACGCCTTAACATCCAGCACGCCTTAACATCCAGCACGCCTTAACATCCAGCACGCCTTAACATCCAGCACGCCTTAACATCCAGCACACACAAACATCAAGCACACACTAACATCCAGCACGCCCTAACATGCAGCACACCCTAACATCCAGCACACCCTAACATCCAGCACACACTAACATCCAGCACACGCTAACATCCAGCACACACTAACATCCAGCACACGCTAACATCCAGCACACGCTAACATCCAGCACACGCTAACATCCAGCACACGCTAACATCCAGCACACGCTAACATCCAGCACACGCTAACATCCAGCACACGCTAACATCCAGCACACGCTAACATCCAGCACACGCTAACATCCAGCACACGCTAACATCCAGCACACGCTAACATCCAGCACACGCTAACATCCAGCACACGCTAACATCCAGCACACGCTAACATCCAGCACACGCTAACATCCAGCACACGCTAACATCCAGCACACGCTAACATCCAGCACACGCTAACATCCAGCACACACTAACATCCAGCACACCCTAACATCCAGCACACCCTAACATCCAGCACACCCTAACATCCAGCACACCCTAACATCCAGCACACCCTAACATCCAGCACACACTAACATCCAGCACACCCTAACATCCAGCACACCCTAACATCCAGCACACCCTAACACGTCGCCGTCTTGTACGCGGCAGACGACCGATGGAAACGGTGCAACAGTATGATCTCCAGTTTCCCTGGAGCATGTGTCGCTGTTTATGAGTAATGACACAGCGAAAGCTTTGTGCACCTAGGAGTCCATGGCTGACGGTCTGAGAGTCATAGGTTATCCTATAGAGGGGCATGGGAGGGGCAATGGTGGGGGGTAAGGAGGAGGGGGGGGCAGAGAGGGCTTCTGGGGATAAGGGGAGGGAATGAGGGGAGGAGAGGTAAAGAGGGCAGGTGGATGAGTGGGGGAGGAGGGGAGGGGAGGGCTGGGGTGAGAGGAGAGGAGATGGGTTGAGGAGAAGGGGAGGGGATGAGTGGGGGAGGAGGGGAGGGAGGGCTGAGGATGAGGGGGGAGGGATAGAGATGCGGGGGGAGGAGGGAGGAGAGGATGATGGGAGGAGGGAGGACTGGGGATGACAGCTCAGCACAGATGAAACTAACAACACCGTCCTCAGGTTGCCAGGTTTGAGAAACAATCCCTCTCCCAGGGTACCCCAGAAACAGGATCCAAGCCAGGCCTGCCACCTCAGCATGCCTGTAATATAAACACAGTTTAATGAAAGCTGATCTGGGATGTTAAACAGCACTGCTCATCTTCTGCCAGGAACTCCTCATCATCTAGTTGGTCCCTGAGGAAGTCTACACTATCCAGCCACAACAACAACAACAAGAACACAGCACTCAGACTGATGGGAGTTACTGTGGCAAGATGGGAGGCCAGCTGTGTGAATGGGTGAATGTGTGACTGCGTGGTGTGTGAATGTGTGAATGTTTGACTGTGTGTGGTGTGTGCGTGTGTGAATGTTTGACTGTGTGGTGTGTGAATGTGTGATTGTTTGACTGTGTGGTGTGTGAATGTGTGAATGTTTGACTGTGTGGTGTGTGAATGTTTGACTGTGTGAATGGGTGATTGTTTGACTGGGTGACTGTTCGACTGGGTGACTATGTGACTGTGTGATGGCCCTCTGCCATGCTCTTTTTGCCTTCATATTGAATTGAATAAAGATCCCTTTATCTTCGCCCCCGCAGTCTCTCTCTCTCTCTCTCTCTGTCTCTCTCTCTCTCTACCTGCAGACTCACCCCTCCCTCTCCTTCCTGACCTCCCGCCCCAGCCGAGATGGGACAGAGAGAGTACAATGCCACCAGATAAACCATTAGATTGAAAATCCTTTTTCCATCCAGCGTCCGGCAGCGCCGTGGTTACATCAGACCTGCGGCTCGGCAGCCCTGCATTTGATTTGAATATTTTCTGAAGGTAATGGTTTGGTAAAAGGCACAGCGTTTCCTCCGCAGCCGACGAGTCAAATGAGCGGTCTGCAGGTGTGTGTCAGGGAGGGTCTCTCCGTGGTTCACGCCAAGAGGACCACTTAAAATTCTATTCAGCACTCAAGGTTGCTGGATGCTCAGAGGCCTGGAAGGCAGCTTGCTCTGAGCTGTTTAACCCTGGATCATCATAGCGCTGCTTTCTACTCCTAGGTACCTGGGCGTCTGCAGATGACATTCGACATGCAAGGGATCCAGATTCTAGGAGCGTTTCTCTACGTTTCTCGTTTAGTCTAACGATGTTGGACATCAGTTAGGCAGAAACAAAGCTTTGGGGAGATTGCGCACACACACACACAAACTCACACACACACACACACAAACTCACACACACACTCAAACAGACAGACACACACACACACACACATACACACACACACACTGTCTTACGTGAAGTCACTCACATGGCTTCCCTTTTTTCCTTCTTTCCTCGTCTCTTTGTTCAGTGCTCGAGAGCAAGAAGAGGAGAGAGAGAGAGAGAATGAGGAGACACAGGAGGATGATATAGGAGGAGAGAGAGGAGGAGAGAGAGAGAGAGAGAGAGAGAGAATGAGGAGACACAGGAGGATGATAGAGGAGGAGAGAGAGGAGGAGAGAGAGGAGGAGGACAATAGAGGAGGAGGAGAGAGGAGGAGGAGAGAGGAGTAGAGAGAGAATGAGGAGACATAGGAGGAAGATAGAGGAGGAGAGAGAGGAGGACAATAGAGGAGGAGGATAGAGGAGGAGGAGATAGGAGTAGAGAGAGAGGAGAAGTAGAGAGAGAAAGAGGAGGAGGAGAGAGAGTAGGAAGAGAGAGAGAAGAAGAGAGGAGGAAAAGAGACAGGAGGAGGAGGAGAGGGGGAGGAGAGGACAAGAAAGAGCAGAGGAGGAGAGAAGAGGAGAGGGAGGTAGGAACAGTAGAACAGGTCTGTTGCGGGGGGAGGGGGGGGGTTCCTTCACCCTGCAGAGTGAAGTACTGTTTAAGGGACAATGAAATATTTAAGAGACGGCATTACTGCAGTCCGGTAGTATTGGTACGTTTTAATTTAGAAACTAATCCAGTTCCCATGCTCCTTAGCAACCCAATCTTAATTAACAACCAAAAGATTAAAAGGAAGAGGAAGCAGAGAAGGCATTCTGACAGTAACATCCCATAATAAGCAATAGAATAATTCCTTTTCATGAAAAGACTGATTTAAACTGATTGCCTTGGTACTGTCTGCCCAGTATAGGATTAGACACACGCTGAAGACATGGAAATGGTTCTGTTTGGAGAAGGAATGTGAAGGGCAGGCGGGCAGACACACACACACACACACACACACACACACACACACACACACACACACACATGCGCGTATGTTTGTGTGAGTGTTGCTGAGTCACCAGACTATGCTGGCCCAACATCAGTCCCCAGGGCAGGTAAAGCCAGGTGTGAACCATGCTGACATTACAGACCATCTACATAACTGTCATCATCATCACTACCATCATCATCATCATCATCATCATCATCGTTGTTTTCATCATCATCCCTCATGTCACCACCTTAACTTTATCAGACAATCAGTTTCAATTCTGTTTTGTTAAACAGCAAAGTCAGGCATCCATGACAATCTCTCAACTGAGTCAAATGAGGGTAATATAAACAGTTTGAATAAGGCTGATTTGGGCTGTTGTTGTGTGTTGTTGTGTGTTGTTGTGTGTTGTGTGTTGTTGTGCGGTGTTGTGTGTTGTTGTGCGGTGTTGTGCGGTGTTGTGTGTTGTTGTGCAGTGTTGTGCGGTGTTGTGCAGTTGTGTGCGGTGTTGTGTGTTGTTGTGCGGTGTTGTGTGCGGTGTTGTTGTGTAGTGTTATGTGATTCTAGGGATGTGAGAGATGTCGAGAATTTTCCGAGATGTCTACAATGATGTTCTTGTCAAAGCAAACAACCAACACCTATCATATCAGCACTCTGCAGTCCGAAGCTGGCTTATGACACCACTGTCATCGTCGACCGCGCGCTTAGTAAGCCACCGTCTCTGCGTCTGTATAACATCCCCTCTCCCCCGTCTCCCCGGGTGATCAGACAGCACAAGCTGCTGCGTTCCTGCAAGCCGTCGTGACAACGCCAAATCCCACGCCATCTGAGGGTCGTCAGAGACGTGTTAAGTAAATACAACACGGTGTATATTCACCGCCATCCTCTAAAAGAGCAGAACAGAAACGGGATGTAGCCTACCTCAGTAGGTTTGACTAGTATCACTACTTTACATTTTACTGTTCAACTTTTACTTTCTCTCCTCACATTTTATACTTAAATATCTGTACTTGTTGAAATCTTTATTCGATGGCATGGTTGATAATATTTCTTGCCATTGCTCAGTTTTTTATTTATTTACCAACACGCACAACATATGTAAGCGTGTGGATTTCTTCAGAAGGTTGAAAAAATACTATCGAAAAGCGTTTCGAAAGGTTTAAACCATATTTTAGAACAAGTGATTGCAAAACGTTTTGAAATCCTGAAAAGCATGAAAAATGATCAACAGAAAGGTTTGGAAAAACGTTTTTATTTTTATGGATTGTCACGGATAAGACACCAATGGTGACATGCCTGACAATAGAAACATTATTGATCACCTATGGCCATAAGAGAGTCAACGCTTAATCTTTTAAGAGTGTATTTTTCAACGTGTCAGTTCTTTAACTTGAGTGAAGGATGCGTGTACGTTTGGTATTTCTGCTGCTAAGCACCGCTCAGTAGGCCTGTAGCGTTAGTAAACCAGGCTCGTTCCTCCGTTAGCTAACGCAGCGTTCGCTAGTTGGTTGCACATCATAGGAGCTAGAAGTGAACTGACGGAGGAAACGTCTCATTACAGGCGACTTGTTAAACGGTAACATCTGCTGACCTGCCTGGCATCTCCTCTTCCATGCATGTGTCTGCATGTCTGCATGTCTGCGTGTGAGTGAGGAGGAGGGAGTCTACTGTACACGCATTAACATCCGTTTTGTCTGTATAGATTATAGTGTGTAAAGTATATGAATTAGTACTGTAGCATATACTGTGTAGTATATAGTGTGTAGAGTACATGAATCAGTACTGTAGCGTATACTGTGTAGTGTATATAAATCAGTACTGTAGCATATAGTGTGTAGTGTATAGTGTGTAGTGTATATAAATTAGTACTGTAGCGTATAGTGTGTAGTGTATATGAATCAGTACTGTAGTGTATAGTGTGTAGTATATAGTGTATAGTGTGTAGTGTATAGTGTAGTGTATGTGAATCAGTACTGTAGTGTATAGTGTGTAGTATATAGTGTATAGTGTGTAGTGTATAGTGTAGTGTATGTGAATCAGTACTGTAGTGTATAGTGTGTAGTATATAGTGTATAGTGTGTAGTGTGTGTAGTGTGTAGTATATAGTGTATAGTGTGTAGTGTATATAAATTAGTACTGTAGCGTATAGTGTGTAGTGTATATAAATTAGTACTGTAGCGTATAGTGTGTAGTGTATATAAATTAGTACTGTAGCGTATAGTGTGTAGTGTATATAAATTAGTACTGTAGCGTATAGTGTGTAGTGTATATAAATTAGTACTGTAGCGTATAGTGTGTAGTGTATGTGAATCAGTACTGTAGTGTAAAGTGTGTAGTGTATATGAATCACTACTGTACCGTGTTCTTTAAGCGTTTTTGGATCCAACAAGCATGTATGCCTTTCTCTGGTCAGAGCCAATCAATTATCCACACATCAAGACTGGTGGGCGGCTGGATTACTGCATTGTAGAGGGCACATTGCTAAAGGCAAGCCAGGAGATTTCACATTATATTCAATTAAAATCTGTAATTATAAAACAATGGTCTTGAAATGCTTCATTCTAGATGGTTGTTTGAAACCACTGAAAGCAGGATAGAGTTGTGTAATTTAGCAAGCTGCCTCTTTGTTGTGGCGTATGTTAAGGGTCTGTCAGTAAACCCCAAACAAAACCCTTTCCTGCATTGATTGTTGGAGGTAGATAGCTGCAGTGAATTAGCGAGCGTGGAGTCTGCAGAGCAGAAAGGCACAAGAGAATTCATATTACTCTCAGGACGCCACTCAAACACATATACAGGACAGAGCAACAGAAACACTTCTACAGGACAGAGCAACAGAGAAACACATCTACAGGACAGAGCAACAGAAACACTTCTACAGGACAGAGCAACAAAGAAACATGTTTACAAGACAGAGCAACAGAAACACGTCTACAGGACAGAGCAACAGAAACACATACAGGACAGAGCAACAGAGAAACACATCTACAGGACAGAGCAACAGAGAAACACATCTACAGGACAGAGCAACAGAAACACTTCTACAGGACAGAGCAACAGAGAAACACATATACAGGACAGAGCAACAGAAACACTTCTACAGGACAGAGCAACAGAGAAACACATATACAGGACAGAGCAACAGAAACACTTCTACAGGACAGAGCAACAGAGAAACACATATACAGGACAGAGCAACAGAAACACTTCTACAGGACAGAGCAACAGAGAAACACATATACAGGACAGAGCAACAGAAACACATACAGGACAGAGCAACAGAAACACATACAGGACAGAGCAACAGAAACACATACAGGACAGAGCAACAGAAACACACCATCATTAATTGTTACTATGGACAGAGCAATCAGCAGAAACACATACTACAGTGGACAGAGCAACCACAGGAAACGACTCGCTCTCAGCAGAGCAACAGAACACCGAATCCCGTACAATCCAATCCAATCTCTTTATTGTCATTAGACATTGTACAACGAAATTTAGATGCCATTCTTTGGTAGGTGCATTAAATAAATACACCGTTTTTAAATAAATAAATAAATAAGAAGGAAGCAAACTGATAAAAACTATGCATGATGGAAAAATGTTGTAAAATAGTTTAAATAAATGATGAAGTAAAATAAGCCCAATAAACGCACCGGACCATTTCAACATACAGAAAGCCATTGCTCATAAGACAGGCTACATGTATTTGTATTCTTCATTTGTATTCTTCATCAAGTTACAATGACTCTTCATCTATCATGCAGTATTTTCCAGACTCAAAACCATTATCAACCTCCCTCCCTCTTCAGTGAGTAAACATCTTTATTTTAGGTGATTTATATGTTATTAATAATTCATTTGTTATCTAAATGGCTGTGTCACACCTCCCAAGCGTGTCAGTCTCCAATGATCTACTGACGGTATCTAGAGAAAGGATCTACTGATGGGATCTACAGAGAGGATCTACTGATGGGAACTACAGAGAGGATCTACTGATGGGATCTACAGAGAGGATCTACTGATGGGATCTACAGAGAGGATCCACTGATGGGATCTACAGAAGGGATCTACTGATGGGATCTACAGAGAGGATCTACTGATGGGATCTACAGAGAGGATCTACTGATGGGATCTACAGAGAGGATCTACTGACGGTATCTAGAGAAAGGATCTACTGATGGGATCTACAGAGAGGATCCACTGATGGGATCTACAGAAGGGATCTACTGATGGGATCTACAGAGAGGATCTACTGATGGGATCTACAGAGAGGCATCTACTGATGGGATCTAACAGAGAGGATCTACTATGGGTAACGTTTATTCATGAGTAGAAGTCCTACTGACTCGGGATTTCCTACAAGGAGGATCTACCTGATGGGGATCTCACCAGAGAGCTGGTATCTACCTCCGATGGGTTTGTTTTACGATCTACACCCAGAGAGGTATTACACTTGATGGCGATCCTACAAGAGAGGAGGTCTATTCTGTTGTTGGGATTCTTATCCAGTTTGTAGCCGCCATCACTGCATCCGTGGATCTACCAGAGTTGGATCTACTGATAGGGATCCTATCAGAGAGGAATGCAACTGATGGCGTTACTCTTAACTGTAATGTTGGATCTATTCTGATCCGCGGACCATCTATAACAGAGTAGGATCTAACTGCACACGTGTACTGGTTCTTTTAGTATGAAACCTTGCTTCCCTCTCTCCGATCTATGATGGGATCTACAGGAGAGGTATCCACCTTGTATTGCGGATTTTCTAGAACGATAAGCGAGCATTACAGCATCGGGATCCTAAGAGAGAGAAATTACTGACGGTATCTACAGAGAGGATCCACTGACGGTATCTACAGAGAGGATCCACTGATGGGATCTACAGAGAGGATCCACTGATGGGATCTACAGAGAGGATCCACTGATGGGATCTACAGAGAGGATCCACTGATGGGATCTACAGAAGGGATCTACTGATGGGATCTACAGAGAGGATCTACTGATGGGATCTACAGAAAGGATCTACTGATGGGATCTACAGAAGGGATCTACTGATGGGATCTACAGAAGGGATCTACTGATGGGATCTACAGAGAGGATCTACTGATGGGATCTACAGAAGGGATCTACTGATGGGATCTACAGAGAGGATCCACTGATGGGATCTACAGAGAGGATCCACTGATGGGATCTACAGAGAGGATCCACTGATGGGATCTACAGAAGGGATCTGCACACCTGACAATACAGGAACACCTGTAGGTGTGCTAGTGCTCCAGGTGTGGTAGACTCTTCAGTCTAACACCTGAGCAAGAAGAAACCACCCACGGTCTTCTCCCCCTCCTCCCATCCTCTTCTCCCCTCCTCTCCCTTTCTCCCTCCTCCTATATCTCTCCCTTCCTTTCTACTTCCACTGGTGTCTACACCCTACCTCGGCCCTTCTTCTCTCCACTCCTCCCCCTTCTCTTCCTTTCCACTCCTCCCCCTCACATCCTCTTCTCCCCTCCTCTCCCTTCTCCTCCCTCCACTCCTCCCCCTCACATCCTCTTCTCCCTCTCTCTCTCCTTGCTCTCACTCTCTCTCACTCCTTTCTCCGCTCACATCCCTTCTCACCCTCCCACTGCTTCTCTCCTCACTCTCCCCTTCTCTTCCTCTTCTTACTCTCTTTCTCATACATCCTCTTCTCTCTCTCACTCTTCCCTTCTCCTCCTCCACTCTCCCCTTCTCTTTCCCTTCCTCTCCCATCTCTCTCCCATCCCTCTAACTTCTCCCTTCTCCTCTCGCTTTCTCCTTCACCGGCTGCCACTCCCCCCATTCTCTCCTTCTTCTCCACTCCCTCCCCTCCCCGCCTCCTTTAGGTTTTTTTCCACCCTACCGTCCTCAATACCCTCCTCCTCCCCTTCACATTCAGTTGAAACAGCTGTAGTCTGCTCCTACACTGACCGACACTCAATTTGTCCCCATTTTAGCGGCTTGTTCTCAATTGCGCTTTGGATTCTTCATACAATAGGCCCATTACATGGTGTCACCCGATTTAAATTAAACAGGTCTACTTTTCCCCTCGCTGTAGGCACACCTCTGTGCCTCTCTCTTTCTCTGTCTCTCACAATATCACTCCTCACATCTCTGTCTCTGTCTTTCTCTATATCTTTCATGGTAACCTTGTGAATTTGCTTTAATATTCATGGTGATTGAACCAGGGGGAATTCAACGTGTCTCTTTAATTCATGTGAGATAGTGTTCATTATTCACAGGCTGATTTAATATTCATCAGAGGATTGAGTAGCCCTAAGAATACTGGGGCTGGATCACCACACTAGGAACTTCTGAGAGATTGACTGATATCGTATCATAGCCCAGGGCCAGAAACTGTCTGTTCTCTGTCGGTCCTCACCTCTTCCTTCCTCCCTTCCTCCCATCTAACCTATTGCTCTATCTATCTCTCCATCCCACCCTGTGTCTCCTTCCACGCCTCTCAACTACATTCACTCACGCACTCCTCTTCCCCATCCCTCGCTCCACCAACCCTTTCCATCTCTCCCCTCCTCCTCCTCTCCCCCGTTCCACTTCTGTTTCACTTCTCCCCCTCCTCACTTCCCATCACCTCTCTCCTCCTCCCTCCCCTCCTCCTCCCTCCTCTCCTCCCTCTCCCTTCCCCAGTTAGCTGGCTACACATGTTTCTTGCTCACTAAGTTTCTTTAAAAAAACATCTGATTATACATGGAAAGGACTTTAGATAAGCACCCTCACTCCTATAGAGCTGCCTCCAGTCTCCTATAGACCTGCCTGTAGTCTCCAATAGAGCTGCTTCCAGTCTCCTATAGAGCTGCCTCCAGACTCCTATAGACCTGCCTCTAATCTCCTATAGACCTGCCTCTAGTCTCCTATAGAGCTGCCTCTAGTCTCCTATAGAGCTGCCTCTAGTCTCCTATAGAGCTGCCTCTAGTCTCCTATAGAGCTGCCTCTAATCTCCTATAGAGCTGCCTCCACTGTCCTATACCAGCGTCTTGTAGTGTTCAACAGTCCTGCCTCTATTGTCCTATAACAACGGTCTCTACTTTCCTATCGAGCCGTCTCTATTATAATAATTGTTATAATATCAGTCCATACGGGAAAATTAAATCTAGAGAAAAACAAAACAAATCCGTTTTCGCTGCTTGTATCAGTAACTTTGCCGTTGCTTGCTATGTCGTTACAATTTCATTGATCAGAATGGCATTGTGTCAACCGTGCACTTCATGGATAAATTACCTTTCTGTATGGTCTGGTTCTCACACTTCAAGTATTCAGTTGTCACAATTTAACGATCCAAAGCAAACATATAGACTTAACACTTCTATTATACAAAAGCAAAATGAAAAAGGCCGACGAGGTGTCTCTCGCGATCTAGGTTGTCTGCCAGTTCTCGATCGGCTTTTTGTAACGTTAAAGGAGCGCTAGACTCGGAATTAAGACGGTATCGACGGTATCAAATCAATTGTACTTTAGCTTCCAACAACAACTAAAAAACTTACGCTAACTTTGAAAAACAAAACCAAAACGAATAAACGCTGCTTTTGTGGTTTAACTTTTTCCAACCAACTGCGTCGTTCTTCGGATGCGCCAGGTGCGTTAATTAGTGAAAGGTCTGTGCGTGCAATGGTGTTTCTTACGGTTCTTCACAATAGGCTACGTGTTTGTACGTGTGTGCGTGTACCAAATGGGTGTGTTTTGGTTCCTGTGCTCTAGCAAACAGTGCGTGGACAGCAGTGTTATCTGTGGATGGACAGCTGGCAACACCTCCTCTCTCTCCTTCTCCCCTCCTCTCTCCTCCTCCCTCTACCTTGTCTCTCTCCTCCCTCTCTCTCCCCCCTCCTCCTCCCCTCCTCCCCTACCTCTCGTCTCCCTCCCCCTTCCCCTCTCCTCCTCCTCCCCCTCCTCCCTCTCTTCCTCCCCTCCCCTCTCTCCCCCCCCTCTCCTTTTCCCCCCTCTCCTCCCCTCCCTCTCTCTCCCCCTCCTCCCCTCCCTCTCTCCTCCTCTCCCTACTTCATGTTTGCCCAGATGTGAAAACAGTAAGGGGCTGCTGCTTCATGCCTCACTTCCATGCTCTACTCTCTCTTCTCTAGTCTCTCTATTCTACTCTCTCTTCTGTTCTAGTCTCCTATTCTCTCTCTTCTCTTCTCTCTCTTCTGTAGTATCTCTATTCTACTCTCTCTTCTGTAGTATCTCTATTCTACTCTCTCATGTAGTCTCTCTTCTGTAGTATCTCTATTCTACTCTCTCTTCTACTCTCTCTTCTAGTCCTCGTCTAAGTCTGTCTTTCTTGCTATCTCTCTCTTTCCTCTCTCTCTTCTAAACTTTCTCTCTCTTCTACTATCTCTTTCTGCTTTCTCTCTCCTTCTACACTCTCTCTCTTCTACACTCTCTTCGCTCTCTCTCTCTTCTGCTTCTCTCTCTCCATTTTTGCTCCTACTTCTACCTCTCTCTTCTCTATACTCTCTCTTCTGCTCTCTCTTCTACTCTCTCTCTCTCTTCTACCCTCTCTCTCTCATTCTGTACTCTCTCTCTTCTACCTGCTCTCTCACCCCCTGCCTCCCCCCACTCCCTCCCTCCCCTCATCCCTCTCTCTCTTTCCCTCTCACCCATTCTCTCTCAATCTCCCTCCCCCCTCTCCCTATCTGCATTTCACCCTGTTTCAATGCATCTCTATGCATTTCTCTCTCTGCATCTCTACCTTATAATGACCACCCTGGGGAATCGTGTTAGAAAGAGGATGCAAAATCACAGGGAGAAAGGGAGACAGAATCTGAATGCAAAACAGGCTGGCTTGTGTTGCTGTCACATGTGTGCGTGTGTGTGTGTTTGTGTTTGTGTGTGTGTGTTTGTGTGTGTGTGTGTGTGTGCTGCTGTATGATTTGTGCAGCAGAAATAACTTGTCAACAACGGAAGGGATGCTGCAGGATAGAAATGTGGTCAGTTAATCAGATGAAAGTAGAAAATTGACGCCAGGAAACCAGGCCTGCCTGCCTGCCTGCCTGACTGTCTGCTGCCTGCCTGCTGCCTGCCTGCCTGCCTGCGCTGTCTGTCTGTCTGTCTGTCTGTCTGTTCTGTGTCTGTCTCTTTCTGTCTGCCGTGCCTGCCTGCCTGCCTGCCTGCCTGCCTGCTCTGCCTGCCTGGCTGCCTGCTGTGCTCTCTGCCTGCCTGCCTGCCCTGCTGCCTGCCTGTCTGTCTGTCTGGTCTGGTCTGTCTGCTGCTGCCTGCCTGCCTGCCTGCCTGCCTGCCTGCCTGTCTGTCTGTCTGTGTCTGGTCTGGCACGGCTGTAAATGAAAAATCAAAGTCAAACGACTTCAAATGAGTCACCTATGTTCTTCAGTGGCGCTGTTCCCCCACAAGAAAAATATGTGGAGAAATTCATCTTGTCAAGGAGTCAAGGCCCTGTCACCATGACAACATAACAGAACGTCAATGAAAACTCTGAAAGGTCTGTGTTTTATGTGGTGCCATTTGAGTTGCACTGTGGCATGAATAACAGGATTGGCTGGCTGAATACCTCAAATTAGACCTCACATCAGTCCTCCCTGAATGTGAGTGCAGCTGAGACCACCTTTCACCCCTCCAGTGTGTCTGGCTCTCTGGCCTTCACACAGACACAGGTGTGACAGCACCACTGCTCCCATCAAATGACTGACACGCACACACAGACACACCCTCACCCTTGTTCTGTTTCTCTCTCTCTCACTCACACACACACGTAGTTTCTCAACACTGATCTCACTCTCGCACATACACGCACACACTCTGTCTCACACTCAGACTCTCACGCTTTCTGTCTCTCTCTAACTCACTCACACACACACTCACACACACACACACACACACAAAGCGTGTGTAGCCTCTTGCTTCAGTGACATCCCCAGACAGCCTGTTCCTGAGGGGAGCAGATATTCTCTCTCAACCTGAGAAGAAATGTCAAGTCTGCATATTCTCCCGCCCTCAGAGAATCACAAACTCATTTCTTCACGCTTAACTCACTTAAACCATAAATAGGTTGAATATTCCATCTTTTTTCATTATTTTCCCTCAGAAATTGAGGGTCTGGAGGACCAGTCTGGTGTTGTGTGTGTGTGAACTCCATGCAGTCAGCTGTGGTCATCCACACACACATCCGCCTCACATGTGCAGATTAATTGGGTCAGGGGTTAGGGTCAGGGGTTAGGGCCATCGACAGGATTTATGTCTGAGAAAACCTTAACTCAGTGGAAGATAGTTAAGATATTCCTCCATTGCCTGACAGATTGAGCCAAGAGAAAGCCAGCATAGCTGGGGTGGAGGCTGGGACAGGCTGGGAGGAAGCTGGGGTGGAGGCTGGGACAGGCTGGGAGGAAGCTGGGGTGGAGGCTGGAACAGGTTGGGAGGAAGCTGGGGTGAAGGTCAGGGTTGGGACTGGACTTCCCGCAGGGGTGGTGGGTGGTGAAAAAAGAGTTTCCTTCTCTCTCTGTCGCTCTCTCCTCTCTGTGTCCATATCTGCCTCCTCTTCTCCCTCTTTCTCCTTTTCTGTTTCATGCTCTCTTTCTCTTGTGTCTCCTTTTCACCTTCATCCCCTCGTCCCCTCTCTCCTCATTCCCTCTTTCCTTGTCCCCTCTCTCCTCGTTCCCTCTCTCTTCATCCCCTCTCTCCTCGTTCACTCTTTCCTTGTCCCCTCTCTCCTCGTTCCCTCTCTTCTCGTTCCCTCTCTCCTTGTTCCCTCTCTCCTCATTCCCTATCTCCTCATTCGCTCTCTCTTCGTCCCCTCTCTCTTCGTCCCCTCTCTCCTCATCCCCTCTCTCCTCGTCCCCTCTCTCCTCTGATTAAAACCTTGCTTTTTCTAATGTGAGGTCAGACCAGCCTGCTGGGTAATGGACTATTTAAAGCCTCTTTTGTGAAATTCCAGATTAAACTCATACTCACTGCTCACATAATTCTTTGTGACAAATCACCTCTCATGTTTGCAGGGGGTTTGGTTCAAGGATTGGAGGACTTGTCCAGCAGACTGCGGTCTGTTCTCCTGTAGAACCAGAACGTGACTGTCGGGAGTCTGTTCTCCTGTAGAACCAGAACGTGACTGTCGAGAGTCTGTTCTCCTGTAGAACCAGAACGTGACTGTCGGGAGTCTGTTCTCCTGTAGAACCAGACCGTGACTGTCGGGAGTCTGTTCTCCTGTAGAACCAGAACGTGACTGTCGGGAATCTTGTTCTCCTGTAGAACCAGAACGTGACTGTCGGGAGTCTGTTCTCTTGTAGAACCAGAACGTGACTGTCGGGAGTCTTGTTCTCCTGTAGAACCAGACCGTGACTGTCGGGAGTCTGTTCTCCTATAGAACCAGAACGTGACTGTCGGGAGTCTTGTTCTCCTGTAGAACCAGAACGTGACTGTCGGGAGTCTGTTCTCCTGTAGAACCAGAACGTGACTGTCGGGAGTCTCGTTCTCCTATAGAACGGAACCTGACTGTCGGGAGTCTGGTCTCCTGTAGAACTTGTAGATGATGATGATGATCTTGAACGTGCCCTGGGTTAGTGAGGATGATGATGATGATGATGAGATGATGACGACGATGATGATGATCATGAACATGCTCTGGGTTAGTGAGGATGATGATGATGAGATGATGACGATGATGATGATGATCATGAACATGCTCTGGGTTAGTGAGGATGATGATGATGATCATGAACATGCTCTGGGTTAGTGAGGATGATGATGAGCGTGCTCTATGTGCTGCTCTGTGTGGGTGTGATTGACGGAGAGCAGAAGCAGGATTATGCTAATAGCCCAGAGAAGCTGGCAGTTCCCTTTCGCAGCTGACTTCAAAGCAGCAGGACTGGAGATGGAATTATGCCTGCGTCTAATCCCACTGGAGGAGAGGGAAGGCTTCACTTTATTAATGCACAAGAATACTTAATCAGAGAGAGGGGGGAAGGAGGAAGGGAGAAAGAGGGGGGAGATAGAGAGAAAAAGAAGGGGGAGATAGAGAGAGAGATGGGAGAGAGAGAGATGGGAATGGAGATAGGGAGAGAGAGATGGGAATGGAGAGAGTTAGAGGTTGAATAGGGAAAGTGAGAAAGTGAGGGAGAGAGAAGATTGAGGAGATAGTAACATGGAAAATGAGCTTCTGGAGGAGAGGTAGAGAGGGAGGGAGGGAGGGAGGAAGAGAGAGGGAGAGAGGGAGGGTGGGAGGGAGGGAAGAAGGGAGAGGAACACGTTGACAACTAGATCAAAGAGAATTGTTGTTGCAAACCTGAGACCTCCTGGTAGTCTACAACACTCAAACAGCTCATTCAAGAATGAGAAGAGCAGAGAGAGAGGGGAGAGGGAGAGGGGAGAGAGAGAGGGGAAAGAGAGGGGATAGAGAGAGAGGAAGAGAACAAGAGAGAGGGGGGGGAGAGGACAAGAGAGAGGAAGAGAGCAGGAGAGAGAGCGGGAGAGAGAGGGACAGCGAGAGAGAAAGAGAGCAGGAGAGAGAGAGCGAGGGAGAGAGAGCGGGAGAGCGAGAAAAAGGGGATAGAGAGAGGAAGAGAGCGGGAGAGAGAGGGGGAGAGAGGGAGAGAGAGAGGAAGAGAGCAGGAGAGAGAGAGGGAGAGAGTGAAAGAAAGGGAGTGAGTATACAGCTACAAGGAGGGGGGCAGTAACATCAATAATGTTTTTACTCTTGGTGAAGTTTATGCCTGTGGCCACTGCTTGTGAAGTTGCATTTAATTTATGCAGGGTGTGTTATTGTATGTTATTTTATGTGGAATTGAAAAAGAAAAAATGTTTCTAGTGGAGAAGGTAAAGTAGAACTAAGAGGAAGAGAGAGCCGTCCTAGTTGAAAGGGTTTCCTTTCATGTCTCTACAAAGTTCTACGAGACATAAGGCCGATGTTACCTGTCCCATCAGATGTTTCTACTTTTGCTTGGGTTGCAGTTATGAATCCCGTGATTTCAAACACGATCCTGTTTTCCAAACATGATTTTTTTGTTTTAACGTGGTTGCGATAATGTTGTAGTTTCTATATTTTCAAGTCAGATGATTATTCTGGTTCTCTGTTGACTCTATTATCTGCACTTGACTTGAACGTATCTACTTCCTTGTCTTTGGTCATTTTAACTTTTTCGCCCACTAAGCAATACTCAATGGGACCTACTTAACCCAGGTGCTGCCTTGGGGTCATTGTGATTCACCTTCTGAATCACAACGGTGGGTCGCAGTGACCCGGAGGCAGCACTTAAGGGAGAGAGGACAGTCGGTTCCTTCCTCTGGTCACCTGAGAGGAGAGTTCTTCACCAGGGTCAGTGAGGTTCCTCTCTTTATCCTCCTGCTGCCTCTCTGGAGCACTGTCTGGCTCTGCTGATTGGTCAACACGCTTCCTCCTAAAGGACTGCTGCACCTGTTTCTGTGTGTGAGAGAATGTGTGTGTGTGAGAGAATGTGTGTGTGTGTGTGTGAAGAGTATGGGCTTTAGTGTGTGTGTGTGTGTGTGAGACAGAGAGAGAGCAAGAGAGAGAGAATGGTTATTTAACCCTCGTGTTCTCTACGGGGGTTAAAATGACCCGAAACTATCTTTAATGAACACACACGCACACCCACAATGAGACATTTAGATTGTATGTGCTCGATTGAACTCAGACAAAACAAAATCTTTCTGATTCATGTGCAGCATGGCTGAACATTTCGGTGCCCAAAAGAGTGCATGGGTAAAATTTTAATTAACCTGCTTTATTTCAAGGTTGAAGGTGGGGTCTTTGTGACCCTAAGGACAGGGTGAGTTGCAGAATACAAAGAGAGCACAAGGGTTGAATTGGTAGCATTCAGCGTTGCTTTGTTGGCAAAAAGTTACAATGACCAAAGACAAAGAAGTAAATATTTGCAGAGTGCAGATAATAGTGTGCGTGTGTGAGACAGAGACAACAAGAGAGAGAACAAGAGAGAGAGAGAGAGAGAGAGAGAGAGAGAATGTTTATTTAATGAAACAGGCCATCCGGAGCTTTGATGGTTAGGGCGATCAAAGTGCGTATGTGTTGGGTGATAGCATCTGTGTGACATGCTGACAGTATTAATACTTTACAGTCCGGGCAAGAAACACATCCACTGACAGCATACAGTGGTATGGAATCATCCATCACGTGTTTGTATACTGGTGTGTGTGTGTGTGTGTCTGCAGTATGTATGTTCGCGTGTGTGTCTACGTGCAATCTATACGGTCTTGTTCTGGTGGAGGAGGGGAGAGGAAAGGAAGGGGGAGAGGAAAGGAAGGGGGAGAGGAAAGGAAGGGGGAGAGGAAAGGAAGGGGGAGAGATGTGGGAGCAGGATGGGAGGAGGAAACAGGCCAGGGTGTTGCGTAATAATGTGTTGATGAATGAGTCGATCATAAGAGGGTGGAAGGACCTGTGTATGATAATATGATTTGTGTAAAATACACCTTGATTACAGGCCTAGTCTAAGTGCTGCTATATTAACCTTCGCTGATTAATCTGCTGCAGCCAATACTGACAGCCTGTCGCAGGGCTGGGAGGAACAGAACGAGTTAGACGAGGAAAATGAGGGAGAGGAAGAGAGAGGATGGGAAGGGATAGAAAGCAGGGGGGGAGGAGAAGGGGGGAGGGAGGAGGAAGCAATGGAGGATGAGGTTCAAGCTACGACTGACAGTTTCTAATTATTGTGTTTGTTCAACAACTAGAAGGTCGTTTTCCCCAGTTCTGCTTGTCTGCAGTCAGGATTTATAGACGGAAAGTTCAGTATAAAGTCTAGGATTATAATGGGCAGTATCTCAAGTGATTTTGACCTCCAGTGATTTTTGATGTGTGTGTGTGTGTGCGCTGTACCACCAGCAATCTTGTTCACCTGTGATTTACACCGATTTACCCGTCTTCTGTCTTCAGACTGGAGCAGCGTGTGTGTGAGAGTGTGTGTGTGAGAGTGTGTGTGAGAGTGTGTGTGTGTGAGAGTGCGTGTGTGTGAGTGTGTGTGTGTGAGAGTGTGTGTGTGAGAGTGTGTGTGTGAGAGTGTGTGTGAGAACAGCAGTCAGGTGACAGCAGTGGAGATCTGTCCTGACGTTCTCCTGGATGTGGCATGAGAGCGAAACGACTGCAGCTCTGCTGTGAAGATCTGGGAGGTCTGTGTTTTTACAGTAGCTCTCTAGCGCCCCCGTGTGGCTGCCAAGGCAACAGCCCCTCACATGTCCTCCACGCTGCATGAAGCGTGAGCGGAGCCCGTGCCAGAGGGGGTACATCTCAAGACTCAGCACCTGGCTTAGAGCTGTAAACCCTCACCTGTCGTGACTGCTGGAACATAGCAGGGAGGTTGGGATTCGAACCAGCGACCTCTCGATCTGCAGTCAAAACGTTTGGCCGTAACGCACCGTTCAGTTCATGCTGTGTTTTAAAGCCACACAAACCAACCAACCCCAAAAAAGGGGTTGATATAACAAGCATGTAGTCGTGTGCCTCTTGAAGAACTGTATCGCCATTCACCAGGACATCGACATGAGAGGAAATCACAGGACAAACAAACAATGTATGTTCAGGTTTGTTTTTTAGTTGAAGTTTAATGTTAATTCCATGCTGTGTTTCAGTAAGAATACAGACGAGGCGATAGCCGCGCTCTGAAGATCCAGTAGTACAAATCTGATTCAAGTTCCACATACTGAACGGAAGAGAAAACAAGGGAGGGAGGGGGGGTGAGAAAGAGGAGAGACCAGAGAGAGAGAGAGAGAGAGGAGGAGAGGAGGGCTATTCTGAACAACATAAATTTGGGTGGGGTGGGTGTGCAGTCTGCTTTAAACCCAGATGTGTTGAACCTTTTCTTAAACCCGAGGCAGAGCACGCATCCCTCTCCTCAGAGAGGATGACACCTGGGGACAGGTGGGTGAGGATGCGTATGGAGGCTCTCTGCTACACACCTCCTCCTCCTCCTCCACCTCCTCCTCTCCAACCAGGAGCACCAGGCCTCACAACACACCCAGACCAAACCCAACAGAAAACCAGAACAGAAGGGGGACTCTGAACAGACTGTAGAGAGAGAGAGAGGGAGAGAGACATAGAGAGAGGGAGGGAGACAGAGAGAGAGGGAGAGGGAGGGAGAGAGACAGAGAGAGAGAGAGAGAGAGCAAGAGAGAGAGATTGAGAGAGAGTGAGAGCGCGAGAGAGACAGAGTGAGAGAGAGTGAGGGAGAGTGAGAGCGAGAGTGAGAGGAAGAGAGACATAGGCAGAGAGCAAGAGAGAGAGAGGAAGAGAGAGAGAGGAGGCTATCTACCAGATTACAGGGCTTCTGGGTTCCTTCTAGAAGCTCATGTCCCTTTGAGAGCGTCGGTGCTCCTCTCACGAGAGCAGAGAGACCAGTTACAGTCTAGACACACCTGGCAGCACGAGTGTAATGTTTCAGTGTTAAAAATCAACGTTTCCGTCACGTGAACGTGACCACTGCGGGCAAAACGTACTTGGCAACTGAGGATGTAGCGACATCTAGAGACAGAAAACAAAACCGTATTCCAAAACAAAAGGAAAAGACACAAACCTTACAGGGCAGATCTGTAACTGAGTCAGCAGGTCAGGCTGGGTTACTAGTGTTTATCTCCATTGATATATACTTTCATTAAAGGGGCAATTATTTAATTGAAGAGGGAATAAAATAACAAACCGATCAACCCCAGGCAGCCGTCAGAGGCTGTGAGACCAGAGGAGGAGAGAGAGAGAGACATAGAGAGAGAGAGAGGGAGAGAGAGAGAGAGAGAGAGAGAGAGAGACATAGAGAGAGAAAGAGAACGAGAGAGAACGGAGGGAGGGGGGCTGGTTCAGAGTTAAAGCAGAGGTGTGAACCCTCCCCCCTCCTCCCTCCCCCCCCCCTGGAAAATTTGGGGAGAGGGGCAGGGGCCAGGGCAGGTAGATGGGAGGGGCAGGTAAGACAGGGGGCAGGTAGATGGGAGGGGCAGGTAAGACAGGGGGCAGGATGGGGGTTGTAGTTTTGGCGTGTGAAGTCTCACTGAGTCTCCTCCTCCACATCCTGCACCGTTTCTTTGTTCTGTTCTTCACCTGAGGAGAGAGAAATCAAACATGACCAGGTGCGCGTGCACACGCACACACACGCACGCGTGCACACACACAGGCCCCCCTAGTGGTGGGGCCCCAACACTTCTTTTGAGCAGACCAAACTCCAATGGCCCAGTTGCCATAGCAACAGAACAGACAGCCTCAAGGTGGGCATGAGCCTGGTCAACCGCCCGCCCAGTGGACCAATCAGGCAGCACGAACAGTTTGTCCAAACACCAGGCTGGTGCCTCAGGCACATACAGGTGTGTGTGCGTGTGTGTGTGCGTGTGTGCGTGCGCGTGACCGTGGCAGGGTTAGTACAGGAACTATGAAAAGGTTAACACGGGTTCTTTGCAGCAAATAAAGACGTCCGATTTACATGGATCCCCTACAGCGCGGTTGCTTAGGGAGGTTTCCATGGCGATGGCACGGCCATCTGCGTGGTGGAGAATTCCAAAAGGTGAGTGTTGCCGGGCGTAGCTTGGAACAGAGCCCACAGCAAGCGTGTATGTTAGTGACAGCACCAGGACTGGCAGGGGTGAAGGAGTGCACAGCTAACTGGGTTTGAGGACAACCTAGCAGGGCCAGGAACACTGGAGCATTAGGGGGGGGGGGGTACTGAAGGGTGAGGGGGCACAGGTACTAGAGGGTGAGGGGGCAGGGGTTCTGGAGGGTCAGGGTGAGGGGTACTGGGGGGTGAGGGGGCAGGGGTTCTGGAGGGTCAGGGTGAGGGGTACTGGAGGGTGAGGGGGCAGGGGTTCTGGAGGGTCAGGGTGAGGGGTACTGGAGGGTGAGGGGGCAGGGGTACTGGAGGGTCAGGGTGAGGGGTACTGGAGGGTGAGGGGGCAGGGGTTCTGGAGGGTCAGGGTGAGGGGTTCTGGGGGGTGAGTGGGCAGGGGTTCTGGAGGGTCAGGGTGAGGGGTACTGGAGGGTGAGGGGGCAGGGGTACTGGAGGGTCAGGGTGAGGGGTACTGGGGGGTGAGGGGGCAGGGGTTCTGGAGGGTCAAGGTGAGGGGTACTGGGGGGTGAGGGGGCAGGGGTTCTGGAGGGTCAGGGTGAGGGGTACTGGAGGGTGAGGGGGCAGGGGTTCTGGAGGGTCAGGGTGAGGGGTTCTGGGGGGTGAGTGGGCAGGGGTTCTGGAGGGTCAGGGTGAGGGGTTCTGGGGGGTGAGTGGGCAGACAGCAGGTGTTTCATGATCAGCATGTGTAGTTAGCGAGCGACAGCAGGTGAGTCAGACACACTGGATGAAACTAGACTTACTAATACAGTTCTATAGGGAAGGGGACAATGGGACAGTCCTTAAGAATCTATACAGAGAAAAGGAAGATAAGAAGAGAAAGGAGAGGTTAGAGCAGCGTGACCGATGAAGGGAGGACTGAGGGAGAGGAGGGGAGGACTGAAGGAGGGAAGAAGAGGGAGGGGAGGTACTGAGGAGAGGAGGACTGAAGGAGGGGAGAGAAGGACTGAGGAGGGGAGGGCAGAAGGGCTGGGGGGGGAGGGGGAAGGGGGAGAGAGTTCTCCTTGTAATACCAATTTCGCCACTGTAGGGTGCTCCGAGTGTGTCATACGTGTGTAAGAGGCTTGAGCCCTTTGCTGCCATGTCCTCCCCTCTCCCCCTCGCCCCCTCTCTCTATCCCATTTCTCTCTCACACACCGTCTCTCCTACACCCGTTCTAAAATCAACAACAACAACAACATGTATCTGCTAAACAGTCGTGTCGCACCGTGTGTGATTTGGCTCATCAGTCTGTCTCAGGTGCAGTGGTGCAGTGGTGCTGAGGACTCACCATCTCCCTGCATATCTGAGGTCCATAGCGTGAGGTTGTCCCGCAGCAGCTGCATGATCAGTGTGGAGTCCTTGTAGCTCTCCTCACTCAAGGTGTCCAGTTCTGCAATGGCATCGTCAAACGCTGCCTTCGCCAACCTTGGGTGTAGAAAGACAAGTCACACTCGAACCCTGCTGAGAGAGATACCATCCTCTATCTTTATAATCTAACCCTGCTCCTGGAGAGATACCATCCTCTATCTTTATAATCTAACCCTGCTCCTGGAGAGATACCATCCTCTATCTTTATAATCTAACCCGCTCTTGGAGAGATCCCCTCCTGTACAGTGACACTTCTACCCTGCTCCTGGAGAGATACCATCCTCTACGTTAATAATCTAACCCTGCTGAGAGATACCATCCTCTATGTTAATAATCTAACCCTGCTGAGAGATACCATCCTCTATGTTAATAATCTAACCCTGCTGAGAGATACCATCCTCTATGTTAATAATCTAACCCTGCTGAGAGATACCATCCTCTATGTTAATAATCTAACCCTGCTGAGAGATACCATCCTCTACGTTAATAATCTAACCCTGCTGAGAGATACCATCCTCTATGTTAATAATCTAACCCTGCTGAGAGATACCATCCTCTATGTTAATAATCTAACCCTGCTGAGAGATACCATCCTCTATGTTAATAATCTAACCCTGCTGAGAGATACCATCCTCTACATTAATAATCTAACCCTGCTGAGAGATACCATCCTCTATGTTAATAATCTAACCCCTGCTCCTGGAGAGATACCCTCCTGTACAGTGACACTAACCCTGCTGAGAGATACCATCCTCTACATTAATAATCTAACCCTGCTGAGAGATACCATCCTCTATGTTAATAATCTAACCCTGCTGAGAGATACCATCCTCTATGTTAATAATCTAACCCTGCTGAGAGATACCATCCTCTATGTTAATAATCTAACCCTGCTGAGAGATACCATCCTCTACATTCATAATCTAACCCTGCTCCTGGAGAGATACCATCCTCTACATTCATAATCTAACCCTGCTGAGAGATACCATCCTCTACGTTAATAATCTAACCCTGCTGAGAGATACCATCCTCTACATTAATAATCTAACCCTGCTGAGAGATACCATCCTCTACATTAATAATCTAACCCTGCTGAGAGATACCATCCTCTATGTTAATAATCTAACCCCTCCTGTAGGTTTGAAAAGAGAGCAAAAGGAACCCTTACCTGCAAGCACGGTCGGGGGAATTGAGAATTTCATAATAAAAGACGGAGAAGTTTAGAGCCAAGCCGAGCCTAATAGGATGTGTGGGAGGAAGCTCGATCATGGCGATGTCGCTAGCCGCTTTGTACGCCACCAAACTGTTCTCCGCTGCCTCCTTCCTGTCGTTGCCCGTGGCGAACTCAGCCAGGTACCTGTGGTAGTCACCCTTCCTGAGAACACAGAGGGGTGGAAAGCGCGAGGGTCAGCTGACCTGTTGCCCCGCCCCTTCGCAGGTCTGACCTCACGTGACAGGACACAGGGAGGAGTTAGAGGGCGGGGTTTAGATGCTGACAGGACGCAGCGTGGAAGGAGAGACACACACAGAAAAGAGAGACACACACACACAATAGAGAGGACCCGCAGAAAGAGACATACACAGAGAGAGAGAGAGAGAGAGACACACAGAGAGAGAGACACCGAAAGAGAGACACAGAGAGAAAAGAGAGACAGAAAGAAAAAAAACAGAGAGAGAGACACAGAGAAAGAGAGAACACAGAAAAAGAGACACACAGAAAAAGAGACACACAGAAAAAGAAACACAGAAAAGAGACACAGCGAGAAAAAGAGAACACACAGAAAAAAGAGACACACACACAGTAGAGAACAAGGCAAGAAGGCAGACAGAGGTGACAGTGATGTCGTCATGTCTCCATTTGTTTTCGTACATTTTGTAGTAGAAGACCTTGGACTCTCCTGTATTAGCTGCTGGTATAAGGTGCTTGTCCAGTACATCCAGAATATCGTTACAGATCGATTTCAGCTCAGTCTCAACCTGCAGGTCAAGAACACAGTCGCCTGTTAGCAAAGACAGGATCCAGGTAAACAGCACTCAGCACAAGACAGTTGATATTTCAAAATCACTCCAGACACACAAAACACCATAACGTCCGACGCCACAGCTACACGCAAATCTGACGATTCGCAGTTAGTCGCTAGGTCTTCGCTAGGTCTTCCCGTCTCCCGTCGAGCTGCGCTCACCGTTTGCCTGTATTCCCGATCATTTTGATTTGTCTTCCCCTCCCTGCCTCCTCCTTCTGCTCCAGGCGCTGAATGATCCTCCAGGAGGCACGGCGAGCGCCGATCACGTTCTTGTACGCCACCGAGAGGAGGTTCCTCTCCTCCACCGTCAGCTCCACATCCATCCCTGCCACCTCCTTCATGGACTCCACCATTTCTGGAGGAGAAGGGGAGATAGAGGAGGTGAGGGGAGAGAGATAGTGAGGGGGAAGAGAAGAGAGGGAGGTGAAAGAGAAGAGAGGAAGAGAGGGGAGGTGAGAGGGAAGAGAGGGAGGTGAAGAGGGAAGAGAGGGAGGTGAGAGGAAGAGAGGGAGGTGAGGAGGGAAGAGAGGAGGTGAGAGGGAAGAGAAGGGAGGTGAGAGGAAGAGAGGGAGGTGAGAGGGAAGAAAGGGATGGTGAGGGGAAAGAGGGAGGGTGAGAGGGAGGTGAGAGGGAAGAGAGAGGGAGGTGAGAGGGAGAGAGGAGAGGGAGGTAAGGGAGGAGAGAGAGGGAGGGGAAAGAGATGGGGGAGATGGGGAAAGTGAGGAGAAGGAATGAAAAAAGGAGGGAGAGATGAAAATAAAACATTAATGAAACAGAATTCTTTGAGTTTGGAGTTACCCAACAGCAAGCAGCTCTAAGGGCAGAAGAGGGTTTCAGTAAGAGTAAGGAAGCTTCTCACATGGTAATATCTAACCCCAGGGGTGTCAAACTCTAGTCCTCGAGAGCTGCTGTCCTGAAGTTTTAGATGTTTCCCTGTTCTAGCACACCTGATTCTAATGGGTTGTTATCAAGCTCCATGGTAGCTTGATAATGACCATTCATTAGAATCAAGTGTGCTGGAGGAGGGAAACAACTAAAACCTTCAGGACAGCGACCATCGAGGACGCAGGATTGCCCAGCCCTGGTCATGAATCAGTCAGGCAACGTAGGCAAGATCTCCTCTCTGCAAGCTGTCTGTCATAGCTCACCAGGTAACGAACACCCAGATCTGTGGCTGAGAGACACAGAAGGGACTGGGGCCTAGACTCACCCAGACCAAGGGCGGGGAACCACGATGCTCCAGGGCCGCTGTCCTGAACGTTTTAAATGTTTCCCTGCTCCTGCATCAACCCATCTAATGAATAAGGTTCATTATCAGCTTTTATGGAAAGCCTGAACTGTAAAATCAGGTGTGCTAGAGCAGGGGAAACATCTCAATCTTACAGGACAGCGGCTCTCTAGGACCAAGGTTGCCCACCCCTGGCCACAGACCCCCCCCCCCCCCCAGACTCCCCCTTAGCCCCCAGACTCCCCCCTAGCCCCTAGACTCCCCCCTAGCCCCTAGACTCCCCCCTAGCCCCTAGACTCCCCCCTAGCCCCCAGACTCCCCCCTAGCCCCCAGACTCCCCCCTAGCCCCTAGACTCCCCCCTAGCCCCCAGACTAGCTAGGTCTACACAGCCGACTGTTCAGAGAATCCACCCAGTCAGGGACAGAGGTGGTTCTGACCTGAGGGAGACAGATACGAGACCGCAGGGGTCAAGACTTTAACTGCACTTATTTACTACCACACACCACTTTGACCTTTAACACCCCAGGCTGTAACTAGGCAACTAAAAGGTTAGCCTCTGAATTAGTGTATTGTGAGGCCAAACATGTTTCTCTAACTTGAGGACATCGTTCTTGTGCCTTTGTTAAGCTGAGTGACAAGGGTATTTGGGCAGTAATGTCAGAGCTGCAGTACTGATGATCTCATTTGGGAGAACCTCTTGTCTGAAACAACTTACATGAAGAGTGTCTTAACCTTTGACCTCTCAACCTCTCGTACTTTCCTACTGAACTCCGCTCATCACAGCTAACATTCAGCACTGAATCTCAGGTCAACAACAGCAGTACTTCATTCCAGCAGTAGCGAATCAGTTAGCAGTAATCTACCGGACATTGTTTGACCAGTCAAGTGCAACAAACACTTAGACCACTTCACCAAACAAGCGTTTTTTTTTCAGTCACCAGCTATAAAAGGGACCTGGCTAGGGCCATCGACGGAAACGCCCTGATTAAAAAGGAACCGCCCTGTAACGTTGCGCTTCGCTCCAGCAGGTGGTTCTGCACGCAGCACCGCTGAGCCTCATACGGAACCAAGCCCAGCGTTCTAGAACAGGAAGGGCAAGCTGGGAGCCTAGCAACAAGCTAGCAGCTCATCTCAAGAATGCCGACCCCCAGGCCAGCATCACTCATTTCAATCAGTAACTAAGAAACCTGACAGGGGGGGAAGGGGGGGGGTTGCTAGTACCAGTTTCCTCAAACCTGTTTAAGCTGAGGAACAGGACAAATAAAGTCCAAATACTGTAGTAGAGTGGAACAAAGTCCACAAGAAACCACTGATCTTGAAGGCACCTTGCACATCTGCAGATGGTTAGCATGTTAAGTTATCAGTAGTAAACGACACAGCTGTGAAGACAGCTCCAGCATGGCAGAAGCGTGTCCAACAGCAGATCAAAGAGGTTGCTAGTTCAACTAACCGCCTTGCTTTGGTTAAAACCGCCTGCAAAAAAGAATGCATTATTAAGACTTGTATCTGCATGAGCACTGCAAGAGGGGACAGTTCAGGGGTTGGGGTCCGAGACAGGAAGTATAGACACGGTAAGTGTGGCTCCTCTCTGCCTGTCCTGAGTGTTTCATCATCCCGACTCGGCCGCGCTGCAGCTAGCCAGCCAGCCAGCACGCAGCGTGCCAGCCATACATAGGGCAGACACACTGTTCCACCAGCAGCCAATGGCAGCTCTCCATAAAACATGCTGATGAAACCTGATGCTAGGCTGTCAGCATGCCCGGAACCCAGGCCTCTGCTAGCGCTGCAGCAGACAGGCCACTGGGTTGCTCGTCTCGCAGGTGGGCCTGCTTCAGAACATGGCAGTACTTCAGGTATACTTTCCGAAAGATGATTGGGTTGTAAGCAAGGGACGTCTGCGAGGACTATGTTACTGTAGCGTTATACGAATCAAAAACATGGCACCGGGTCACACAGTAAAATAAAGTATTTACTATGACGGAGGGTAAAACAGTATTTTGGAAAAAGATGACAGGCGACTCGACGGTTATGGAGATCAGACTTCGGACGGATCCCAAAGCCAGGTGCTTGTCCAGTACATCCAGAATATCGTTACAGATCGATTTCAGCTCAGTCTCAACCTGCAGGTCAAGAACACAGTCGCCTGTTAGCAAAGACAGGATCCAGGTAAACAGCACTCAGCACAAGACAGTTGATATTTCAAAATCACTCCAGACACACAAAACACCATAACGTCCGACGCCACAGCTACACGCAAATCTGACGATTCGCAGTTAGTCGCTAGGTCTTCGCTAGGTCTTCCCGTCTCCCGTCGAGCTGCGCTCACGTTTGCTGTATTCAGGATCAATTTTGAGTTTTGTCTTTCCCTCCTTCGCTCTCTCCTTCTGCTCCAGGCTGCTGATGATCCTCCAGGAGGCACGGCGAGCGCCGATCACGTTCTTGTACGCCACCGAGAGGAGGTTCCTCTCCTCCACCGTCAGCTCCACATCCATCCCTGCCACCTCCTTCATGGACTCCACCTTTCTGGAAGGGAGAAGGGGAGATGAGGGAGGTGAGGGGAGAGAGATTAGGTGAAGGGGGAAGAGAGAGAGGGAGGTGAGAGAGAAGAGAGGGAAGAGAGGGAGGTGAGAGGGAAGAGAGGGAGGTGAGAGGGAGAGGGGAGGTGAGAGGGAAGAGAGGGAGGTGAGAGGGAAGAGAGGGAGGTGAGAGGGAAGAGAGGGAGGTGAGAGGGAAGAGAGGGAGGTGAGAGGGAAGAGAGGGAGGTGAGAGGGAAGAGAGGGAGGTGAGAGGGAGGTGAGAGGGAAGAGAGAGGGAGGTGAGAGGGAAGAGAGAGAGGGAGGTAAGGGAGGAGAGAGAGGGAGGGGAAAGAGATGGGGGAGATGGGGAAGTGAGGAGAAGGATGAAAAAAGGAGGGAGAGAGAAAATAACATTAATGAACAAATTCTTTGAGTTTGAGTTACCAACCAAGCAGCTTCTAGGGCAGAGAGGGTTCAGAGAGTAAGGGAGCTTCTCACACTGTATATCTAACCCAGGGTGTCAAACTCTAGTCCTCGAGAGCTGCTGTCCTGAAGGTTTTTTGATGTTTCCCTGTTTAGCACACTCTGATTATAGTTTGCAGGCTTCCACAGAGCTTGATAACAAACCAGTTCTTTAGAATCAAGTGTGCTGGAGTAGGGAAACATCTAAAACTTTTCAGGACAGCGGCCTTCGAGGACCAGGATTGCCCAGCCCTGGTCATGAATCAGTCAGGCAACGTAGGCAAGATCTCCTCTCTGCAAGCTGTCTGTCATAGCTCACCAGGTAACGAACACCCAGATCTGTGGCTGAGAGACACAGAAGGGACTGGGGCCTAGACTCACCCAGACCAAGGGTGGGGAACCAAGATTGCTCAGGGCCGCTGTTCTGCAGTTTAGATGTTTCCCTGCTCCTGCACACCTGACTCAAATGAACAGGACGTTATCAAAGCTTTAATGGAAGCTGAACTGTAAATCAGGTGTTGCTGAGCAGGAAAATCTAAAACCTTCAGGAAAGCGGCCTCGAGGACAGGGTTGCCCACCCCTGCACAGACCCCCCCCCCCAGACTCGCCCTTAGCCCCAGACTCCCCTAGCCCCAGACTCCGCCTTAGCCCCTAGATCCCTAGCCCTAGACTCCCCTAGCCCCAGTCCTCCCTAGCCCCGACTCCACCTAGCCCAGACTCCCTAGCCCTGAGAGCTAGCTAGGTCTACACAGCCGACTGTTCAGAGAATCCACCCAGTCAGGGACAGAGGTGGTTCTGACCTGAGGGAGACAGATACGAGACCGCAGGGGTCAAGACTTTAACTGCACTTATTTACTACCACACACCACTTTGACCTTTAACACCCGAGGCTGTAACTAGGCAACTAAAAGGTTAGCCTCTGAATTAGTGTATTGTGAGGCCAAACATGTTTTTCTAACTTGAGGACATCGTTCTTGTGCCTTTGTTAAGCTGAGTGACAAGAGTATTTGGGCAGTAATGTCAGAGCTGCAGTACTGATGATCTCATTTGGGAGAACCTCTTGTCTGAAACAACTTACATGAAGAGTGTCTTAACCTTTGACCTCTCAACCTCTCGTACTTTCCTACTGAACTCCGCTCATCACAGCTAACATTCAGCACTGAATCTCAGGTCAACAACAGCAGTACTTCATTCCAGCAGTAGCGAATCAGTTAGCAGTAATCTACCGGACATTGTTTGACCAGTCAAGTGCAACAAACACTCAGACCACTTCACCAAACAAGCGGGTTTTTTTCCCAGTCACCAGCTATAAAAGGGACCTGGCTTGGACCATCGACGGAAACGCCCTGATTAAAAAGGAACCGCCCTGTAACGTTGCGCTTCGCTCCAGCAGGTGGTTCTGCACGCAGCACCGCTGAGCCTCATACGGAACCAAGCCCAGCGTTCTAGAACAGGAAGGGCAAGCTGGGAGCCTAGCAACAAGCTAGCAGCTCATCTCAAGAATGCCGACCCCCAGGCCAGCATCACTCATTTCAATCAGTAACTAAGAAACCTGACAGGGGGGGAAGGGGGGGGGTTGCTAGTACCAGTTTCCTCAAACCTGTTTAAGCTGAGGAACAGGACAAATAAAGTCCAAATACTGTAGTAGAGTGGAACAAAGTCCACAAGAAACCACTGATCTTGAAGGCACCTTGCACATCTGCAGATGGTTAGCATGTTAAGTTATCAGTAGTAAACGACACAGCTGTGAAGACAGCTCCAGCATGGCAGAAGCGTGTCCAACAGCAGATCAAAGAGGTTGCTAGTTCAACTAACCGCCTTGCTTTGGTTAAAACCGCCTGCAAAAAAGAATGCATTATCAAGACTTGTATCTGCATGAGCACTGCAAGAGGGGACAGTTCAGGGGTTGGGGTCCGAGACAGGAAGTATAGACACGGTAAGTGTGGCTCCTCTCTGCCTGTCCTGAGTGTTTCATCATCCCGACTCGGCCGCGCTGCAGCTAGCCAGCCAGCCAGCACGCAGCGTGCCAGCCATACATAGGGCAGACACACTGTTCCACCAGCAGCCAATGGCAGCTCTCCATAAAACATGCTGATGAAACCTGATGCTAGGCTGTCAGCATGCCCGGAACCCAGGCCTCTGCTAGCGCTGCAGCAGACAGGCCACTGGGTTGCTCGTCTCACAGGTGGACCTGCTTCAGAACATGGCAGTACTTCAGGTATACTTTCCGAAAGATGATTGGGTTGTAAGCAAGGGAAGTCTGAGAGGACTATGTGACTGTAGCGTTATACGAATCAAAAACATGGCACCGGGTCACGCAGTAAAATAAAGTATTTACTATGACGGAGGGTAAAACAGTATTTTGGAAAAAGATGACAGGCGACTCGACGGTTATGGAGATCAGACTTCGGACGGATCCCAAAGCCAGGGGTCCGGAACTAACGTTACTAACAGCCAGTGGAACCGGGTGTGTTCCTTGAAGCACCTGGCCCTGGTGCAGGCGTCTCTGGGGAGAACAGGGTGGTAGAGGGGGGGGGGGCTCCATTACCACACCATGCTGGAATGTGTTCAGGTCTGTTAAGTGGGCAGGGTCAAGCCTCTATGCTGAGGGCTGAACACAAGGAGCACTTCCTCAAAGAGACAGGGAGTAGGGGTGGAGATAGTAGGGCGGAGAGAGAGAGCGAGACGTAGAGAGAGAGAGCGACGTAGAGAGAGGGCAACGGAGAGAGAGCGAGACGTAGAGTGAGCGACGTAGAGAGAGAGCAACGGAGAGAGAGCGAGATGTAGAGAGAGCGAGATGTAGAGAGAGCGAGATGTAGAGAGAGCGAGATGTAGAGAGAGCGAGACGTAGAGAGAGAGAGCAACGGAGAGAGAGCGAGATGTAGAGAGAGCGAGACGTAGAGAGAGAGAGCGAGACGTAGAGAGAGAGAGAGCGAAACGTAGAGAGAGAGAGAGCGAGACGTAGAGAGAGAGAGAGCGAGACGTAGAGAGAGAGAGAGCGAGACGTAGAGAGAGAGAGAGCGAGACGTAGAGAGAGAGAGAGAGAGACGTAAAGAGACAGTGGCAGCCGTCTGCAGCCAAGAGGGCATGGTTACATAAGAGACAGGAGAGAGAGAGACACAAGAGAGAGACAAGAGACTGAAAGACAGAAGAGACAGCCAGCCGGACTGTCCAGCACCAACACAAAACCTCCTCCTCCACCCCAGATGCACTCTCTTCCTCCCAGCCAAACAGGCCAGAGCCTGGCAAGGCTGTAGAGCTTTCACCCTGCGGCTCCCCACCCCCTCCACCCCCACCCCACCCCGGGCTCCCTGCGAGGGCCCCCTGACCAGGACACCATTTCTACGGACGAGGCCACAGCCAGCTGAGTGTCTGGTTTCAAGGCAGGGCAGAGGAGAGCATGCCCTCTTCAATGGGCCGTCACAGTGGTCTACAGATCAGCTGCCACTACATAATTCAACCATGATCAGTCTGGTCTCTTAAGAGCGTTTGGGTTGGAACTAACGTTATTAAAGCATGAGGCGTTGTTGTCCTGTTTGATGGGCAGGTGTTTATGACATAGTAAGTTACATAACATCATTCTAAGTGACAGACATCAACAGCGCGCACACGTGGACGCGCAGAATACTTGTCTGTCTTGTCTGTTTCTCTTGCGTTGGTTACGACAGAACTTGGCTTCCAACATAGCAACACGTTTGCTCAATGGCAGGTGTCATTCATAAGTGATGAGGGAATCACCGACACACCAGTTTTGTCTGCCGCCCCGTATTGAAATGATGCACGTGTGTAGTACTGAACGCCATCACAGACTTTAGGCAGACTGGAAGTGAGGATATTAAGATGATCTATTTGAATGAACCAACTGAGGAAGAGGACGGAGGTTCGCAATATAGGAGCTTCAACAATAGCGGCAGCAAAATTACTAGCCAGATTATATCATTCACAAAACGTACTCTTGGATTTTAAAAAAATATATGAAAAAACCTTTTCATCTACAATGTGACCGTTTTTAAAACGGAAGACAATGACGTCCCTAATATAATTCAACGTAGTCAGAACACGCAAAAGTAGCGCCTAGTCAAAGAGTCGTCAGTTGGCACTGTAGATAACGTTAATGCTGCAGTATTCAAATGATTTATCAAATTTAGGTTTAGGTACATTTTCTAACTACTTAAGTGGAACCCTTGTCAGCCCAAAGTCCTTAGCTACTAAATCTGTCTAGATAGCTGACTAGTACCACACCCACCCAGCACTGAAAATTACATCATCGTTACTGTAGCAAGGTTGGCTACCTGTAAGCTACAGTCGCTAGCCAATGTAGTAATTAGGCTAACAAGCCGAGGGCCAATGCTTCAGCTAAGTCTGCGTACCAAGAAAGCTACTTACAAAATAGAAACGGACTCGGCTACTGACTTGTAAAATTGATCTAGACTATAGTTAGACCGGCCATATGCGCAGCCAGTGCTAGATTTGAACCCCACCGCGTTAGCTAGCCACTTCTACCTTTTGTAGCTTAATGTCCTAACGTACCGTACGACAGTAATACCGTAAATGACTTTAAATTGATAGTCAGTGGCTGAAGGACTTTGACAATTAGCTCCTAAACTAGCTCTAATGTTTCTACATGCACCAGTCACAAACCCGCCAATCTAAAAAGCTGGCACCATGTGTGTGCTTATGCGGATTTCTAACTGCCTTCACCACAAGCCTGACTGTGACAGTCCGTTTATAGAGTCATTGGTTACTATCTAATGTCACTTAGAAATGATTTAGCCTTATTTATATTGAATTACCTAGTTAACGTTTAACTAACATTAACTGAATGAATAGTTCAGCTAGTTTACATTATTAACTGGACAGCGCGTTATCAATTTGCAGTGTGTGATACGTTAGCTTGCTAGCCACCTAGAAAACACCGAAAGGGTCTTGCTAACAGCCTAAATGGCTAGTTATTTTGTCAGTCACACTGACGATAGACGCCATTTTAACTAGGTTTAAGTGTAGTTACTAGCCCGACAGGTTGTCTAGGTGGTTAAGTTCACTCAACATAGGAGCACTTGCACTGGCAGGGGGTTTTCCAACAAGTTGGCAACTTACGCGGAACCACATGCCAATAAGCTACTATTAAACATGGTGGCCAGCTAGCTAGCTCTACGTACGCAACAGCTTCTAAGATGGCAAGCTAACGTTAGCTAAGAGACCGCCCTAGGAGCGAAGCTAGTTAGCTAGATGCTAATTGTCAATAAACACCGATCCTTTCATAGTGATTTACTAACATCACCCCATCGATAAGATGCATTTCATTTTGGATGATCAACACAGCCCTTTCGTTGCAGCCAGTTGTTGAAAGAACCCCCCTTCTCCGCCATTTTGTCTCTACTACGATTTCACACAAATGAATCCATCTTCAGACCATCTCAAACGCTCCTAGGAGCCCCCCGCTAGAGGGTGGGTGAGGGAGGAGAGGGGACAGGCGAATAAGGCACACTCCTCAAAGAACAGTATCCATGAAAGCCTTACCATCATATCTTTCGGCTTGTTCGGCGAGTTTTGCCTGATATACTAAGTGCTCTCGGTCTGCCATGGTTTTCAGTATCAGGCTGTCGATGATGTGCGGGTGGAGGGAGAGAGGCTCGAACGTGGGTCAGTCAGTCGGCGGTTCCCGTGGTGGTGTTAGAACAGTTTAGCGTCCCCAGTGTAGCTACCGGTAGCACTGGTATAAAGATGGCGTTCGAATTCCATCCGGGAAACCCACGCATTCCACGCCGCCTAAACCTCCACCCCCCCCTCCTCAATCTTTCAAACACGCTTTCACTGGCAAGAATATAGTCTCATCCTTATTCCCAGAGTAAGTAACCTTGTTCGTGCATTAATGGATGGACTTTAAAGGACAACTCATCAAAATCAAATTGTGTCCCGGTGTCAGGCAGAAAATACGACGGTTGGGTTCGGAGGATATGCACTGAACTGCTATCTTCAACCTGCCTTGACCTATAACAACTCGGATATTTACTTTTTTGACACCCGATGACCCGTAAACTGATATTTGACTTGAACTTTCGGCAAAGGATTGATGTAGCCCTGTAAACATTTCCAAGTTCAGACAAACATCCATAACTTAAAATAGTATAATGATAAAACGAGATGGTTTTGCTAATAGCTTTTTATTTACTAAGTATGGTAACACATTACATGCTACAAAAAATAAGGTAATTTGAATTTATATACTGTTATAGCACAATGGCACATCGATTGAATATTTTCATTCGTTTCTCTATTTTCACCAGCTTCAGTTCTCTTCACAAGAGAAGGGATATCTTACAGTGAAACATGATTAGAGTACTAAAGGAGATGCATAGCAATGACACAATTTGGCATAGACAAATGTCAGGTCCCTGTTCCTAAGTCAGATCAGGTTTACATAGACAATGTCAGACATAAGGTGCACAACAGAGTCAAACTTGAGGATGTTTGTGAAGTGTTGAACCCCATTCGACTTTAAAAGGTTTTTAAAACAGTATCGTTTGGTCTTGACAAGTTCAGATCAGTGGCATGATGCTTTATAACTGGGAGTGGCTTACAGTGCCTTTGCATGCGCAGACAAATACACACATACACACACACAAAGAAACACACTCTCACACACACACACACTTGCGCACGCACACACGCACCAGTACTGTTGAAATAAGATGGATTGACACAGAACATGAACAGGTATTAAATAACGATAGCAAAAACAACTATGGAAATCATCGATTAAACATAGTTCTATAAAAGTTTACCCATTTGTGCTTCTTCCTGAACAATAAAAACTCAAGTTCAAACACTGTGCTTTTCTTTCGTTCCTTTCACCATCTCACGCCGTCGACGTCACTTTTGACATCAACAGAGACGGGAAAACCGCAAACACAACCTTATTGTTTCCCGAGAAAGTTTCCCCACGTTTGAAACGTGCCATCGGGGGTGCTCTCCACAGCTTTGATTGGCCACTTTTTTCAGTTTCAGTTTGAGGTTTTTCAGTTTAAAGGACTGTAATGTGGTTATCCTGTCCTGCTGAACACAACAGCCAGGATAGGGACAGTCTTGGGGGTTGACCACAGTAACATCTCTCACTACACCCAGCTGTCATGGAAAACACAATGTGGTTTTGAGTGTAATATCTTTTAGTGGCTTAGTAAACAAAGCAGTCATGTGATTCAAACTGGGCTTTTAAAATGTAAAAACAGATTCCATGTTCCAAATGTCTGCAGGGTCATAAACATAACAATAGGAATAAGGAAGTGGGGAATGTTAGAAATGGTCAGAAACATGTGCAACTGGTGACTCCAAAAGCAAACAAACAAAAGTCTTTGATACAAAATAAAACTGCAATTTTCACAAGACACTGATGACACGCCTGTAGGTGTTCGGATTGGTTAATTGCCTATAATGATGGACCAATAAGGGAAGTAGAGAGGATGGGTCTTTACAGATTACCAGGCTTTTACACTCGTGTAATCCTCTGTTGGGGAGGGGGGGGGCAGGGAGGAGAGGGGGGCGGAGCAGGGAGGGAGAGGGGGCGGAGCCGGGAGGGCGTGGCTGACCAATACGGTGCAGGAGACGGGAAGAGATGTGAAGTAAGGCAGCAAGGCAGAGACGAGTGCTTCCGTGTCAATGTGAGCAAAACGAACTCTGTGTCTGGCACAGCGGCTGTGAAGGACTGTAGACACAACTGGAGGCCTCAGGAATACTACAGGTTCCACCTCCTGTCTTTGGCTAGGGGGCCGAACGAAGGAGAGATGGAGAAGGGAGGGTGGGGGCCAGGTTCTGGTCGCTGGTGACAACCCAGAGAGCAGACAGATGTCTAGACGTGCCTTAATAACAGCTTTCAGGAATGTCTTCTTTTCAGTCTCTTCATGTCCACGTTCTCTCTGCTCTCTCAACTGGCCAGAGATACTAGTAATGTCTTCAGGGACATACAACCATGACACAAGTCACATGAAAAGAACACCAAAAAAAAGAACAAAAAAAGAACAAAAACATATAGCATGTAATGGTGTATATATATATATAATATATATTTGTCATAATTATATCATATTTTCCATTTCATATTGGTACAAAAAAAGGACTTGGTTTGTAGTGTGTTCTGCAGGGGTCATGGTCGTGAGCTCATCCAGTGAGTTCTGCTGTGGAGTCCAGAACAGCACATAGCTGCAGTTCTCCACCTCTCCACCAGGGGTCCTCAGTCCCCACTAGTCTTGATGCCAGGCTCCCAACAACCTCCAGAAGGGCTTACCCACCAGTCTGTACAAGACCATACACAAGTGTCTAGTCAGTGTGAAGGATAAGCAGTGTGTGTGCGTGTGTGTGTGTGAGGGGGAGAAGGCTGGCACGAATGCTGTAGTGTTTGTGTTTTAGGTGCAAACTCTGTAGTGTAAGTCAATACTTTGGGTAGTTTTTAGTTTGGGTAGTTCGTAGTGTTTAAACTATTATGTTTAATGAATTAGTGAGAGAGTGTGTGACAGACAGTGGGAAAGGGTCAACCTTGGAGAGACTGTCAGGGTGTGTGTGTATGTGTGTGTGTGTGTGAGAGAGAGAGAGAGAGAGAGAGAGAGAGAGTGCAGCAGGGTGTGTGTGTGTGTGTGTGTGAGAGAGAGTGCAGCAGGGTGTGAGTGAGTGTGTGTGAGAGAGAGAGTGCAGCAGGGTGTGTGTGTGTGTGAGAGAGAGAGAGTGCAGCAGGGTGTGAGTGTGTTTGTGTGAGAGAGAGAGTGCAGCAGGGTGTGTGTGTGTCTCAGCTCTCCTCTTCAGGATGTTGGTGGTCCAGCAGTCTGACGTGTGTGAAGGGGAAATGACCTTGTTTGCCTTTACATTCCCCCTCCCACTGGCCGTTCACTTTGATCTTGGTCACCTTCACCATGTCTCCCACCTGCAGGCGCACACGCACACACACACACACACACACACAGACAGGAAGAGGAGAGAGGGGATGAGTGTAAGTAAGGGGTGATGTGTGAGCAGAGCCCTCTGACGAGCACAGTCTCGCTCATGAGCAGTAAGAATGGGAGCATTCAGGAGTCCCAGGGCAGCTTCATTCAACACAGCCTCTGTGCTGCCTGCCTGCCTGCCTGCCTGCCTGCCTATCTGTCTCTCTGTCTGTCTGCCTGCCTGCCCGCCCGTCTGCCTGTCTATCTGTCTCTCTGCCTGCCTGCCTCCCTGTATGTCTGCCTGCCTGTCTGTCTGCCTCTATGTCTGCTTGTGTGGCCTCCACTGTTTCTGTCTGAACGTGCTTTGAATGGCTTTGTACAGTTTGTATGTGTGTGTGTTTCTGTGAATGGGTGTGTTTGTATGCATGTGTTTGCATGCGTGTCTGTTCTGTGGTTTACAGAATAGGTTAGCAAACAGGCCTATCTGCTAACTGTGTGCACGGATGCATTCCTGGCTGTGCTCACATGCATGAGTAAGCGATTCAGAAGCCCTGTCCTCTCCGGGGATGGACGCTGTATGTAGGCCACAACACTGAACACTACACAATACAAAACGATAGAGACCAGCACAAAGACAAACACTGGGAAGAATGAGAGTGTATGAAAAGAGGGAGAGTTAGACAGAGAGAGGGAGAGAGAGAGAGATGGAGGGTAAGAGAGTGAGATGGAGAGTGAAAAAGACTGAGAGAGTAACAAAGAGAGAAGGAAAGAGAGGATGGGAGAGATGGAGAGGGGCAGAGAGATGGAGAGAGAGGGTGAGAGAGATGAAGAGAGAGATGGAGAGTGGGAGAGAGATGGAGAGTGGGAGAGAGATGGAGAGAGGGAAAATGAGAGCCTGAGAGAGACACTGCATACCTCCAGAGCGAGGGCCGTCTTGTCGTAAGCGTTCGGCACCCTCTTCTGAATGGCGCGAGCGTAGACTGGACCGTTCTGGAGGTTGGGGAGTGGCGTGTTGACCACAGGCTGTGCATACTGCCCAGGGTCTCCTATGGGTGTCTGGGGCCCCGTCCCATCTGTCACAGCCCCCACGGGGCCCCCTGCTCCCCCTACAGGGCCCCCTGGCCCCCCCGCGGGGGCCCCCGAGGCCGAGGAGGGAGAGGAAGGCCGGTACCTCTCCACATACGGGACGGGGATCATCCCAGCTCGGCCTTCCTGATTGGCCGCGTTCCACCACTGTTCCTCCGGCTTCTCCAGCACGCGCAACACGTCTCCCTTGCGGAACGGAAGGTCCTCGTCGTCGTTGCCGGGGAAGTCGAAGAGGGCGCGCACAAACTCCGCATCCTCGGGACGCTGGGACGCTCCGGGGACCGGCGCGGGGGAGGAGCTTACGAAGCCGCTGTGCTTGGCCTTGCTGATTGGCTCAATCAGCGTGGTGGTGTCCAGGTAGTGGATCTTGTAGAACTCTAGCAGAACGGGAAGGGCTTCAAACTCCTGGTCGCCAATGCGGAAACGGGGCGGGGCCAGACCTGGAGGAGAGGGGCGGGGTTTGGATTATTTATCGGATGACTATTTAAATATCTGTGATCAGCACAAAAGATCCAAGTCTGGACTTGTAGACTTGAGTTTTGTTTAATTTGTGCCTGACTGACTCAATCAGGTGACTACGTGGGGTGCCTTGCCATTGGTGGAGAGTCTGACTGCATATCAGAAGGGCTGTATAGCCTTGGATAGACAGGGCAGCTAAAAGAACACACTCAATAACGGCTTTCGTGTGTCCTTGCCAGAGAGGGACAGTCACTGTCCACAACAAAACACAACTGACAGTCCTGGATCACTGATCGACTTGTCTCAGATTCATCACACTCACACTGAGCACCAAACTAGCGGTTGAGGAATACCTCAGCTGTATTCAGCAGAAGAATGACTCCAGGAAGTCATACAAAAACATATATCAAGAGATCTTCCTGGCAAACATAATGACTGAGAAAAATACCTGCAGGCAGGGTCACCATGGTAACTATAGTAGTCAGCGCGTGAAATTCCCAAGAGGAAGTTCAAATAGCGTGTAGTGTGTGCGTGTGGCGGTGTGTGTAGCCGGTGTGTGTGGCAGAAGCACAGAGGAACATTCCACACACACCATTCCCAACAGTCATCCTCCAATTGTGACAGCTGGGCCATTCATTCACACAGCACCCCAGCCCAGCCCAACACACCCTCTCTCCCCCCTCCCTCTCTGCCCTCTACCGAGCTCTGGATTCTCGATTCAGTTTACTTTACGAGTTCAAATGCCACAAGCTACATATTTGCTACAAGACGTATTAACAAACGACAAAATCATGACGAAACTGACCGTCCGAGTACATACATCGTATATATCGTGTCACCTCGTCTGTTTGCAACTGACTGACCAGCAGCTAGCTAGCTTCCTCCTAAAAGGTAGCTAATAGTTGTCTAACCCCGCCAGTGGCCAGATGGGTATGATGGCACCGTAAACTCGAGCTACCGACCTCTGAATCATAGCGCTTAGCTGTGTTGATACATGCAGACTGCGTACATATTAAGAAAGTAGACCTTGCATTGGGTGCCCCAGGAACAATCGTGTTTGCTAGCTTGATAATTATTTACACTGGGTGGGTAGTTCGACCTGGTAGTTAGGTGGGTACGTACCGTAGCTAACTTCACTTTGGACATATATAAACTCACCTGATCCCGACTGCCGGTTGTTGCTGATGCTGTTGATTATGTAATGAGAGACTTTAGAGTTCTCAGACACCGATAGCACGTAGTCACCGGGGCTTGTGATCGAGTCCCGAACCAAGAACACACCGTGTCTCTGACCCTGCAAGAGAGAAACCGCTTCCTGGCGGCTTAGCCTTCCCCAATACCAGCTAGCACGGTCCTCTGCGTCAAAGTTACCAGCCATGACTGCAAATCCACTCCGAGGCTTCAAGGCCTTTCCCTTCGCCTCTCCCTATCCGCAACTCATACAAAAACTTTGGCTCACTGAGGAACACGCTCGGGGAAAAGCCACGGCATCGGTAACGTTCGAAAACGTCGGAATTGTACAACTTTTCTCTATTTCCACTAAACTGAAACGTGTATCCCCTGGTAAATAATTAAATTTTACTCGCAAAACTACAATGTTTATTTGTCATAGCGGTTATAATAAACACAATTCCTAAAGTCATCAGCAACATGAAACTCAAGGGCTGAAATGGCGGATCTTGGGGAAAAAAGTTGACCTCATCCACCGGATATGATGATTATAGTTTGAATGATGGACACAGGCCGATCATGCTGCCATTTTGATAAGGTCATTTTAGCATGTCTGTGCCAAAGTAAACAAACCAATTGTTGGATGTGAATAAAGGTTTTACAGTTTTGTATTAATTGTTTAAGGCTCAATATTGTATTATAATAGTTATGATTTTTTTTTACAAGTTAATATAATCACGTTATATTATTGTTTAGCTAAAGTTGTAGTTTAAACAAATTACAGTAGATGTCAGTCAAATACTCTCTTCAGTATTCGTAATTTTTTCTGATAACTAAAATACTAGTATTTGATGGATAATAGATTCTAACAGTCCGGAAGCGCTTGGAGAGAAACTGACGATGCAACTATATATAGAAAAGATGTGCTGTTTATTTATTAATTTGTTAGCAACACATTCGAAACCCACAACTGTCTGCATGTGGCGGATGTGATGTGTTTTGAAACTGTAATCACAAAGACAGCATAAATGAATAAGTAATGCCCGGATCACACATCAGTTAGACAATTTAATTTAAATGAACGTGTATCCCTGAAAACTGAAATGCAGTTCGTAGGTATCTTATCGTAAGTGATCAAGACGGCCAAATCGTCCAAGCCGTAAACGTCATAGTGGATCTTTCTAATTATCTGTCTCATCAATCCCGTGAGAGAAAATAGAGGACAGGTGTGAATACAGGTGTGAATACAGGTGTGAATACAGGTGTGAATACAGGTGTGAAGGAGAAAAATCATAACCACGTAGCTTCATATACACTTCATGGTCATCGTCATGGTTACTCTTACCTGGTAATAAGACATATGCTGCGTCCCAATTCGCATACTTATACGCATACTATATACTAAAAGTATGTACTTTTTTGTAATGGAAAAGTACATACTTTTGAGTTTGTAGCAAAAGAGTATGCACGCTCTGAGACATACTACGTAGACGTCATATAACGGAAGAGAACGTTGTTGCCTAGTTACGCACGGTCACGGTCAACAAAGCATTTGACATTTCATTAATTCTTGTAAATCAATATGACATTATTTACCATTCCCATTTAAAAAAAATATATATATATCACCCACATTTAATTTACACCATAGTCAAATGCATCCTACCAACTTGGAGAGGGACGCAACACGTCGTCTTAGTCGATCTAGCAGACGCAGGTCTTTCGTGACGTTCACGTTCAACACTAATGTGTATAACAATAAAAAGCTAAACTAAAGATAAAACGAGTGAAAATACGTTCAGTAAAAAGAAAGGACTAAACAGAAACATATTAAGTAACTTTTACATATACATTATATATGTATATAAATATATAATACATGCACATACACATATGTATTATTTGATTGGTTTCTGTTTAGATGTTTATATGTATATCCCGCGCGAAATTAGTTGTGGGCAATCCAAGCCGTTAGAGTATGCATCGATCTGCACTTCTAATTCTGGCCGGAAATCCGGTATCTTTGGAATACTCCATTCAACATACTACTATTTGGGACATACTACATTTTTTTTCGAATACTGGTAGTATACAAAATGGGACGCAGCAACACTCCTAATTGGAGGAGTTCAATGAAGAACCAACACTTCCTGTGTTGTTCACCTCTTCTCCAATCAGCACATCCACCAACCAGTCTACCTGTTACTTATCCGGTCATGTGGGTGGTGTGGACCAAATGGACGATTCGCCAAGTTCACGATGTGCAACAGTTGTGTTATATTCCAAGGTTATATTTCCATGTTCTTTAACTTGCATCTCTGTGTTTCTGTCTGCTGCAGCATCTGTAATACCTTTATCCTCGTCCTTCAGCTCCTCCTGCTCCTCATCCTCTCCCCTCTCTCCCTCATTCTCCCTCATTCTCCTCTCCCCCGTCCTATCCCTCCTCCCTCTTTTCTCCCTCCTTTCCCCTCTCTCCCTCATTCTCCTTTCCCCCTTCCTCTCCCTCCTCCCTCTTTTCTCCCTCCTCTCCCCTCTCTCCCTCATTCTCCTCTCCCCCTTCCTCTCCCTCCTGCCTCTTTTCTCCCTCCTCTCCCCTCTCCTCTCCCTCCCCCCCATTATCTCCCTCTTCTCTCCCTTCCTCTCCCTCCACAGCATGGCAGCCACATCTCATTTCAGCCCCCCCTGTCTCCCCCGCTCCTCCTCCATCCCCGCCCCCCTGGTCCTCCCCCTGCTCCTGGATGGTGGGCAGGTGCCCCTGCGGGGGGCAGCGTCTCCTCAGGCCCTTGAGGAAGGCCTGTGGCAGGGAGAAGATGTCCTCGTTGTTGCCCAGGTCCATCCAGGTGAGGGCGGGGAAGCTGTCTGGGTCGGCCAGGAGGTCTGTGAGGGGCCTCAGTATAGCCCGGGTCAGACAGTTGCCGTTCAGCATCAGGGTCTCCAGCGCTGGCAGCTTGGCCAGCGAGGGCACCAGCAGCAACAGGGCCCGGTCGGTCAGTCCAGTGAAGCCCAGCTCCAGGCTGCATACCCGGTGAGAGTGGAGCCTGAGGTGGGCGGTGAGGAGCTCCATGTCTTGCAGGCTCAAGGGGATGCCCGAGAGCTCGACTGCTCCACCTACTGGAGGCCCAGACAGGCTGGACTTTAAGCTGGGGATGAAGAGCAGAGGTTCAGATGCACCAGGATGCAGTGTGTACCAGTAAACACAGTGGAGGAAAATAAAGGTGTCTGTCACAGTAGACCTGGTCTGAAAAGGTAACAAAATTCTAATTGAACTAACTAACAAACTAACTCAACCCCCTCCACCCCACACACGCACCTGACTCATCGCTCATTCCATCTCTCTCGCTTTACCTATCTCCCTTTCTCTTACACCCACACTCACACAACCCTGAGTGTCTCATTAGTCTGCTTGTGAGCTGCACAGCTCATCTCTCCCAGAGGAGAAACACATGTCCAGTAGAGACTGGGACTCCGTGTTCTCTCTCTCTCTCTGGTTTCAGAAGAGGGAGGCTGAACGCTTACGACAAGACAGCCGTCACTGTACACAGGGTCTCTCTCTCTCCCCCTTTCTCTTCCCCCTCCTTCTCGCTATTGCTCTTTCACTCTCCCCCTTTCGCTCCCTCCCTGTCCCTCTCTCCCAGTGTTTAGTCTCTCTGTCTCTCTGGTATCTCCACCATGATGCTGCTAACACTGAGCTGCATCAGGAGGACAGGCTGAGGCCCTGACAGCGGAGGCTTTTATAAACAAACTGTCCATGAAACCTCTTCAATCCCAACATAAACACAAACGGTGACCCACATGTTTACATTCGTCAACGAAAAGGATTTCAAATGACCGGAGACCTATTAGGGACCACTCCCTCATCTCGTGGTCTAAGCCCTTAATTGCTCCTTAACGAGGTCAGGCAATCTGTTTAACGATTCTGTCCTGGAAATGGACACCATCCTCCATTAGCGCTGACTGTGCTATTAGCACTGACTGTGCTATTAGTGCTAACTGCGTTAATGCTTCAGCAATGATCAGTATGTATATTTCCTCTACGTCCTTACAGGCTGTATACGAGAGCTTAACCAATCAGCAACCAACTATTTACATACTGTAGTCTTCTCCTTATGCAGCTGTTGCGTATTGATTGAATGGATGCTGACTGTGTTTATGGATCAAACTGCATAATTAACAGGAGCAGTTACAGTACACAAGCTTATGATAGTGGATTCAACGCTAGTATTGATTCAGAAGAGCTCCATTCATTTAGAATTGCTCTATTCCTCCTACATGAGAACTAAGCAGCTGGGATCCATTTGAAGAGACATGATTGTCTTCCTGCCAACCTCAGGGGAGTGTCTCGCCTAACAGCAGCATGTGGGCTGGTTTCGTGTGACGATGCGGTCTTATAGTAGCTTAAGGCTGACTACACCAGCCCTCATGTTAGCTAGAGCAGCCCCCATCCTAGCTAGAGCAGCCCCCACCTAGCTAGAGCAGCCCCCATCCTAGCTAGAGCAGCCCCCATCCTAGCTAGAGCAGCCTGATCACACCAGGACAGAACAAGACCCCTGTCACATTCCTGCCTGCTTATCCCCTGGTAACAATAGTACAGCATGGAAGGAATGTGATGCAGGGAGGGAGGGAGGGAGAGGGAGAGAGAGAGAGAGAGAGAGAGAGAGAAAGGCTCTCTCGTCCCTCGCTCCCCATCTCCCTCTCTTTCTTCCTCTGTCTCTACTGATGACGGTTTTTAAAAATGTTTTCAAACAACAGCCTTCTACTGGTAGTCCTAAATGCATGCCTCCATTATACTCACCTAGGCTGGGGTTTGTTCCCGAAGAGGCCTTGCCGTCGCCACTGGGAGTGGGGGCTGAGGTGGTATATCAGCTGCCGACACACCTTCTCCACCGCACTCAGGGAGGCTCCTTCCTAAGGGGAACAGGAGAGGATGGAGAGAAGAAGAGGAGGGCAGGGGAGGGGAGAAGAGGAGAGGATGGAGAGGTGAGGGGAGAGGAGGAGGAGAAGATGGAGAGAAGAAGAGGAGAGGAGAAGGGAGGGGAGGATGGAGAGGGGAGGAGAAGATGGAGAGAAGAAGATAGAGGAGAGGAGAGGAGAGGGGAGGGGACAAGATGGAGAAAAGAAGAGAGAAGAGGAGAGGATAGAGGAGGAGAGAAGAAGTGGATGACAGTAGACACTAGTGAAAGGATAAAGTCAAGAGGCAGAGAGTGACAATAAGAGATAGTTTCAGCGAAAAGGGGGGGTGGACAGACATCATTGAAAAGACAGATAAGAAACCTTTCTTTCAGAGCAGAAGTATTGAAACACAGCATGAGCCCTTCTTTATCGATCCAGTGTGTAACCCCCTCCGAGTTTCCAGCCTGTCTAGAGAGCCCACACATTAGGCAGTGCTGTGGGCTTAGGGAAGACCAACTTCAATTCATCAATAAGACGTATTAAAAGGGAAAACAATATGTATAACTGGTTGTGGTTGTGTAGGAATAGACAAGCCACTGTCCCATGTCCTCCAACAGACTCCAGCTGCAAGGTCATGCTGGCTTCTCAAGAGGTATTTTCCCATCAGCTCTTTGTCGTAGATAACAACTATCTGAGGATCTTGTCAGTTTGTGAGCGTGGGCTTGTTTTAGAGGACTTTCTTTTATTTAGCCTCCATCTTTCTCCCTCTCTCTGTTATTACACAACCTCTCTCTCTCTCTCTCTCTGTCCTCTCTCTGTTATTACACAACCTCTCTCTCTCTCTCTCTCTCTGTTATTACACAACCTCTCTCTCTCTGTCTGTCTTTCTGTCTGTCTCAGCTATTCCAAGAACTGACCTTTCCAGAAGAGGAAGCTCATGAATTGATATCTCTATTTACCTAAGCTCCTATCGGGTAAACACAACCACTGCATCGGAATAGTGTGTGTATGAGAAAGAGAGCGAGAGCGTGGAGGAGAGAGATGCAAGATGAATGGCAATGTGTGTGTGTGTGAGCAAGTGTGTGTGTGAATGGTTCGTTAACTCCAGCATCAACAACCAGCTTGTAAGTCCAGAAAAGAGGCTGAATGAGTCATCTGGCTGGTAGGGGTGAGCATGTGTGACAAGGAGAGAGAGGGAGAGGAAGAAGAGGAAGAAGAGGAAGGGGGACAGACTAATGAGTGAGGAGGTTGTCTTTATTTATGAGTCTGCATGCATGTATGTGCTTAGTTGGGGTGCGGGGGTGGGGGTGGGGGGTGTAGTCCAAGCAGGTCTTGAGAGATGTGTCGAAGATTTCTGAACCCCAACCCTATTTGTGCATGAAGCCACTTACCGCACCCCCGCCAAGAGCAGAGAGAAGAGAGAGACAGATAGAAGGAGAGAGAGGGAGAGAGAGGGAGGAGAGACGAGAGAGAGGACAGATTAGAAGGAGAGAAGGGAGAGAGGAGAGAGCTGGACCACAGAAGAGGGGTGTGAAGAGTAGGAGAAGCAGAGAGAGAGAAATGGGAGGAGAAAGGAAGAAAGAGAGAAAAGAGAGAGACAGAGACAGACAGAGAAAGAGGGGAAGAGAGAGAGGGAGAGAAGGGGGACGAGCGTTGAGATAGAGCATGAGACAGAGAGAGAAGGGAGAGAAAAGAAGAGGCAGAGAGAGAGAGAGAGACCAGGAGGACTTCTGAGGCCTGGTCTCTAAATAGTTGAGTGGGTGAGATTTGTGTTTCTGACCCTCTGAGATGAGGAGATATGTTGAAGGACACATCTGCTTGAGTGGAACTCACTCATCATCAAGAAGACATATCTGGATTCATTTAATGCAAAATGTCATTGCAATTTTGGAGGGGTTTGGGGGGGTGTAGGTTGAGTTGTGCATGAGTGTGTGGGAGAGAGAAAGACAGGGAGGGAGATAGAAAGAGGCAGAGGAAAGAGAGAAAGACAGGGAGGAGAGAAGAGCAGAGAGAGAGACCCTCCAGCGTTGTGGTGAGCAAAAGGAAATCTGTGTCCATGCCTTGTTTCCATTATGATCAGAAACATGAGAAAGGCTGTAGCCACCAAGCCCTTCATGCTGAGAAAATACACACAGGAAGGACGAGAGAAGAAAGACAGTGCAGGAGAGGGAGATGAGAGAGCTACATCAGGATTAAAGGGAGACAGGAGACAGCACTACCACAGAGAGAGAGGGAAAAGGAAGGGGGAGAGAGACAACACGAAGTTAGGGAGGGAGAACAGGAAAATAAGTAGACAGGCAGGCAGGCAGGCAGCAGGCAGGCAGACAGACAGACAGACAAACAGAACAGACAGGCAGGCAGGACAGGCAGGCAGGCAGGCAAGCAAGCAGGCAGACAGGCAGGCAGACAGGCCAGGTAGACATACAGGCAGGCAGGACAGGCAGGCAGACAGGCAGGGCAGGCAGGCAGACAGACAGCAGGCAGACAGACAGGACAGGGCAGACAGACAGACAGACAAGAAGGCAGGCAGACAGGAACAGACAGACAGACAGGGCAGACAGACAGACAGACAGAGAGACAGACAGCGACAGACAGGCAGGCAGGCAGCAGACAGACAGACAGGCAGGCAGCATGGAAGCACCGCAGGCAGACAGGCAAGACAGGAGGTAGACGACAGGAAACAGGCAGACAGGCAGCAGGGACAGGCCAGTCAGACAGCAGACAGACAGCAGACAGACAGACGCAGACAGGCAGGCAGGCAGGTAGACAGACAGGCAGGCAGGCAGACAGACAGGACCCACCGTCTTGGGGCAGTGTATATATCTGACCAGCGTGAGAATGAGCTGGTGAGTTATGGGATCCACCAGGTTTCCCAAGCTGGCGTAACTCTGCAGAACATCATCCAGCGACGTGGCCTCCATCCCCAGGTCCTGACACACACAGACACAAAACACAGACAACACACACACCACACACAGACAACACACACACCACACACACACACAACACACACCACGACACACACAGACACACACAGGACACACACACCACAGGAGCACACACCCACACAGACACACAGGACACACACACACACACAGACACACACAGACACACACAGACACACACACACACCACACACACAATAATGTCTAGCAAAACAAAGGAAATCGATTTCTCATGGGGTCTTGGGCTAAACCATCCGCTACTACACAGTTGGATGGAGCGTGAGTTGTGTACCTGGACCTAACTGTGAAGGGATTCGCTTTAATGATTGGCAACTGGTTCAGGCGGCGTGTTGGTGATTAAAGAGCCGCGCTTTGCGTGTTTTCGCAATAAGTGCAACATCTGCAAATCTAACTTTTTAGGGACTATTTATTATTCACTTTTGAAATATTTCAGTCTGCGCGGTTTCTGTGTTCCAAAAAAAAAGAAGAAGCACAATTGTTAGTGACGGAATGGGCTGTGATACAAGAGGCACGAGCTCAAATCAGGCAGTGAAATAATCAGGGCTGGCTGTGGAGCAACGTGAGATAGAAATTAAGACAAAACAAGATTTCTCCAAGCACGGCGCGCTAATCCGCTCACCTGTCGGAGTTTCTTCAGAAGCTCCATCGCATCTTCTCGTCTCCCAGCCTTGACCGCAACCAGCACCTCCTGAATCAAACCGACCCGCCGCTGGTACGGTGGCGGAGACCAAACGCGTCCTACACGTTCACCGGATGATCGCCGCCGGAGCGAGCTCTGAGTCCGTCTCCAAATACCGAGCAGGGAGCAGGACCCGGGGTCCGAACCGGTTGCTTTCGTCTGATTAGTCCCCATTTTGCGTCACAACCAGACTTTCCAAATCTTGTATGTGGGTCATCGTTGTCGTCGACACACAGTCAATTTGATCATGCGTGGTGTGGAGAAAGTAAAAAATAAACAAATGGAGCGTAAACTATTGATATGTAGACGTATGACGTCTTAGAATACGACACAAGGACCATCCGCGAGCTCCCGTATAGAGTAGAAAACGGAGTGAGACATGTGCCCGGTAAAAACGGATGATTCCCTGTCTCTGACCACCGAAATAGCCTATACTGCTATAACAATGCACTTCTGATCCACGATTTAATGATGTACTTCTGTCTTATTCGTATGTCGCTTTGGATAAAATAATCTCTTACGTAAAAACATTGTGAAATATAATTCCAGCTCACCCTCAAGAAAAGGATGTGCTTCATTTTCAAAGGGCGCTTCCAGATTTCAAGTGCGCGCAGAATAAATCCAGCTGCGGACTGAAACACGATAGCGGTTCAACTTCCACCCGACCAGCCGTGTGGACAACAGGGCGAAAAATGGGGAAAAACGATAAACAAATGATCCAAATTGTGATGCGCATATGCACCCATAAGCCGAAAGCGACATTTCAAGGTGGGCTAATAAGACACAAGATGCCATTCGATAACTTTTACATCGTAAACTTTTGCAACAAACAGAAGATGTTTGCATGATACGCGTCCTTTTCAAAAGGAAGCTGGAGAGAAATATGAAATACGTCAAACTAACCATGACGGCATATAAACCCGCGGCTTAAAATGTACCACAAACATAGAGACATTTATAAGATCACATCGATCCTCAGTTCACATATATACATTATAAAATGTAAACAAAAACATGCAAACGCACATATTGCACATGCTGGAGAGAGGGGGGAGAAGGAGGGGGGAGCAGGAGGAGGGAGAAGGAGGGGGGAGCAGGAGGAGACAGAGGAGAGAGGGAGGGGGAGCAGGGTTCAAGTGCGCGCAGAATAAATCCAGCTGCGGACTGAAACACGATAGCGGTTCAACTTCCACCCGACCAGCCGTGTGGACAACAGGGCGAAAAATGGGGAAAAACGATAAACAAATGATCCAAATTGTGATGCGCATATGCACCCATAAGCCGAAAGCGACATTTCAAGGTGGGCTAATAAGACACAAGATGCCATTCGATAACTTTTACATCGTAAACTTTTGCAACAAACAGAAGATGTTTGCATGATACGCGTCCTTTTCAAAAGGAAGCTGGAGAGAAATATGAAATACGTCAAACTAACCATGACGGCATATAAACCCGCGGCTTAAAATGTACCACAAACATAGAGACATTTATAAGATCACATCGATCCTCAGTTCACATATATACATTATAAAATGTAAACAAAAACATGCAAACGCACATATTGCACATGCTGGAGAGAGGGCGTGAGAAGGGGGAGGAGTTAGGAGGAGGAGAAGGAGGGGGAGAGGGGGTGAAGCAGGAGGCAGACAGAGGCAGAGAGGAGGGAGCAGGGGGAGGGAGGTGTAGGGGTGAGAGGGAGGGGAGCAGGGGAGGGGGAAGCAGGGGTAGGGGTTGCAGGGGGGAGGGAGGGGTGCAGGGCGTTAAGGGTGGTGCAGGTGAGTGAGAGGGAGGGGGAGCATGGGAAGGGGGGTGCAGGGGAGAGAGGGGGAGGGAGGTAGGAGGGGTGAGAGGAGGGGAGCATAGCCGGAAGGGTGCAGGGGAGAGAGGGAGGGAAGAAAAGGAAGGAAAGAGAGAGAGAAAAAAAAAAGAGAGAGAGGGAGGGGTAGGGGGGGGTGAGAGGGAGGGGTGAGGCGTTTGGGAACAGGGAGCTCCAACAGCAGGGGCTGAGAGCATGTCTTATTGAAGCAAACACAAAGAAACAAACATTATATTATGAATTCTGGTAACTAGCAAGGTGGTCACTTCAAACTGCAATCACTTCAAAGGAGCCGTCATCAACACTACCACAGACCCCTCCAGCTTCATGTCGTATATTACACATGTATCTTCATCGTGCATCGTCAGCGCAACCATGAGCCAGAGCATATCACACTCACACGTTATCACACGTTATCACAGGTTACCAACTAACACTGAATAATCACTCTGACTCCTGGTTCAGCTTAACTCATCAGTAGGCTAATATCTGCAATCCCGTTGTTAAATAACTTGTAGATGAATCAACAGGAGACAGGAACTACTTGTTTGTTACCCACAGAAGGGCTGTTTATTTATCGTGTTCCAAGACACAAATCCAGACTTGGAATCTCCAGAGGTCCACCCACATTATTAACCCCGCATGGACCATAGGTTTCTCTTTGCGCATTCATTTGAATATTTGTACTTGCTACGAATAGTTCAACGTGGCTATTTATACTGCAAAGATATACAGTCAGACAGAGAGACACAGAGAGGGAGATGGAGACAGAGAGTAGGAGACAGAGAGAGACTGAGACAGAGAGACGGAGAGAGGTAGACTGAGAGACTGAGAGGGAGACAGAGAGACAGAGAGAGGGAGACAGAGAGAGGGAGACTGAGGGAGATGAAGAGAGGGAGACAAAGAGAGGGAAAGCAGTGTATTTGAGAGTAGTGAGGGTGAATTGTCTTGATCTGACGATTATGGTTTGTATCTGAGGTAGGGCTGCGTGAGTTTGAGTATCAACAAGTGCTTTTCTTTGTTCAGAAATGGCCTTGGCCAATAAACATGAACTAAGAACAGCGTAGGGCAGAATTCAGTACGTCACATAAGTCTGAAAGGGAACTTCACATTTGAAATAAGGTCGTCTAAAAGATGTTCACTGCACATGAAAGATTGTCGGCGGTGTTCCATGCTGCATTTTCACAAGGATAAACGGTGCTCTTACAGAGCCCTCCATCATTCTCCACGTTTAGAAAATAGGGTCTTTTTTAACGTTACGAAAGATTTCTTTTTCTACAACACATCATTAAATGACGTAAGCAGAGTGATGTATTAGTATCGACTAGTTTTTACTCCGCCAAGACTGAAATAAAATCCAGACAAGCACTTAAAAAAGGGGTATTTCTGTGTAAATGGTCTCTATAAACTATCCCCCTGACACTACATGAATAAAAGCCTGATTTATATGACCAGGACATGCAGTGCTTAAGAAATGTGAAACATTTGAGTGGGTACCAACGCGCTAGACCAATCGGAACACAGCTGTTTCGCAACTAACGCACCGTAACCAATAAGCACCAGGCACGACAGGGACAAACGCATCCGGGCAGCACTGTTGGAGGTTGCCGTGAGAACGCCAGCAGTCCCTCAGCATGAGGCCTGCACGCACGCCGTGTGTCCCTGCGACGCCATGCTCTTAGAAGAGGAAGGAGTACGGGCTGTCCCGATGGCCATGGCTGTCCAGGGAGAACGAAGGGATGGCCACTTCGAACGTGGATCCTCCGTTGGCTCGCTGACACGTAAACGTGCCCCTACGGAGGGAGGAGAGGACTGGTGAACCACAGAGTAGACTCACCAAGGATGGAGGAGACGTTCAAACATGGTAGCTTCTCTATATAACCCACAGCTATGCTAACACCATAATATATAATATATATAATATATAACCCCTAACACAGCTATGCTAACACCATAATATATAATATATATAATATATAACCCACAGCTAACACAGCTATGCTAACCAGAACCCAGAAGCCTAACCTGGTACTCACGCATCACACAGAGACATAGAGACAGACAAATCTGACAGACAGACAAACATTCAGACAGCCACACAGACAAACAGCCAGCCAGCCAGACACACACACACACAGACAGACAGACACAGACAGACAGACACAGCCAGCCAGACACAGACAGCCAGACACAGCCAGCCAGCCAGACAGGCTTCCCCAGTTTCGACAGCTTGGATCTTGCCTAACGTGTGTTCATCCTGTACATCTCAGATGTAGAAAAGCGCTGAGGCAAGTGAAAATAGTCGTTCAACACGTTTATTTGGAATCGTCGAATCACAACTCCATGGTGATGTGATGGGGCTTTAATCACAAGGACTGTGACGATTACAGCGAATGTAGCAACAACAAACTTAATAGTCCATGTGGCTTCATGGATTTCCTCATCATACACTATACATTTACTTAATTGTTTATTAAATATATTTAACACTTATATATTACAATACACGTTTATGTTTAAATTACAAAAATGTACAATTGTGACAACAATTGAGAAGGTTCTAGCCGTTTTAGACTACATCGTCTACAGTACATTGATCTTGGAATACGATCCAGGACAACTATGTTGTGTTTATTATGCATGTGTTGGGATCTAGCAGGAATCAAACAGCATAATGTCTGTACTGTGACCCATCTAGCAGCAGAACTCACAGCTCATTCACAGCTTGCTATACCTCTGTGTATCAGAGGCTCACACAGGTCAAAGTTCATCCGCAGGTTCCCAGGTATGGGAAACAGCTGCCCAAGTTCTGCACTTACTCCTGGACAACACCACCTTTTAACTCAGGACAGACACACATGATCCTTTTCTTCAAGGTGTGAGAACAGTCTTTGGGCTCCAGTCTGGGAGCTACTGCAGCAAAGCCTGCCTGTGCTCCTATCTGAAGCAGCACCATCCTGCATGTACCTATGAACCTGGCCTGCTAGCCCAGATCCTGCAGATGGGATGGTGGCCCTGCGCAGAGACTGCATGAGGAGGGGAGATGGCTTTAGGAGGGCAGAGAGGGGAGCTGGGGTAGGGGGGGGCAGAGAGGGGAGCTGGGTTTAGGGGGGCAGGGTTGTCAGGGGGGCAGGACTTTCAGGGGGCAGGGCTGTCAGGGGGGCAGGGCTGTCGGGGGGCAGGGCTGTCAGGGGGGCAGCGTTAACCGGGGGGGCCTCATGCCAGAGAGGTGAAGGGACCGGGCAGGAAGCCGTTGGGCGTATCGTCTTTCTTGCTTTCGAGTGAAAAGGGCGGGATGCGGACGTCAAAGAAGGTGCCGTTGGGTCTCTCGAGGCGGTAGGAGCCCCTGCAGAGGGCAACACAAGGACAGGCGTGGTCAGAACAGCCCTCCTGCCTGGTCCCCTGCTGTGGTAGGGTGACAACCAGAGCCCAGCGTGGCTCCCCCCAGCGTAGCCCCCCAACCCCCAGTATGGACTGGATATATCCACACCTTAACACTCAATACCAACATATAACATAGGTTTGTCCACAAACGGAAACACACAAACACACACACACTCTTTGTGTTCCCATCTAACAATCCCCCCTTCTGCACTGAGACAGAAGGTCTACAGGCACTTCAGATGGACTCCACACCTTTTCCAACCAATAAAGAAGGAAAGTCTCTGGTCTCCAGGAAACCATAGCAATTACAAGAGGCGCAGGCCTTACAGCAAAACCAGGACTCTCCTCTGATTACACATCAGCACCAGCAGCTCTGCTGGAGTCACCTGAACCACACTAAGGCAGCACAGGTGACTGTTTTCTCATCACCAACGAGGGAGGAAGGATGGAGGGGGGGAGGGAATGGAGGAGGAGGGAGGAGAGGGAGGGAGTGGGGAGAGAGGAGGGAGGGAAGAGAGGGAGGGAGCGCAGGAGGGACGGAGGGGAGAGGAGGCCGGGAGATGGGCGAGGAAGGAGGAAGGAGATAGGAGCGGTGACTCATATCTCAGGGAGACTAAACGGTCTGTGCTCTTCTAAACACGGCATGTGAAAATAGGATCAGAAGATGATCCCACAGGTATACTTCAGAGACCAAGCACACCACAAAACTGTTGCCTAAGCCAGGCTTTTCAAATGTTCTTTAATTTAAATACTAAAATCTAAGTGGCAAGTAGATTTTAAAGTTTGTGAAATTCAGTAGCGTAAAAAAAAACCCCTCGAAGCCAAATCAAGTAATGTTGTTAAATAATTATGACTTAAAACTGACCAAGATCATTGTAATAATGTGTTTGCCCGTCATCGAAACTGCATCTTCTC
>BROE01000019.1:10294453-10311722 GCA_036571765.1 Plecoglossus altivelis
AGGGGGAGGGTGTAGAACAGAGGGAGGGGAGGTAGGGAGAGTGGGTGGGATGGAAGGGAGGGGGAAGGATGGAGGGAGGGAGGGTGTGGAGCAGAGGGAGGGGGAGGAGAGGTGTGGGATGGAGGGAAGGGGGGAGGGGGGTGTGGGACAGAGGGAGGGTGTAGGATAGAAGGAGGGGGAGGTAGGGAGGGTGTGGGATAGAGGTAGGGGGAGGGAGGATGTAGGATGGGGGGAGGTAGGGAGGGAGGGTGGTGGTGAGGGGATGGGGGGGAGAGGGTTAGGATGGGGGGAGGTAGGGAGGGAGGGTGTAGGACAGAAGGAGGGGGAGGGAGGGCGCTCCCTACCTGCCAAACTCAGAGTCCAGCTTCTCAAAGACGGCTCGTTTGGCCTGCGTGCCGCTGGAGCGCGGCAGCGTCTGTGACCTCACCAGCTCCTTCCGACGCTCCGCACCAACAGCACTCAGAGACGGACTCCCTGCTCTCTGCCTTAGCAGCTCACCCTGCAGCACACACCACACCCACACACACACACCACACACATTACCTGCTGTCACACACACAATTACACTGCTGAGCACACACACACTTACGCTGCTGTAACACACACACATTAACCCTGCTGTATACAGCACACACACATTACTCTGGCTGTAACACACACACACATTACTCTGGGCTGTAACAGCACCACACATTACTCTGGCTGTAGCACACACACACATTACCCTGCTGTACACACACACATTACCCTGCTGTACACACACACACACATTACTCTGCTGTACACACACACACACATTACCCTGCTGTACACACACACATTACCCTGCTGTACACACACACACACATTACCCTGCTGTACACACACACATTACCCTGCTGTACACACACACACATTACCCTGCTGTACACACACACATTACCCTGCTCTACACACACACACACACACACACACATTGCTCTGCTGTACACACACATTACCCTGCTGTACACACACACACATTACCCTGCTCTACACACACACACACACACACACACATTGCTCTGCTGTACACACAGACCACACATACCCCTGTTGACACACACACACATGTACACACTCCTACACACACAATCACACAACACATTGCTCTGCTTGTAACACAACACATTACCTGCTGTACACACACACATTACCCTGCCGCACACACACACACTCATTACCCTGTCTGTACACACACAACATTACCCTGCTGCCACAACAACACACACATTACCCTGCTGTACACACACACATTACCCTGCCGCACACACAATCAGGATTACATTACCCTGCTCTAATAACAACACAACACACACCAACACACACATTGCTCTGCTGTACACACACACATTACTCTGCTGTACACACACACATTACCCTGCTGTGCACACACACATTACCCTGCTGTACACACACACACATTTTACCCTGAGTGGTGGAACTATATGGCGGGGGGACTCACTTCTTGGTGAGGCCAGGAGAGAAGCCAGAGTTTCCTACGGATCTGGATGGTAGTATTTCTACGTAGAGGACAGATGATAAGAGATCACCCTTATCATGCAGGACAGACCAGAGGTGTAGAGGCTAGGTTAATATAAATGCTAAGCTAACACAGAGGCTAGACTAGGCTAGTGTAAAGGCTAGGCTCCTGCAGAGGCCATGTTATATTTGGTATAGAAGCTGAGCTAATATAGAGCCTATGCAAGGGTAAGGCTAGGCCTATATAGAGGCTAGACTACGCCAGGCCAAGCTAGGCTAGGCTAGGCTGGCCTGGGCTGGGCTAGGTTAGTGGCTAGGCTAAGGCTAGGGCTAGGTTTAGGGCTAGGGCTAAGGGCTAAACATGTTCTGTTACCTGTGGACTGAGGAAAGCTCACACTTCGTTTAAGACCTGGACTGGATGTAATGAGAGGTGGGCCTTCACACATAGACAGGAAGGCACAAGGTACAGAAATGGAGAAGATAGGCCAAGTCAGAAAAACAAATGGACAGAACAGGAAAGAAGGATTTTAGAATGAAGAGAGCAGCCATGAATTATGGACTGATGATAATAGGAAAGATAGACAGATAAGAGAAGTAAAAAAACATGACAGAAGTGAGAAGGTGATTTACATATCGCTCACCACGTTTAAAAGGATATTCCCCCGGTCTAAGCGCAGCTGTATCAGGTGAGGACCATGCAGGGGACTGAGGAGTGGAGGTCGGAGGCTGGGGAGTGGAGGTTGGAGGCTGGGGAGTGGAGGTTAGAGGCTGGGGAGTGGAGGTTAGAGGCTGGGGAGTGGAGGTTAGAGGCTGGGGAGGGAAGACTAGAGGCTGTGTAGGGGAGCTTAGAGGCTGGGGAGGGAAGACCAGAGGCTGTGTAGGGGAGGTTAGAGGCTGGGGAGGGGAGGTTAGAGGCTGGGGAGTGGAGGTTAGAGGCTGGGGAGGGAAGACTAGAGGCTGTGTAGGGGAGGTTAGAGGCTGGGGAGGGGAGGTTAGAGTCTGGGGAGGGAAGACTAGAGGCTTTGTAGGGGAGGTTAGAGGCTGGGGAGTGGAGGTTAGAGACTGGGGAGGGGAGGTTAGAGTCTGGGGAGGGAAGACTAGAGGCTGTGTAGGGGAGGTTAGAGGCTGAGGAATGGAGGTTATAGGCTGGGGAGCGAAGACTAGAGGCTTTGTAGGGGAGGTTAGAGGCTGGGGAGTGGAGGTTAGAGGCTGGGGAGGGAAGACTAGAGGCTTTGTAGGGGAGGTTAGAGGCTGGGGAGTGGAGGCTAGAGGCTGGGAGGGCAAGACCTAAGGCTGTGTAAGGGGAGTTGAGGCTGTGAAGAGGGGACAAGAGCTGGAGACCAAAGTGCTAAGAGGCTGGGCTGTGCCAGGGCTGGGGGGTGAGCCTGGTCCAGAGCTAAGAGGCTGGGCTGTGCCAGGGCTGGGGGGTGAGGCTGGTCCGGGGCTGGGGAGAGGGTCAAGGCTGGCCTTGGTCATGGCAGTGAGAGGGAGGTGAGGTCTGCTCTGGACCACTGCTGATTGGTCCAGGGAGACATCCATGTCCACCAATGATCTCTCTCGCTGTGACCTGAAAGAGCTCTCTGATTGGATAGGAGACGCAGGAAGAATTGATGTGTGAGTTTTCAGTTGGCAGATTGAACACATAATGTTTAGGGTAAAGATTGTCAAGGATTATCCTTTAGGTTGATTATAGATCCTAGCCTGTGGGTATTTAGGTTGGTTACAGGCGCTAAATCTTTTGGCTTGTCAGTTAGTTCTAGGTGCTGATCTGTGGGAATCTTATAAGCCTTGTTGCTTGGGAGAAGGGTGACATGCAGTAGTCATCATGTTTGAGTGAATGTGCGTGTTGTTACCCAGTCCTGCGTGACTCCCGTTCTCCTGGAAGGTAGAGAAGCTGCTCTCTGTCTCTGCAGCTGTCAAATCAACACCCTGCTGACAGAACGGAAGAGTCAACATCACAACATCGCTATGACAACGCACATGTCGAAGAGCTCAGATGCATTTGGCTTCTTCCATCAGTATCTAGATGCTCCTGCATATGCATCCTGTGTGTGTTGTGTGTGTGTGGTGTGGTAGGGTGTGTGTAGGGTGTGTGTATGTGGTGTGGTGTAAGGGTGTGTGTATGTGGTGTGTGTGTGTGTGTTGTGTGTGTGAGGGGGGGGGGTCATCCAGGTGGAAGCAGCAAAGAACCTTAAATGGAACTAGTAACATTAGATGCCTTAGAAGGCCTGATGACCCAGCTGGTGAGTGTAGTGGCACCTTGTGGACAAACACGGCAGTGCAGCCAAGCCTCAAAAGGGAATTCTCACCCCAGGGTGATATTAGCTGAATCCTTCAATCTTCTTCCTACTCTCGTGTGTCTGGGCCCCAGATCAGGGATCTCACTCTCAGTTTAATCCTGCTCTGTAACACAGGCCTCACTCTGCTCCTCTGCCTATTTTAGGTTTTATAATTAGTCCCCACCCCCGGAGCCCCCTCTCCGACCCCTACCCGGAGCCCCCATCACCCCCACCCCATCGCCCCCACCCCCATCACCCCCCTCCACCCCTACTCCAAATATAGCCCTGAAAAACGGAGGACTTTGAAATCTGTTTGAGTTATTGGTGCAGCTAACCCCAGTCTGCCTTATCTACCACTCTCCCTACCCTGTCTACCCCCTTTCCTCTCTTATCAATCACTCTGCTACCTCTGTCTACCCTCTTTCTCTCTCTATCTAACCCCTCTTACCCTCCTATCTTAACCCTTCTTCCTCTCCCTATCTACCCCTCCCTCTCCTATCTACCCTCTTCCTCTCCTATCTACCCTCTTCCTCTCCTAAATCTCACCCCCTCCCCTCTCCTTTCTACCCCCTCCCTCTCCTAATCTACCCCCCCCCACTCCTCTCGCATACTACCCCCTCCCTCTCTTATCTACCCTCTTCCTCTCCTATCTACCTCCTCCCTCTCCTATCTACCCCCTCCCTCTCCTATCTACCCCCTCCCTCTCCTATCTACCCTCTCGTGCCTTCTCCTAACTCTGTCCTGGATTCCCTTGGCTTTACTGAGGTATGGTACTGTCTGTGACTGCCAGCCAGGGTGCCTCTGCCAACTCATACCTTCATGGCAGAGCCTAAGGTAACAAGGATTAGCACTGGACGTGATGTTTGGTCTCCACTGACATCTCTGTATCACTGTCACTCTCTGCATGACCTCACACTTTATCTCTTCATCTCCCTCCTTTATTCCTGTCAAGATCTATCATCTCCCTCTATCTCTGTATCTCAGACCTCTATCTCTGTATCTCAGACCTCTATCTCAGACCTCTATCTCAGACCTCTATCTCTTTATGTCAGACCTCTATCTCAACTTTTTATCGCATCTCTATCTCATCTCTCTGTCAGCCCTTTGTCTCGCTATCTCATCTCTCTATCACAGCCCTCTATCTCTCATGGGCACACACATAAACACATAGAAGCAGACACACACATAGAGACACAGACACACACGCTGTCTCCCTCACGCACATATCTCGGAGGAGCTCATTCAGTATCAGGGCTGACACTGGGGCTGACATCAGAGGTGTGGAATGTTGGCAGGGTGTGTGTTTCAAGAAGTAACAGCTGGCAGGGTTAGGGTTAGTATGTGTGTGTGTGTGTGTGTACTTTGTCTGTGCATGCGTGGCTCTATGTGTGTGTGTGTCTGTGTGTGTCTGTGTGTGTCTGTGTGTGTGTCTCTGTAGCTGTGGGACACTGGCATAGTCTGAATTCAACTTCAGGGAGACTCTGGGCAGGGATTGGTTGACAGAACAATCATTCAAGCGCTGCACTTTAGATAACATTTTCTGGATCTCTGGCTGCATTGAGGACAGGAGGCAGGCTTTTGGGTGTGTGTGAGTGTGTGTTCACGCAAGTACATGACCACGTATTGTGTGTGTGTTCACGCAAGTACATGACCACGTATTGTGTGTGTGTATGTGTGTGTGTGTGAGTGTGTGTGAAAGTACAGATTAGCTCCATGATGAACAGTGAGAGGGTTAGGGTGAGGGCAAAGCCAGTGGTTTGAATGCTGATCATGTTGCTTCACAGCGACAAAACAGAAGATGATTCTCAATGAAGAAGAATCTCCACAATCCCTGTGACCCCTCACCACTCACCTCTGACCTCTCACCCCTGACCTCTCACCCTTCCTTATGCCCTACCCTAACCTGCCTGTAACTCAACACTTGTCTTCGTTGTCAAACAGCAGCCACCCTAAAACCTAACACCCTCAAGTCTTGCTCTGTACTCTCTGCCTCTACACCCCTCTTGTGGGGCTGCAGTGGTACGGTCCGTGCTACCCTGCACAACATGGGTTAGCCCAAACTCCGGTGGAGGGAAACTCCCACGACTGCAGCTTCGTCATGGAATAGTGGAAAACTCAGGGTTGGGTTCGTCTCACCTCTCTCCAGTTCTGTTTTTATACATTCATAGCTGCATGATGTCACACTTCAGGGTAAAGCGGGAATGTGATGCTATAAAAATCTGCTCAGTATGCAAGGCTGTGGTGCACACACGCACACAGACACACACACATACACACACACACACGCACGCACGCACACACACACACACACACACACACACATACACACACACACATACACACACACACACGCACACACACAGACACACGCACACAGACACACACACATACACACACACACACTCACACACACATACACACACACACACATACACACACATACACACACCCACACACAACCAGGCACACAAACGTACAACCCTAAAAACATGCCCCCCCACTCCACCATGCATACAGACACTCTTTCTCTCTCTCCATCCCCAGCTATAAAAAGCAGGGCTCATTGTAAAAGGCTAGTGGGCATCTTTAAATCCCTGCTCCCAAGCCTGGAGCGTGGCTAGTCTCAACCAGGGGCGGATAACGCCCCCACAGAGACTAGACCCACAACCAGGGCCATCAATCAGACCAGAATTCCCAAAATACATGTGCCCTTTCAGGGGGGGGGGTGAACTTAGAGGGCTGGAGGCACTAGGCAGAGGGGGGGGAGACAGAGTAAAAGAAGAGGCAGAAATAGAGATAGAGAGGGAGAAAGAGGGAAAGAGAAGAGAGGAAGATTGAGGGGGTACACATCCTAATTCAAGCTAGGTCATATCTCCAGTCAAGTTAAGGTCAGGTGACACCTATACTCACGTTGGACAGACTCCGAGGAGACAAGTGGGCTGACAAGGCAGGAGAAGATGGATGGGCACCGGAACTGGGACCGGCTCCAGAACCAGAACGCAGTCCTGTTCTCCAGGGAAGTTCTGTCCCTGAGGAAGCTGGAAGTGCGGCAGCTTGACTGGACAGGCTGCTAACCTCAGGCTCCAGGGGAGAGGAGACGACCTGGGGCTGGGGCTGAGGCTGGGGCTGGGGCTGGGGCTGAGACTGGGGCTGGAGCTGGGGCTGAGACTGAGGCTGGGGCTGAGACTGGGGCTGAGGCTGGGGTTGGGGTTGGGGCTGAGACTGAGACTGGATCGGTCTGTGTCCCACTTCCATCCTCTCCTCCCCCCCTAGGGGCCTCCTCTCCACCGGTGCCTGAGCCAGAGTCTCCACCAGACGGGTGAGAGTCTCCAGCTGCCCCCGGAGCTGCTGGTTCTCCTGCTGCAGCAGGGTCACAGCCTCCAGCAGCGGGGCGCTGGTCTTGAAGGCCTCCTCCACCTTGCGCTCCATACCCCGCTTGAACGCGCTCACGTCCACATGTACCTCGCTGACCGCCGCTCGCAGGGTCGCCTCAAAGCGCCCCAGAGCCTCGCACACCGTCTCCTGGCGAGCACCTGCGGCGGGCGACGCTGCCTCCAGGCCAAGGGGAGCATCCATCATGGAGGCCCCAGGGGAGAGTCAACTGGTTGGGGAACTCAGTCTCCAAACCTTCCTCTGCTTCTGGGCTTCGATCCCTCCTGCGGTCAGACACAGAGCCAGGCTGCTGGCCTGGGGGAAGAGGAGGAGGAGGGTGTTGACAGGTGCGAGGGGATGACAGCAGGACTGGCCACAAGACAGATTCCCCAGCCATTAAAACCCCATCATCATTATACTTCACATACAAGTATTTTCTGTCACAAATGACTACTGCGGTTAGCGACAAGCTCTTGCTAACAGGACGTATGGTCAATAATATCCGGAGGAAATAAAAGACGAACAAACAAACAGTTTGACAAGGCAATTACATAAAAACAGTCAGAGATAGGTGTATTTTACGTACCAATGAGGTTGGGGGTGAACACTTGAGTAGTCTGGTGGTTGCCTGAGTTGATGTGAACAGAGCTGGTCTTGACGCTAAGGACTATAGAGAGAGATAGAGAGAGAGGGATAGAGTGAGAGAGAGAGTGAGAGAGAGAGAGAGAGAGAGAGCAAGAGAGAGAGAGATAGGGAGAGAGAGCGAGAGAGCGAGAGAGAGAGAGAGTGTGTGCTGTCCTGCTGCCCGTCGTCAACCAGCAGCAGAGTGAGCAGGTTGATGTGTGTCTGGGGTGAGCGGGGGAAGGGAAAGTAAAAGGGGAGGGAGCCGTAACCCCCACCCCTCCAACTGCCCTCCCGCTTCCATCTCACTTTCTACTGCTGGGCCAACTCATGGAAAAGGAAGAGAGAGGGAGAGGACAGAGTTGGAGGAGAGAGAGGGAGGGAGAGAGAGAGAGGAGAGGAAAGAGTTAGAGGAGAGAGAGAGAGGGAGAGAGAGGAAAGAGTTAGAGGAGAGAGAGAGAGAGGGAGAGGGAGGGTTAGAGAGAGAGAGAAAGAGAAAGGGAGGGTTAGAGAGAGAGAGAGAGAGAGAGAGAGAGAGAGAGAGAGAGAGAGAGATGGAGAGTTAGAAAGAGGTACAGAGAGTGAGAGGAGGGAGAGAGATGAAGGGAGAGATAGAAAGAGGTACGGAGAGAGAGAGAGATAGAGGGAAAGTTAGGCAGAGAGCGACAGAGTTAGAGCATGAGAGTTCGAGAGTGAGAGGAGGGAGAGAGAGATACAGAGACTATGGAGGGTATGTTGACATCATCAAGGCTGGCATGTATGAGACAGTAAGAATTAGATGTGAGACATGAAAGAGTGGCAAGCCCAAACCAGTTGTAACTGCAGGAAAAACCCAACCAGTGTTAGCTTAGCTCTATGTTAGCCTACATTTACACAGTCTGTGGCAGCTTAGTTAGCATGGTGCTAGCCAAGGACTGTGTAAGCCTAGTGTTGTTTTAGCATCGCACTGTTAGCCTAGTCCTGTTTTATCCTAGCCCAACGAGAAAACAGCAAAATACTGTAATAATATGCTGTGCATGGCTTTGTTTGATCTCTGATACGATGAACATTACAGCTATAAAATAGCCCTATTGTTGATTCCTGTGTTTGTTAGAGACAGTGACATCATGGTTGTCATGACAGCCCCAGTATCAAGAACCCAAAACAGTGTATGCAGCTGAGGTAATGTTCCTGCGAGGAGGAACCACACGTTATCGGACAGGAACTGAAGCGGGGGGGGGGGGGGGGGGGGGAGTCATAAACTCAAGAGAAAGTAGGAAAGTGATTTATTAGGTGAGGTAATGTGCAATGTTGTTGCTGTGCAGTGAGCCAACTCATGACATAACCTAAACCAACCCTTTCATCTTGGCCTAAACACCATTTATTCATAATATATGTTATACATTGCTACTCCAGAGTTAGTGATAATATACAATAATGTATATTATACCACCTTGCCCTAAACTTCAAAACTTTAAGTTCTTCTAATCGTTGGTAGAGCTGGGGTCTCCAACGTTTAGGCTGGAGAGCAAGATTATTTATTGTTTTGCTCCAAACCCTCTCAAATTGATTTCAGATTTTAAACTGGTTAATTGTTAAAACAGGTGTTCTGGAAATAGGTTGTGTCAGTGCTGCCCTCTGCTGGTCTAATAGAAACACTACATCCAGTTTTCTGCTTCTCCAACACTGTTTCCATTAAAAGATCTTCTACATTTAAAGATCAATTATTATTATTAACAAAGTGGCTACGGTGATGTCAACCCGTCTCATAAACACGGATTTTACATTATAGATAGAAAACAAAGACATCAGCAGCTACATTATACTATCTGGTGGAGACAGGGTACATGAATGTAGCAGAGATGTTTGGAGCGAAGCCCAGAAGATTACTGTATTTTTGGACCAAAGCCTCGCGGATTAGCTGGTTTACCAATTCAGCGATCCGGTATTTCTATGTTTTGATGGAAGCGAGTACAAGGCTTCCGTTCTAACGAGCCTCTAGCACCATCTGGTGGCACGGAGGAGACTCGCCTACATTCCAAATCACGTGACTAGTACGTCAGTTCGTTATTTTGATTTTTGAAGGAAATATTTTAAAGAAACACTTTAGAAAAAATGTTTCGAAAGAAAGAATACATATTTTTAAATGTGACAAAAATCTCAACTTAATTTCAATATGTGTTTTAAAAATATTTAAAAAAAATAAATTTAGATTTTCTGCTTATCTGAACTTTTACCACTGTATTTTTAATATCACTGACATAAAATAAAGACAGTACAAAAACAACGGAAAAACTCTTCTTTAAAAGGATCAAATCAGATTTATTTATCTTTAAGGGGTGTCTGAATTCACAAGTTGCAACAAAATAATTCCTCTCAATCAACGCTTAGGTTACTTCATTTAAGAGCCCATATTAGCTATCAGATAATAAATTCCTCAAAAAAGTCACACTACAAACAAAAAAACTATATATGTATATATCAAACCAGATATATAAATATATATGAATAATTAGAATGTTATCAAAAATAACAGGAGGCAGGGAGTGTTAAAGGTTGTGAAGAAGCTGCATACAGGAAGTAACACAGCAAACAGGAAGTAACAGCCAACAGGAACAGGAAGTGACATAGATGGAAGGTCCACCGTTACAGTTAGGGAAGAATCCCAAAGCAAAGAAGCACAGCAAACAAATTCAGATCTTGGGAGTTAGAGAAAAACTAATCTGTATGCGAAGACAATGGTGGGGTCCCGACGAATCAATAAATCATATTTCGAAACATATAATTGTAATGGAGTGCTGGTTCAAGGAGTAGACATACAGTACAGTGGACTATGAGGATGTTGGTGTGCACATGCATGAATACAAGCGGACACTTCCTCAAGTGATAATGCCCCAGTTGTCTGGAAAAAAAGAGATTTATTATAATATTCTTTGTTTTATGTGTGTGTTTTTTCTGTTTAGTTTTTTTTTTTTTTTAAACACAGCCACAACCTGTAAACACTACCTGCCAACTCTGGTTTAGCGCCAAACTTGAAGGTATCACAAACAGAAGGCACTGGATACCTATTTGGTTCACTGTGCAGAGATTCAATCCAGATCTGGACCACAGAGTGTTTGCTTGATAGTTATTTTCATTTCTGTTTCATTTCTCTCTTCTTCTTCTTCTATTTTTTTATTTTTTTTATTTTTATATTTTTTTGCATTCGTCATCCACAAGTAATAAGAAATAATCTCACCACTGTTTCTTTATATTGATAACCAAATCATCAAGCAATTAATCCACAACCCTTAACCCCCCACACCGCTCCCACCTCTCACCCTGCCACCACCTTACCACCAAACCCCGCCATTGAGTACCTGGATCGGAGGGTCCGGCCCTGAATGGATATGTGACAAATCAAAGCAGCAAGATACCATACATAGCGATACCCGGGGCAGGGGGGCACTTGTTGTATTCCCCAAACACCCGAACACAGCAAAACAGCTCATAAAACGTAATGCACATTTCACAGGCAGAACTCACACACACACACTCCACACTTGCTTAGTAACTCTATGGGGGTTCCACGGGTCCTGGTTGTGGGAAGCACATTACATGCACAGTACTCAGCTGTACGCGACATGCATCTTCCCCATAAGAGCATAGAGGTGAGACCAACGCTTCACTGTTATCCCAGAAAGGAGCACCTTCTCTGGGGTCTGCGGAAGGGCAGTCCCCCCCCTGGGGACACGCGGAGGTGGGGGGTGTAGGGGGTGAGGGGGAGGACGACAGGTGATGAAATGTATCGTCTACTGAAGGTAACGATCCGTGCTACAGCTGGGATTCTAACATCAAGGGATTTCCAGTTGTTTTGTCTAACCTCGACTTGGTTGACTAAAGTGCCTGACAATCTTTGGTCTACCAACCTTACCGGTTGTAATATCGCAAGCCATGTCAGAATGCATTTGGAAGAAGTGAATGTGATGGTGGAGGGATGGAGGGAGGGAAGGAGAGAGAGGGAGGGAGGGAGGGAGATAGGGAGAGAGAGAGGGAGGGAGGAGAGAGAGAGAGGGAGGAGAGAGGGAGTGAGGAGAGAGGGTGGAGGAGCAAACAGTGTAAGGAGAAGACAGCACATCATTTCAGGTATTTTCAGAACCCATTCATGGTCACCACTCACAGTTTCATCCTCTTCAAATAGACCTCTAAAAGGCAGACAGATATGTTCACATAATCATCAAACCCTGAGCAAAGAGAGCACGTCTCCCAAGAGGAAAAACTAAGACTTTCCATTTCATGGTTGAAATATATATGTGTATATATGTATATTCCTTAAAGAATTAAAAATTAAATATGAGGATATGTGTACGTATTACAACCTTGGACACCTTTACTGTTTGCCACCAAGGAGGCAACACTGTCAGTGTACTGTAGCTGTGTTGTGAGATATAAAGATCTACTGCAGATGTATAACTGGTGGTAAGAACCTTGTCTGACTCTCTGTCCAATCAGTTCCGAGTTCTATCAGTGACTCGGTAGGAGCTGGGAGGTTTTTAATTGGGCAATGAGGGAGGAAGTGGAGACCCTGGCCTCAATTTCCTGTCCATGACAGATCTCCCTGCTACGCAGGAGTGAACAGTGTGGTGGTGAAAATAACAAGGAACTCACTGGGGAGGAAGGAGGAAGAGAGCGGGGGGGGGTTTGGAAGGAATGGGAGGCACAGAGAGAGAGAGAGAGAGAGCGAGAGAGCGAGCACCACCACAACAGGCCTTTGGATGATTCAGCAGCGTCATTTTCCACGTGACGCTGAGCAGAGCAGAAACGACCAACTCCCATCTGGGGTCCGGGGTCAAACAGAACTAACCAACCTTCATCGTTCACCAGCACGTCTGCCCTTGTCCTTGTCCTCCTCCTCCTCCTCCTCCTCCTCTCTCTCTGGTGGTTAGCTAACAGCTCATCATCTCAGCACACTCGTCTTCCCCACCAGGCTCTGCTAAATGAACATCTCCTCACACGTGGATGAAGAAGACAGCCAGGAACTGTGTTTCCATCACCGATGCAAGTGTGCAATCAGGGGTGATGTGCATAGATTCCTACAGTAAGGGAACACTGGCTTATCCAACTGCTTCTAAATCACCTCTCTGATTCTTTCAATAAAATCATTCTGAAGGTTAACTTAGAAACTACTTCTTAAACTCTGGTGCTGCCTGCGGGTCACTGTGACCCACCGTTGTGGTACAAAAGGCGGATCGTAATGACCCAAAGACAGAACCCGGGGTTAAGTCACACTCACACACTGTTAGTTTCCACCTACTCTCCAACACACCTGCGTGTTGTAAAGGCTCTCGTGAGCCTCATGGTGATTCGCTCGCAGAACAGGAGGATTATTGTGAGTCTGTGCAGAAGTTACCGTGTGTGTGTGTGTGTGTGTGTGTGTGTGTGTGTGTGTGTGTGTGTGGGATACAAACATCCTACTTCTAGTGCAGAACGATGGCTTCAACTGATTTTTCAAAGTGCTAACAGAATCTACAGAAAGTTATTCAGGTTGTCATAAAAAACTAGATTTCACATGGTACGCATCCGCTAAAAACATATTCTCTTCCTTCACTATTTACAGCCCTACAATTGGTGCTCCATGCTAACGCTAGCACGCTAGCTCACATCAGCTTTCAAACATGCCATTGTGGCATGGAGGATTAAACAAGCCAGTACTTACTGGTTAATATTAGTTAATAATCACATCAACAGATACTCATATGGACTTTTGCTGTTGTCTGGCCACTGTCTCCTTACTAGAACGTTCTAACAACATCGATCAGTTATCAGGGCTACTGACCAAACAACATAACACGCACGCTAACGCGCGACTTTCAGAATGACAAAAAAACAGGACGTCTTATGTCGTCTTGATTAGCGAGGAAAACGGACCGCGGTGAAATGTTTTGGGAGCTTCCAGCTCTCGTTGTGAGGCCTCCTTAGTGAGAATATACAAGCAGAAGGGAAGGTTTCATGCATGAGTCCTTCCCTCCAGTATTCTATGCTCTCCACCAGCTTCAGAGAGCCGCATGCACAAAGCCACAGGTGCTCTCTGTTCCGTTTATTGCTCTAACCAATCACAGGCATCACATCTTAAAGGCCTCCCCCCAACACACGCACATACATATCACACGCCCCTCCATCCACACCACTCCTTCCACACACACACACACACACACACACGCACACACGCCGCTCCATCCACACACAACACACCACTCCCTCCACACACACACACACACACAAACCACACGCCCCTCCGTCCACACATCACTCCCTCCACACACACACCACACGCCCCTCCGTCCACACACACACACACACACACTGAGCCCTCCAAACGCACACACACTTACACACCTCCTTTCAAATACACCTCTATTAGAAGAACAATATTGACCTATGAGAAAACTCCTTATCCCCACAAGCTTGACCTTTGACCTTGATCTAACGCCAACCCCTTGACCCCTAAGTAACCCCACCTCCTTGATCTTTAAGTAACCCCACTCCTTTGACCTGTAGTAACCCCACACCCTTGACCTCTAAGTAACCCCACCCCCTTGACCTCTACCTAACCCCACCCCCTTGACCTTTAAGTAATCCCTCCCCTACAAACCTGACCTGTAGTACCCCCACCCCCTTGACCTCTAAGTAACTCCTCCCCTACAAACCTGACCTGTAGTAACCCCACCCCCTTGACCTCTTAGTAACCCTACCCCCACAAACTTGACCTCTGTAAGACAGTAAGAGTGTGTGGTAAGCACCTGGCAGCCATGCCTGTCACCATGGTGATCAGGACTGGGGGTTGAACCAGTTCCCTTGCAGTGCTGGTGAAGCTAAATCCAGCCCGCCCCCTCTGCTGGCCTGGAGGATGAACTGCACAACTAGACTCCCTCCCCTTTCCAGGGGCGGGGCTACTAGCGTAAGAGGCAGGGCCATTGACGTGAGGGGCGGGGCCAGGTTCGTCACTAACACCGGGACACTGCGGCATCCCCGTCGCCATGGCAACAGGCGTGACAAGGGAAGGAACAAGCGATGGGAGGGGTCACGTGGAGGAGGAGACCAGGGTGGAGTTTCCATCATCTCATTCGCTGGGGTGAAGTGAAGCTATGTGGGAGCTTGATAACAACACCTCACCTGGCAGGCAGAGTTCCACCTGGTGGACAGAGTTCCACCTGGTGGACAGAGTTCCACCTGGTGGACAGAGTTCCACCTGATGGACAGAGTTCCACCTGGAGGACAGAGTTCTACCTGGTGGACAGAGTTCCACCTGATGGACAGAGTTCCACCTGGTGGACAGAGTTCCACCTGATGGACAGAGTTCCACCTGATGGACAGAGTTCCACCTGGCGTTCCTGGGACTGTAAACTAACCCTAAACCCCTTCGCAACTTCAACACTCATCAGAAAACAACAAAAAACATAAAACAAACCCTGTGGAGAAGTCATTCATCCTCATTGTGACACAGAACCCCTGCAAGGAGGGAGGGGGAGAGGGGGGAGCGAGGGACGTGTAGTCCGTCTGTGGTAGTCATGGAAACACGGACGCCTCCTCATCCAATGTCTCTCCTTGGTCTTCATCCTTAAAGGGTCTCCCAGGTGGTTGCCGTAGAAATCAAGAGTAACATCCAATCCAGATTGGCCAGATGGTGGAGTCATCGTCATTAGTAGTGCTGGGCTCAAAGAACAGGGAAGGAGGGGGGAGGTGGGTAACGCAGCCAAAATGGAAAATAGGGAGTGTGGGAGAAGGGGGAGGAGGGGGAGTGTAACAGGAGCAGTACTAGTGTAATTATAGTAGTAACAATAGTAGCAGTAGCAGTAGTATTCCTGTGGGGGAACTGGGATAGTAGCAGTAGTAGTCGTCGATTGCTGTGTGGTGGAGAAGAACGCTGTTCTACTGGTCACCCGTGGCCTTGTCCGTGAGGCCGGGGGGGGAGGCCGGTGCTGGGCTGTGAAGGGCCGACTGCCGGTTGCGTTGGTAAAGCCGGTAGCCCTTACGGCACAGCAGCACGAACCAGTACACCTGTGGTGCCAGGATGCACAGGTTGCCCAGGTTGACGGACAGCGGCAGGTGGAAGGGGACTCCGTACACAGGGACACCATAGTGGCGCCCGTACACCCAGTACATGTAGGGGAACAGAGCGATCCGGCATACAAAGAAGCTCAGAAGGACCATCCCACCGTTTGCCTTGTGAACCCAGCAGTCCTGCAGCCCCAGCTAGGGAGGGAGAGAGGGAGGGAGAGAGAGAGGGAGGTGAGTGAGAGATAGGGAGAGAGAGGAGAGAGGGGAGGTATCGGACGGGTTGGAGAGACATGAGGAGGGAAGAGGGAGTCACACGGAAGAGGTAATCTTTTTGTATAAGGTCTATCAGAAATCCTCCATACGAGCTCGCACATGCTAGAGAGGTTATGATGCTGTGCGCTCGTGATCGCGAGGTGTGCTCGCGATGTAAGAGATCGTGGATTGTTGTCGCGCTTCGCTCGTTCAGTCTAGCGTCGTCTAGCATGTGGGTGTATGTAGGGCGGACCTGTCTGTGCAGGTGAGTCTCACCTGGATGAGGATCTTCCCCAGGGAAACAAAGGGAGTACTGAGCTCCGTCAGGAAGAGACAGCCGATGAAGTAGTCCCCCTGCTCCCTCCTGAAGAACTGAGATGCAGGAGAGGATCACCATGGTGACCACACACACACACATACATGCACACACACACACACACACACAGACACACACAAACACACGCACCCATACACAAACATACGCACACACACACACACACACACAAGCACACACACACACACACATTATAGCCATCTACATCCAACTCCAAACCTAACTAACCCTAACTCTAACCCTAACTCTAACCCTAACTCTAAACCCTACACCTAACTCTACACCTAACTCTACACCTAACTCTACACCTAACTCTAACTCTACACCTAACTCTACACCTAACTCTAACCCTAACTCTACACCTAACTCTACACCTAACTCTACACCTAACCCTAACTCTACACCTAACTCTACACCTAACTCTACACCTAACTCTACACCTAACTCTACACCTAACTCTACACCTAACTCTACACCTAACCCTAACCCTAACTCTACACCTAACCCTACACCTAACTCTAACCCTAACTCTACACCTAACTCTAACCCTAACTCTACACCTAACTCTACACCCAACTCTACACCTAACTCTACACCTAACTCTAACCCTAACTCTAACCCTAACTCTAGACCCTAAACCTAAGTCTACACCTAACTCTAAACCCTAACTCTAAACCTAACCATAATCTATGACATCTCAGGAGGAAAGGTGGGAGACACACCACAGAAGAAGAAGAGAGGGTAGAGACAGCAAATCAGCAGGGAGAGAGGGGGGAGGGGAGGATAGCATCAGGGATGGAGGGAGGAGAGGAGGGTGGAGGAGAAGGAGAGGAGAGCAGCAGGGAGAGAGGGGGGAGGGGAGGATAGCATCAGGGATGGGGGGAGGAGAGGAGGG
>BROE01000019.1:10312248-10346960 GCA_036571765.1 Plecoglossus altivelis
CAGCAGGGAGAGAGGGGGGAGGGGAGGATAGCATCAGGGATGGGGGGAGGAGAGGAGGGTGGAGGAGAAGGAGAGGAGAACAGCAGGGAGAGTGGGGGGGAGAAGGAGGGGAGGAGAAGGAGAGGAGAAGGAGGGGAGGAGAGGGAGAGAAGAATAGCAGGGAGCGGAGGGATGAGGAGAAGGAGAGGAGAACAGCAGGGAGAGTGAGGGGGACAGCAGCAGGCATGGGAGGAGGGAGGAGGAGAAGGAGAACAGCAGGGAGGTAAGGGAGGAGAGAAGCAGCAGCTGGAGCTGAATAATGGAGAGGGTGAGAGAGAAAGGTGATCTCACATCCCCATGACCAGCCACAGCAAACACAAGGCCAGGTTTCCATGCACCTGGCTACACCTGAGAACAGCACCAAATGGCTGCCTAAGTACCTGTGTGTGTGTGTGTGTGTGTGTGTGTGTGTGTGTGTGTGTGTGTGTGTGTGTGTGTTTCCATCTTGCTTACCACGGGGGAAAATATTCATGAAGGTAACGCTTGAAACTGATCCATCTTTTCGACTTTTGGCATAAATTGTCTTTAGTAACATAACGATATCCCACATTACCTTGTAAAAATTCATCTTATATAAACAACAATTACTTTTACTACAAAAAGTAATGTTATTAAATACACATGGATATACACATCCATAATATGTCTATGTATTTTGTTTTTATTTGTTATCGTTTTTGTGGAACTTCAGTAGCTCAGCAAGAGTTAAATGTTAGCTAGCGACGTAGCCATTAATAACTTGCCCTGCTTATTTGCAGTATGACATATCAATTTGGCCAGATGTCAATATGACTTCATAGGAGACGAGTAATGCTATACAGCCATTGTTCCTGAATCGATGTTGAGCTTGTTGACGGTGTTACTTGACCAGACTGACTCTAGGTCATAGCATGCATACTCAGCTAGCAAGCTAATACATGGTGTGTCATTAGCTAGGCTAACTGCTCCATAACGTAGGCTTGATGATCATTGTCGCATGAGCTAGGATGTTAGATTTCAGTAACATTAGCTAGATTAGCTTGTAGATAGCCACGGTAGCCTTAGCTAGGCAGGTGATTGGCTGGTTGTCAACCAATCACATATGTTGATTGAATGCTCATGTTTTGTGTAAAGATGATCAACAAAAGCCATTACACAAAGTTTGACAGTTTGACGCAAATCGATGCATCGAATGCAAAACGCCACGGAAGCACTTCAGAACTTTAACTTCAGCTGCATAAACAAACCCCATGGGTACTCCCTCACTGGCTCACAATCAACCAATCATCACCCTTGATGGGGCGACAGCCAATCACCAACACTTGTTGACAACAGCCGTTTTTTTCAGTTGCAACATCGACATGTGACAAGACAAAACAAACCGCGTGTAGTGAGTGAGTGTGCTGACAGTTAAGGAATTGTTGATTTAAAAAGAATCAAAAAAGGGCAGCTTGAAAGTCTTACGATAACAGAACACTTGCATGCAAGTCGACAGGTAACACAGGCAACAAAATAATCTGATCATGTGATTTCAAAATACAAACAGAACTAAGACACCTCCCTTCATCACCTCCTCCTCCCTCCCTCCCTCCTCTCCCTCCTCCTCCCTCCTTCCTCCTCACCAGAGTGACAGGTAGCAGGATTGTAAGCAAAGCGATGTGATGAAGGACCAGCAGGAACTCTCGTCGGACGAAGGAGTTGACCGTCCTCAGAGAGTGCTCCTTGTATTCCTCGTGCCCTTTGACCCGGAAGCGGTAGTAGTGGCTGAGGTACATGGCGTAGATGTCATAGGTCATGTAGGGAACTCCATACCAGATAACAAAGTAGGTGGCCAACCAGTGCCTGACAGAAAATAAAATAACGATTGTTAGAAAAATTAAAATGAGAGAGAGAGAGAGAGAGAGAGAGAGACAGACAGACAGACAGACAGACAGACAGACAGTGTGTATAGCAGGCAGGAGTTGTTAATGGTCTTGTATGTAAGCAGAGAGGCTTCAGAACAGAGCAGGATTCTGTTGAGTCTGCAGCCTAAGAACTATGTGCTTATGCTAGACAATATCTTCTTCTACAACAAAAGTTTTTTGCCGTCATATGAAAATAATAGGAGTATAATAGAATGTCATAAAATTGTCAGACTGTAAGGGGCACTTTAAGTAGGTTTAATTAAACATTTACTCTTTTTTTTTCTTTTTTTCTTTTGACTTAGGCCTGACTAATTCTGAAGGATTAGGCTATTTAGTATTAGCATTAGCCTAGCGCCAAGCAATCCAGGATATAATGGGGATGCTACATGCTAAGTTAGCCTTGAACTGACTGGTGATAGAGGAGGAGGATGAAGTTGCCAAGGACAAGGAGACACCAGGGGTATAGAGAGTACTGGCCTTGGAGACAAGGGTGTGTGTGTGTGTGTGTGTGTGTGTGTGTGTGTGTGTGTGTGTGTGTGTGTGTGTGTGTGTGTGTGTGTGTGTGTGAAGTGTCGGTGTGCAGTCTGGTCAGGCCCCACTAGACCAGAAAAACAAACCAAGTGTGTGTGTGTGTGTGTGTGTGTGTGTGTGTTTGTGTTTCTGCCTCCACCACTGATAAAGCGAAAAAGAGCGGTCAGGAGACCCAGGGATGGTGCTGTGATTGGCTGCCTTACCTGTCAGTCAGGACGTTGTTGCTGCACCCTAACACCACGATGACGCCCGCTGTGGTCGCCATGACTGCGTGGATGGAGGATACCAGTCTGGAGACACACACACACACACACACACACGTCACACACACACACACGCACGTCACACACACACACACACGCACGTCACACACACACACACACGCACGTCACACACACACACACATCACACAACGCACAAAGATCAACTGTAAGGTAGTTCCCCAACAGTTAATACATGTTATTGTACCATCATGACTCTCATGTCTAAAAAGTGAAATACAATTTTAAAAAGACATCTTACGTAAACAAATAAACAACTCGCAAAACAAAGATGCTCTAAAGCTTTTGTTGAGATGTTGGAAAAGACCTTCCAATTAAAAACAGCAGCTTTTGTGAAAGCAACAAACAGATAGAGCAGTACAATCTGCCTGAGCACTGTTTCACCATGCATGGAGGGTCTATCATCCCAGCGATGGCGACCTTTTAATAAACCACATGCAGACGGAGTCAGCAGGACAACACATGACCAGGGGAGATCCCTCCACAATCATCTGACCTTTAACCTCTAACCCTTGCCTAAGGTGAGGACTGCCATACCTTCATCTTTTTAATTGACAGTAACTTCCTGTATCTAGACTGGCTTCAGTGTTGGGTCATCCTCCCATCGCCACAGAGATGCCCCTGGCTCAGCATGGTAACCAGGGTCATGTGACTGGCTCGGCATGGTAACCAGGGTCACGTGACTGGCTCGGCATGGTAACCAGGGTCACGTGACAGCTCTGGGCTGAGCTGGATAAGACACCCCCTCCCCCTCTTCGCCTCTCGGGACTACAGGCTTGGTCACAAGACCCAGATCTGCACAAACCAAGCATTGTCCTCCATTACCCTGTTAAAGGCCAGGAGGGAGGGTGTGTGTGTGAGAGAGAGAGAGACAGAGAGAGAGAGACAGAGAGAGAGAGACAGAGAGAGACAGACAGACAGACAGACAGACAGACAGACAGACAGACACAGACACAGACAACAGAGGGGATTTTCTCTTCCTGTTCAACTCACAAAAAAAAACATCCTTGCAAAGCACCATGTATATTTCTCCCTCAGAGATCTTTGCTATCTTCCCTGACCCTGCTAACAGTGCACCCACCTACTCTCACACTACACCGTCCCTGCTATAACACCACCCTACTTCACTAGTCCAAACCCATCAAGCACAGGGTGGAGAAGGTGGAGACCCCACCCTGCACTCCCGCAGAGAGGCCATGGCGTCATGACAACAGGTGGTGTTCCCTCCATCCAGGTACCTCACCTGGTGGAGGTTCTAAACCACAACACAGAAACAGATGGGTACTTAAGTAAACTTCACACTAAATTGTAACAATAACAGTATTTATTTGTATAATAATAATAATAATAATAATAATAATAATGTGTGCTTCAAAGTGCTGGTACAGGTCCCAAGAGCTTTGCCTTGGCTAGCTCACACAGACAATGGGAATCCTCTCTACAGTTTTAACTAGGGCAAGGTCATGACTTCAAGTGTTCCACTGCCATCGCACCATGAACACCATGCTGATAGCTGTTACCCAGACACCAGCAAGAAGCATGAATTCAACTCATCGCACACGGACAGGGCCACGTAGAATAGGTTGCTCACAGGTAGCGAGTTCAGTATAAATAAGGGATGTAGGTTACTGCTATGCGGGAAAACATTTCGCTGCCGATTAAGAGATCGTAGGTTCGAAACCCCATCCCCTGCCTGTTTTGGGCCCATAAACTCATGACCCAGTTGGGTAATTTCAAAAGGGAGGGAGGAGGAGAAGCGTGTAGGGGAGGGGGGGGTGTAATTGTGATGGCGAAACCTGTGTAAAGTCTCAAGAAGAACCTAATCAGAAGCTGTTTTCTGACACCACAAACACAGCTGCCGGTGAAGATAAGTCCTATCGCTTTCCCAAACACCCACCATCCCGGGCTGTGTAGGCCGTGGAACAATACTCCGGTTCTTCAACATGCACATGAAGTGAGCAACGTTACATTGTAGCAATCCGGTCACATATCTAAGGCTTAATAAATGGCAGCACCCGAGCAATGGCAAGCTAGCCAGTCAGCAAACCCCCCTCCTAAGGCATCAACACATGCGTCTTAAAATGCATTTTCAGTTAGATGAGCATTAGAGAATTAATAACAGCGTGATTAAGGCCAAGCGCTCCGCTCGGTGCAATTCAGCGCGTTACATTGCGTAACTCAGCCTTGCTAGCGCTCGGAAGGGATTATTAAGTGAAGTGACAGGGTTCAAATGAGCATCAAACTGACCCCTGCGCATGGAAGCGTGTCATTTTGACCACGACCGAGCAGATACGGATGGTCTTATGTTGCAATTCGCTGTACAAGTCACAATTCTTGCGGCGTTAACGCTGCAACAAGATTTTATTACATTAATGGACATTGGGGGTAAATAGACATCCCAATAATTGTACAAAATATTTCACTTCTGCTTTCGTTTTGGCCCTTGGCAAGCAAACGTTATTAGCGTTTTACAGACACGTATGGAGCTTAGACCCACAAATTGTTTTATCACTTGCGCGGCCAGCTAGCACGTAGCTTCTTAGCTAGCTAAAGCTTGGCCAGCTAGCCAAATAGCAAATGATAGCTAGCTAGATACACACTTTTACTGTGAACATATTTATATTTACCTCTCGCTGACCAGTACAACATCGGCATCTGTCCACTGTTTGAAAATGGACGGTAGTACTTTCCGAAAGACGAAGAAGAGTCCTGGAAACACCACGACACCGCAAGCCAGCACTTGCAACATCTTTGCGTTGCACTTGTCCCGCTATAGAGCAGGCGACCTATCTATTATAATCTGGCACGAAGATGGCCCGAGTGTTTTACACACCGCGTTTTAACACCGGTGACTGGGAATCGCCGTTCTGGCTAGACTGCATTAGTGCTCACGCCACAAGATCCAGCCACCGGTGACCGCTACGTTTTCCCCTTGCCTCAGCAGCCCCACACAGTACACAGAAACTAGCGGTGAAGGGATCCGGTGATTGATTGGTCTTCACTCCTGGCGCAAAGCCGGGTAGCCTGTTAGCCAGCAAGCTAACTACATACCGCAGGATACAATCCAATGTACAGCCTAGAGAATAATCCGGCCAGAAAATTGTGCATTAAATCCGCGACGGATAGGATAATTGTGCAAAATAGTAACGAGACAAACGACTTAGGATCTGGGCTACTCAGCGACGAGGTAGCATCAGCGACTCGACAAGCGGTTTTAATTCCTGCCCTGAGTCTCCTGACAGTGCAGACAACAAGCACAATGTACATTCCGCAGGATAGCGCCACCTAGTTAGCACCAGAACCGCTTGGCACATCACACACACATTGTAGCATCGTCAAAACGTTGCCGAATTTAAGGAATGTAGAAGGCTAACAACGGGTTTTATTCGGGGATCAGCTGTTCTGGACTAGAGACAATAGTTTCTGTATGACTCTCCAAATACCTTTAGCTAAGGATCACGTTAACAATCCAATGTATGACATAGAAAATATCTTCGTCTACGTGTGTTGTTTGTGGTTTTTAGGGTGATTTTTTTTTAAAAATGGTTGTAGTCATAGTCATTGCTGGGAGAAAAGCAAAAATACACAGTACTTAAATATGAATGACAGTGCAAGAGATGGGGAGTGTAGCTGAAAATGCAGTGAGCGTGCGTTTAGGTCAACACTGCAGTTAGCATCGGTGGGTCTGGGTTTAGAGAGAGAGACGGCTTGTAGAGAGACAAGCAGATCCGGTGGGTCAGAGTGTCGAGATGGAGACGGCTTGTAAAGAGACAAGCAGATCAAGTGCTCAAGTTCACACACACACGATCCACTGTTCTGTTTTCTGTGTGCAACATTCAGTGACCCACGTTATGACCCTGATAATACCTTAACCCTAATCCCCTTAGGTTCCAACTCTAGTCGCCCTCTCTCTCTCTCTCTCTCTCTCTCTCTCTCTCTCTCTCTCTATTTTCTCTCTGCTTCCGTGTTTCAATCCCTCGTCTTTCTCTCACCACATATACTCATATACGCACACTCTTTTCCACTATCTTTAAAGTACACCAGCCAACACAAACACCAGTATCTTCACAATAATCAAACCAATCAAAACAAACACGACTCTATCTTTAAAATACAGTTAAACCAATCAACGCAAACCTTAGTATCTTCAGTCAACAGTCAAGCTAATGCAATGCAGACACTATAGTATCTTTAAACCTTGTGTTCTCTTTGGGGGCCAGAATGACCCCATACTATGTATAACGTACACACACGCAAACCCACAATGACGCATTTAGATCGTATTTGCTTAATTGACCTCAGACAAAACTAAACTGAATGTATGTGCTGCATTGCTGTCCGTTTCAGTGCCCGAAAGGGTTATTTAATTAACCGCCTTTATTTCAAGGTTGAAGGAGGGGCCTTTTTGATCCTTAGGACAGGGTGAGTTGCAGGATATGAAGACAGCACAGTATAGTTTCTTGCTGTGAGGGGTGAAACTTCTAAACAGAGTTAGTTGCTTATTGGTCTTGGATGCTGTGTCTGAATGTGAAAACCCCCATGATCTATTCTTGGATGATATACAGATAAACAACAAAGGGTTGTTTGTTTGTTGCCCCAGTAAACAACGTGAAAGACTTTGCTTACAAGCTTCACTTTGGTCTTGTTCCTCATAACACACCGATAAGAGGTGGTACTTTAATAGTCCTTTTATGATCCCGCTCATAAACTGCCAATATGTTGATATGTCACTGTCAGGATGAACATCCGCTTTCTCGGTTTGAGGAGTAACGTTTCCATGGGGATGGGATCATGATGGGATGTCTACCGTACAGGTGGTTATAAAAGCAGGAGTGTAACTCACGGTTGGTCTCGCTGCAACCGAAGAGAAGAGAGACAAACAGGCCTATTCTCCACTGTATCCCAGGTTGGTGCCATTTGCTGACTGTTTAAATACGACTTATTTAATCCCTTTTGTGTAAAAAAATGAAGAATCTCTCTGAAAACGTTGTGTTTGATTAGTTTACTCATGTGATCATTTTTAAACAAGCGAATTCTACACTGGTGTTTATCAGAATCACATACATTGAAATTGAGTTGAAACAGAACAGCATGGATCATTCCCACAGTGTACAGTAGATGTGGTGGATTTTAAATTGTAAATGGAAAAATGAAAGTGTTAAGCAGACATTCAGCTTCAAGATGTTCCGACTGGCTTGGACGGCGTTTACTGTTTATAGCCTATTTCACCACAAACACCTCATGTTGTTTAATAAACACTTAGTTGTAATATGCACATCTTAGAAGCTATTTGACTTCAGTTGCTCTGCAAACTTCACTGAAGTGTTCTGAGTGATTCATAGTCATATTCCTTCTCCTCAGGTCTCCCAGATAAGTTTGCTGTCGAAACATCACAACCCAGAACCCCTGTTCTCTTCCCAGCGATACTGAACATCACCACCATGTCTGTGAAATTGGGCCTTCTCTCTCTGTGTCTGCTTGAAGCAGGTATGGACGTTCATATGTTTTTCTCAAAGCAAAGATATACAAGCAAATGACAAGGAGAGTGTCCCAAGCTACTCTAGAGGCTTGTTCACACTGCCTCGAGAAACACCAACAATACTACCATTGGCTGTTGGGTTTTAAAGACAACTGTCGTTCTCACACTTGCCCAACAAATACCAACAGCTGTTGGACGAGTGTTTGTCTGGTGTTGGCCCTTCTGTTGGCATTTGTTGTGGCCGTGTTGAAATGAGTCATCTTAAACAGCCACTTGTTAAACAGCAAGAGTCTTATAGTCTTCCCTCTGTAGGGAACTGTGTCATAAAACACCTTCCTGTTCTTTCACCAGTGATTCTCTGTAGCGCTGACACACTTGCCTCAAGTACACAAACCATCCAGTCTACCACCAATCCTACTGGAGGGATCTCTACCCTGACCAATCCCACCAATCCTACTGGAGGGATCTCCACTCTGACCAATCCCACCAATCCTACTGAAGAGAACTCCACTCTGACCAATCCCACCAGTTCTAGTGGAGATAGTTCAGCAGCAACCAAGCCTAGCGTTGAGCTGGAAAATAAAGGTTTTTCGGCAGGTGAAATCGCTGGAATCACCGTGGGAACGCTAGCAGGGGTAGCCGCTTTGGGTGAGTGTGACACAAGCTGTGAATATGAACACACACACACATATACACACATATACACACACTACACACACATACATACACTGCACTACACAACACTACAATACACTACGCACACATATACGTACATACACATTAGACTACACTACACGCACACATACACATACATACACACTCAACAATACAATACACTGCATACAGACACACTCACTTACACACACACACACACACACGCACACACTCACACACACACACACGTGTGAATACATATGTTCAAGCTGTTCTCCTGAATGTGTGACCTGATTCCATCACAGTACAGACGCAAGCTGAAAACACGCATGTGTAAATAACGTTGTTCTTCTAATGTTAAATAATGAAATAATTTTAAAATCAAGCTTTTCTTTCTCTCTGTTTACAGGTGGGGCTTTGTTTGCAGGTCTGTCGTTCTCTGGTAAGTTGGGGTGACGGAGAGAACCAATCGAAGCCAGCCTGTCCACTTCCCTACAACTGGCCTCACCTGTCCACTACCCTACAACTGGCCTCATCTGTCCACTACCCTACAACTGGCCTCACCTGTCCACTACCCTACAACTGGCCTCACCTGTCCACTGCCCTACAACTGGCCTCATCTGTCCACTACCCTACAACTGGCCTCATCTGTCCACTACCCTACAACTGGCCTCATCTGTCCACTTCCCTACAACTGGCCTCATCTGTCCACTTCCCTACAACTGGCCTCATCTGTCCACTTCCCTACAACTGGCCTCATCTGTCCACTTCCCTACAACTGGCCTCATCTGTCCACTTCCCTACAACTGGCCTCATCTGTCCACTTCCCTACAACTGGCCTCATCTGTCCACTTCCCTACAACTGGCCTCATCTGTCCACTACCCTACAACTGGCTTCGCCTGTCCACTGCCCTACAACTGGCCTCACCTGTCCACTACCCTACAACTGGCCTCACCTGTCCACTACCCTACAACTGGCTTCACCTGTCCACTGCCCTACAACTGGCCTCATCTGTCCACTTCCCTACAACTGGCCTCATCTGTCCACTTCCCTACAACTGGCCTCATCTGTCCACTTCCCTACAACTGGCCTCATCTGTCCACTTCCCTACAACTGGCCTCATCTGTCCACTTCCCTACAACTGGCCTCATCTGTCCACTTCCCTACAACTGGCCTCATCTGTCCACTTCCCTACAACTGGCCTCATCTGTCCACTACCCTACAACTGGCCTCATCTGTCCACTACCCTACAACTGGCTTCACCTGTCCACTGCCCTACAACTGGCCTCACCTGTCCACTACCCTACAACTGGCCTCACCTGTCCACTTCCCTAAAACTGGCCTCATCTGTCCACTACCCTACAACTGGCCTCACCTGTCCACTGCCCTACAACTGGCCTCACCTGTCCACTACCCTACAACTGGCCTCACCTGTCCACTACCCTACAACTGGCTTCACCTGTCCACTGCCCTACAACTGGCCTCACCTGTCCACTACCCTACAACTGGCCTCACCTGTCCACTACCCTACAACTGGCTTCACCTGTCCACTGCCCTACAACTGGCCTCACCTGTCCACTGCCCTACAACTGGCCTCACCTGTCCACTACCCTACAACTGGCCTCATCTGTCCACTTCCCTACAACTGGCTTCACCTGTCCACTGCCCTACAACTGGCCTCACCTGTCCACTACCCTACAACTGGCCTCACCTGTCCACTGCCCTACAACTGGCCTCATCTGTCCACTACCCTACAACTGGCCTCACCTGTCCACTACCCTACAACTGGCTTCACCTGTCCACTGCCCTACAACTGGCCTCACCTGTCCACTGCCCTACAACTGGCCTCACCTGTCCACTGCCCTAAAACTGGCCTCACTGTCCACTGCCCTTACAACTGGCCTCACCTGTCCACTGCCCTACAACTGGCCTCACCTGTCCACTACCCTACAACTTGCCTCACCTGTCCACTACCCTACAACTGGCCTCACCTGTCCACTGCCCTACAACTGGCCTCACCTGTCCACTGCCCTACAACTGGCCTCACCTGTCCACTGCCCTACAACTGGCCTCACCTGTCCACTGCCCTACAACTGGCCTCACCTGTCCACTGCCCTACAACCTGCCACTAGTGTCACCTGTCCACTGCCCTACAACTGGCCTCACCTGTCCACTACCCTACAACTGGCCTCACCTGTCCACTGCCCTACAACTGGCCTCACCTGTCCACTACCCTACAACTGGCCTCACCTGTCCACTACCCTACAACTGGCCTCACCTGTCCACTGCCCTACAACCTGCCACTAGTGTCACCTGTTGTCCTTGTAAGAGCTGAAACTGGCCGACTTCTCAAACTATGATCAGTAATACACGTACATGTTTGTAGTGCTGGAAGCTTTTCATGTGATTGCACATGCACTCTCCACAATGCGGTGTCAGTCATCTGGGTTCGGCTCGAAGGCAGACGAAATGAAGTGTAGGATCTGGAAATAGAAGAGAATCAAGACCCGTTAGTTCCAGTCTTGCTCTTAAGATGTACAAAACGCAGCTTTGAGACTGTTTGGGCGAACATTTTGTCAAGTGTTTGAAGCCTTTTACATTCTGCAGTGTTTTGGAGACCAACTCTGCCTTCGAAACAAACTATCGAAGTTCCTTGCTTGGTATTAAACGGTGACCACTCTGAAGATAAGCTGCCGTTAAAACGAATCTAACTTCTGACCAATCATGTCATGGATGCTGATTTCAAAAGTGACCAATCACAACAAAGAGAAGACAGAACATTGTATGATGTCACAGAGATAATTAAAACCCATACGTCACCAAAATGTTCACAAAAGATCGAGAGTCAAGTCTAGATTTTCGAATGTAATTTTCTTTTTTTTCTACCCTCAAAAAGATAATAAAAAAATAAGTGGTGAGCTATTTTAATATGATATCCCTGCATGTGTGTTCTGAGGTGAAGAAAGCAGCTGACACATTCAGCTGGCGGCTTTTCTACTGAAATCAGCACTAAAGCTGATCGCATCCATTGATCCAGAATTTGGTGTTCTGCCTTTCCCAGGAAGTGCCGCTTGCTCTTTACAGCAGATCCTTCACCTTAGAGCAAGGAAGCTTCTAGAAGGAGCTGCTGCCTCACCTACCCCAGAGAGACCAGCAATAGTCACATAGGTAGAGGCACATAAAGCCACAGAACTAGTACTACATAACTAGTGTATACATAACTAGTGTAAACATAACTAGTCCTGCATAACTAGTACAACTTGTGCTACATAACTAGTGTATACATAACTAGTGCTGCATAACTAGGGCCACATAACTAGTGCTACATAACTAGAGGATAAATAACTAGTCCTGCATAAATAGTACAACCTGTGCTACATAACTAGGGCCACATAACTAGTGCTACATAACTAGTATAACTAGGGCTGCATAACTAGTGCTGCATAACTAGTGTATACATAACTAGTGTATACATAACTAGAGTATACATACCTAGTGCTACATAACTGGGGCTACATTACTAGGGCCACAAAGTGTCAGAACTCGTCTACCACGACCTGTAATTGTCTTTGGACAGAAGTATCTAATGAATAAACAGCCTTATGTCTGAAATTCTCCAGTTTTATGTCACCTTGATCGTTGAGTCTGGATCACAGTAGGGTGTTAGTAGCTGTGAGCCCTCTCTAAGTTGTGCAGCGCGAGAGCTAATCCCTCCAGAGTTTCATTCCCTTCTCAAGGTGGACTCTATCCCCAGCTAAGAGTAGCTTTGGGTTCACTCTGAGCTTGTTAGCAGTGGGAGGAGCCACAGACAAGATCCCTCTACTACACAGCGGAGACGACCATATGGCATGCGGTCGCGCGTGTTTGGTGTGTGTGTGTCCACGTGGGTGTGTCCGTGTGTGTCCACGTGGGTGTGTCTGTGTGTGTCCACGTGGCTGTGTCTGTGGCTGTGTGTGTGTGTACACAGATAACAGAAATTGAGCCGTGAAAGTCATCTGTTTGTGTTGATATACTGGGTTATTACGTAAGGGAGCCTCAGAGCTGTGTGTGTGTGTATCTGTGTGTGTGTGTGTGTGTGTATGTGTGTATGTGTGTGTGCGTGTGTGCGCGTAAGTATGTGTGTGTGCGTGTGTGTATGTGTGTGTGTGTATGTATGTGTATGTGCGTGTGTGCGTGTAAGTATGTGTGTGCGCGTGTATGTGTGTGTGTGTGTGTATGTGTGTGTGTGTGTGTGCAGGCATTATGAGGATATGTGTGTCGACAGTCACGTGTGCACACATAGCTCTTCCCTTTGAGTACTCCTTCATTTCCACTGAATTAGATGTTTGAAGTGAGTATCTTTGTATTTCATTGGTTTTCAAAGTGTGAATGACGCCTTTAAATAGCGGATGTAACATTCAAGTGTGGTGATCATGAGAAGGGCCCAGGTGTCCTTCCAGACTGGGGCTTTTCTAACATGTCCTCCTCTTTCTCTGTGCTACATTCCTGTCTCTTTTCACTGTTTCTGCCCCAGTGAGACCAGAAATGACCAAAGAAATCTGACCAGAGGTCAGCCAACACAAACATAAGGACAGGATCTTATTTTCTCACATGACCTCCCTCCCCCCTCCCCCCCTCCTCCCCTCCCCCTCTCTCTTTCTGCTCTAACAGAAAAGCACATCAAATATTTATTGCTCTCTGAATAGCTGCTTTTAAGTCAAGTCTTTTTTATTCCAGATGTTCCAGTCTAATCCAGACACACACCCTGCATCACTAACCCACATCACTAACCCTGACGCAGCTATCTGGCTGAGAGAATGACAGGGTTGGGACTCTCTGTGCTTGGGGGATGAGTCAAGAGACACTGGGTGCAGAGAGAGCACGACTATCCTGCTCGCAAATTGGGCTCCTTCCAAATAGATCATCTGTCTTAGCCTAGAAACCTGATCTGCAGAGTCACTGAGAGCATCCAAACACAAGCACGCGAGAGAGAAAGAGAGAGAGAGACATAGAGAGAGAGAGAGAGAGAGACAGAGAGACAGGGAGAGAGAGAGAGAGAGAAACAGAGAGAGAGACAGAGAGAGAGAGATACAGAGAGTAAGATATATATATATCTAGATATCTAGATATATCTAGATATATAGATATCTATATAGATATCTAGATATATCTAGAGATATCTATAATCTATTCTATTCTAGCATATTTATAAGTAGTCATAGATATCTAATTTTTCTTCTAAGTGGGAGAGAGCGAGAGAGAGAAGAGAGAGAGAGAGAGTTGGAAAAAGAGAGAGAGGAGGAAAGAGGAAGAGAAAGAGAGAGAGAGAGAGGGAGAGCTGAGGGAGGCAGAGAGAAGGGAGAGAGAGAGAAAGAGAGAGAGAGACAGAAAGCCAAGAACAACAACACATAGTAAACTCCCTTACCAAAAGTTCTAAATCTTGTCACGTGCAGACATAAAACATAAAACATTCATGGACATTCTCTTGCCTACAACTCTAACTCTATCACACCTCCTGGCTTAATGTCACATACTAGTTCATTCTAGCTTTTCAGCAAATCAATGAATAGTGCAACTCAACTGACAGCTCCCTGTGTCTCTCTCACTAGAACAACTGGAAAGGAGGGGATGCGGATAGGAGGATGGACAGAGGAGGAGCCAAAAAGAGGAGGAGAGCTGGAGAGGAGGTGAGAAGGAGGAAGAGGAGGATGGAGATAGGTGGAAGGAAAGAGGAGGGAAGGAGGAGGAGGCAAGAGGAAAGGGAAGGGGAGGTGAGAAGGAGGAAGAGGGAAGAGGAGGAGAGGAGTGAAGGAGCGAAGAGGGGCAGAGGGAGGAGGAGAGTTGAAGGAGGAAGAGGGAAGAGAGGAGAGGAGTGAAGGCGAAAGAGGAAGAGAGGAGGAGAGTGAGGAGGAAGAGGGAAGAGGAGGAGGGAAGGAGGAAGAGGGAAGAGGAGGAGGGAAGGAGGAAGAGGGAAGAGGAAGAGGGAAGAGGAGGAGGAGGAGTGAAGGAGGAAGAGGGAAGAGGAGGAGGAGGGAAGGAGGAAGAGGGAAGAGGATGAGGAGGAGGGAAGGAGGAAGAGGGAAGAGGAGGAGGGAAGGAGAAAGAGGGCTGGAGAGGAGGAAGAAGAAGAGGATCTCACTTCCTGCCTGCTTGTCTAGGATCTGCCTCCCTTCATTCCTGATCTCTTCAGGTGACAGAACACAGCTGTCTGTCCGCTGAGCAGGATGGAGTATGTCAGTATGTCAGTGTCTCGGCCCAGGGGACGTCTGTTCTGCTACACAAGGTTTGACACTACTGAGCAGTGACAGCACTCAGTCTCACATGCCAACCAAACACAGCTCTCAGTCTCACATGCCAACCAAACACAGGTCTCAGTCTCACATGCCAACCAAACACAGCACTCAGTCTCACATGCCAACCAAACACAGCACTCGGTCTCACATGCCAACCAAACACAGCACTCAGTCTCACATGCCAACCAAACACAGCACTCAGTCTCACATGCCAACCAAACACAGCTCTCAGTCTCACATGCCAACCAAACACAGCTCTCAGTCTCACATGCCAACCAAACATGTCGAAAATAAATACACATAGGGAGAGAGGGAAGGACATTTCAAACGATAAAAAAAAAAACTTTTCTATATGTTTCTACCAAACGGCTACTAAAAGGATATGGATAACCATAAATAACACACTCACACATACAGAGACGTACTCATAAACTCAGATAAAATGCAGGGGGACTCCAGCTGTAGCCACAGCACCACCTAGTGGACACGGTTAGACACAACAAGAACTCTGACAGTTTTTCTTCCAGAGTTCAAAGGTCAGCAGTTGTATGAACAGCTGAGAGCACTGAATGGACAAAATCAACCCAAAATGTGTTTTCACAGATGTTGTGTATTTTTACAGAATGCTACTCAATCAATTAAAACAACAAGAAATCATGTTTTTAATGTTCTGGTTTATTAATTGAAAGTTATATAACTTTTCAAAAACATTCAATGTTGTGTCATTTGTTCTCCAGCAGTTACTTTAAGTTAAGCTTTTCAGCTTTTCTGGATTATATTAATTCTCTCCAAAAACAGAGAAGTTTTTATATCATTACTCTTTCAGTAGTCACAATCTCCATAAATACAAAAATAAAACATGTTTAGTTAAAAGACATTCTCACTGTCATTGAGCAATGACATCATTTGTTCATCAAATATCGTATTTTCTTTACACTACCTCACTATGCCTTTACGGAAAAGCATCGAGTAGACAACAGACCACCGGAACAAGCTGTGGAGTTACACACTTCCACCACTAGATGGCACCATACTGTGAGGTCACATACTACTACAGTACAGAATTCTGTCAAGTGTGTTACAATATATTTCTGTATGTTTGGACCACAACTGAAAACACATTCTTCAGTGTGTGGTGGACGTGTCTGTATCTAAGTGCATCAAGTAAGAGACATTTGAGTAAGACAAGGTCTTTCTGATGCGCGTGCGCGTGCGCGCGCACACACACACACACACACACACACACACACACACACACACACGCGCGTTTGTGTCGAGTCCATTTTGATCCGTTGTACATCCATTCCATCAGTCTGTATGGCCTGCCTGTAGGCTGTGGAAAGCCTATCAGACCAGTTGATGAGGACAGTCTATAAGGTCAGTCTATAAGGCTGCCCTGTAGGCTTGTGTAATGTCTAAGACCAGTCTGTATGGCCAGTCTAGAAGACGAATCTATCCAGCCGGTCTATCCGGCCAATCAGCTGCTCACAGACGTGAGGAGGAGGAGGAGGAGAGTTCGTAGAAAAGCACGTAAGCGTCACTGCTGGCCACCTGACTGGACGACATGGGACTCACTCTGCAGACAGGAAGCAGAAGTGAGTGTTAAGTCATCGCCACACATGCTAGCAGATGCTAACGCACGCTAGCAGATGCTAACGCACGCTAGCAGATGCTAACGCACGCTAGCAGAGGCTAACGAAGCCATGCACTAACAAATGCCAATGCATGCTAAAGGATGCTAACAAACGCTAACATCTTTAACACGCGCTAGCTGACGCCAACGGACGCTAGTGCACACAGGAAGTTGCGTACCTTGTGTCGTTGTAGCTATACCACTCTCCCAGAGCAGGGTTCCTGCAGTAGGCAGTGTAGTGTCCCCCCAGAGTGGTTCCAGAGTGGTTCGAGACTGCATAGAGGTTGTATACTGCGTTAGCTACACAGGAATAGAGGAGAGAGAAGGTCATGTTAGTTCATATCTCTGAAGTGGGTAACCAGCGCAAGATTGAGTTTTATTTATTGCATTAATTATTTTATGTTATTCCCCTTTACTTGTAAAGAGATCAGTTGTTAAACCCTTCTCCTGAACTTAAAGTTGTGTGCTTATGATCTTAATATAGCAGGGTCTACATCAGGGCTGGCAATCCTGGTCCTTGAGGGCCGCTGTTCTGAAGGTTTGAGATGTTTCCCTGCTCCAGCACACCTGATTCAAATGACTGGGTTCTTATCGAGCTCTGTGGAAGCCTGATAATTATAACCAGGTGTGCTGGAGCAGGGAAACATCTGAAACCTTCAGGACAGCGGCTCTCTAGGACCAGGATTACCCACTCCTGCTCTAGATCAAACATGGTTTATTATATTCAGAACATTTCAAACAGTAACAAACAGTACCAAAGTAATCATTATCGATTAATAATTTAATAACGATCGAATCATAATAATATTGAGTACTCAATGATGGTGAACTGATCGGTGGGTTTAAGGGCAGAACTCGACACCTGCCAAGAGAAGAACAGGAGTGTCGATGAGGTCGTGGACGTTGCAGAACTCACCGCTGCCATTTGAAGAGAACTCTCGGAGATCCAGACCTCTGAGGGGGAAGTTTACAAACGTCGACAGTTTGCTGGTTCTGACGCAAGACTCAGAGAAACGTTTGAGGTCTGGGAGAAAAATCCTGGTCAAGGAACGGAAACTGAGCAAGATGGAAAACACTTTGCTCCACACAGCAAGGATAACAAGAGCGCACGTACAGCCTGACTCAGCTGTCAGGAAGTCTTGACTCTTCTTAAGACATGGAATACAAGATCTCTTTACAGATCGCATCATGAGGCTGGAATACAAGATCTCTTTACAGATCGCATCATGAGGCTGGAATACAAGATCTCTTTACAGATCGTATCATAAGGCAACAGTAAGAACAGTAAGGATACGAAGTACAAGGATCTGAGGAAACTTCTGGATGGTGAACTTCTTGGTGCATTTCCTTCTGGCTTTACAGCGGCAGCAGGTCTGAGGAGGGACACACAAGGTCAGGAACGGCTAGGGAATGACTAGAGGAAGGGGAGGAGCCAGAAGAGGGAGGGGCCAGAAAGGGGGAGGGGCCAGAAAGGGGAGGGGAGTGGCCAGCAAGGGAAGATACGAACGTGGACTCGAAGCAAACGCGTCTGAGTTCAGACTCACCGGTTTCTCATCTCCATCCAACACGTCTTCTCTGGTGAAGAGCCGCACGCAATCCATCAAGTTCACCTCACCGACGCTCTTCTGGGGAAACCAAGAAGCGTTTAGACTGTGTGTGGACAGGCAAGAACGTTTTAAACCATAACTTTGCTGTAAAAGTTCATATCATAAGTGTGCGTGTGCGTCACCTTAGCAACAGGCGTGTGTGTCACCTTAGCAACAGGCATGTGTGTGTCACCTTAGCAACAGGCGTGTGTGTGTCACCTTAGCAACAGGCGTGCGTGTGTCACCTTAGCAACAGGCGTGTGTGTGTTTGTCACCTTAGCAACAGGCGTGTGTGTCTCACCTTAGCAACAGGCAGGGACAGATCCCAGAAGGGATCAAACACTGTAGAACAGTAGCCACAGTGACTGCAGGTCAGAGAGCTCTTCAGCTGTCCTACGAACAGATCTATGACACATTCAGAGAGACAATGTTACACACAGGTTTACAACACATACACAATGTTACACACAGGTTTACAACACATACACACACACCGACACAATGTTACACACACACACAGGTTTACACATACACACACACACAGGTTTACACACACGCACTCACAATGTTACACACAGGTTTACACACACAGGTTTACACACACAGGTTTACACACACACACACACACCAACACAATGTTACACATAGGTTTACACACACACACCGCCACAATGTTAGACACAGGTTTAAACACACACACACAGGTTTACACAGCCACCTACACAGTCTGACACTCGACAGAGCCCTTCCAGAGCCAGTGTACCAGGTACTCACCTACCACCTTGCTGTCCTCCCGCTCCAGGTATCTGCTCCATGTCCTCAGTCCCTTCTCACTGTCCCTGGGAGAACAGCCATCAAGGTTACACACTTGGCCAGGCTACATCAGTCCTGTCTATGTAGGGTTAGGTGTGTGTAGGGTTAGGTGTATGTGTAGGTTAGGTGTGTGTGTGTGTAGGTTAGGTGTGTGTGTAGGTTAGGTGTGTGTGTGTAGGTTAGGTGTGTGTGTGTGTGTAGGGTGAGGTGTCTGTGTAGGGTTAGGTCTGTGTGTGTGTAGGTTAGGCGTGCAGGTTAGACCATCACTTACGAGAGGTGGTCGATATCCTCCATAGGAACCCTCGTCCTCACCCTCACTCTGTTCACCTCATTATGGAGCCCGTCCAATAGGAATCTCAGGAACTCCTGGGCATCCTGCTGACTAGAGGAAGGGGAGGAGCCAGAACAGGATGGAACAAATAAAGAGTGAGGGATAGAGGGAAATGAGACAGAAGGGAGAGAAGAGAGACCAGAAGAGAGGTAAGAAGATTTAGAAGGGTAATGGAGGGAGAGAGAAAGCGGTGGAAGAGAAAGAGAGAAAGAGAGAAAGAGATAACGTATGAGCCAAACACCAGACAGGATGTGTGTTCACATGATCGCTTCTACGTGTTCGGGGAGGACCACTTACTTGTAGCCCACAAACTTGGGGGCGTGTCTCTGGATCTGGGTCCTGAAGTCTGACGGGCTGATGGGATCCGTGGAGCCTGACGACCACAGAGACTGAAGGAGCTTGGCAAACTCTGGAGGGAGAGAGACATAGGCAGAGGGAGAGAGAGACATAGGGAGAGAGAGAGACATAGGCAGAGGGAGAGAGAGACATAGGGAGAGAGAGAGACATAGGCAGAGGGAGAGAGACATAGGCAGAGGGAGAGAGACATAGGCAGAGGGAGAGAGACATAGGCAGAGGGAGAGAGAGAGGGAGAGAGGGTGGGAGAGAGACATAGGGAGAGACATAGAGACATAGGGAGAGAGAGGGAGAGAGAAGAGAAGAAAATGAGACCGCTTGTTTAACAGGGGTTACATTGTTGGCAACAGCCATGAAGTGGAACATTCAGACTTGAACAAGCTGAACAGACTAAAAGAGGAGACGTTAACCATCTCCCAAACTGGCCAGTGTGGATTAACTCAGTGTAATAAACAGCCTTGATCCAAACACGTGTATGCTGTGTCACGTCTGAAGTTAAACACGTTGCTTATGCAATCAGACCAACAGGCGTGTGGGCTGGTGTTGGGAGTCTCCATTTACAGCAGACAGGCCAAGTAGCTGTCTGTTCCAGACAGGGTCAGGGGTCAGGGTGGGTAGGGTCAGGGGTCACGGTGTTGAGCGTTCTTACCCTCCATGAGGGCGGCCTTGGCCTGGCAGGCGGGGCTAAGGTCCGGGCGGTGGCTGCCACTCACACAGTAGTCTCTCAGCTCAGGTGTGTTGCTAAGACACTGCAGGATGGAGTTCATAAAACACTGGACACAGAGGAGAGCAGGGGGAGGAGGAGGAGATGAGGAGGAGAGCAGGGGAGGAGGAGGAGAACAGGGGGAGGAGGAGAGGAGGAGAGCAGGGGGAGGAGGAGGAGTGAAGGAGGACAGGAGATGTGGAAAAGTTGAATATTCAATCTGGTGCAACAACAGTATTTGCTAAGACCAAACATGTAGGCTGCGCACAAAACGTGCGAGCGCACACACACACACACACACACACACACACACACACACACACGAAAATACAGCGATCATGTGCTTGTTTGCAGTACAGAACACACACACACACACATCCGCTGGTCATATGTTTGTTTTTAGTCCATAACACAGCTGATGGTTATAGTGTACTTACGGTGTTGCCCAGGTTACGAAGTCCCACCAGGCCCTGTGGAGACTTGTGCTGAGAGAGCGAGAGAGAGAGAGAGAGAGAAGACAGATAGAGGGAGAGACAGAGAGAGAGAAACATTGTTATTATATTACATAATCAAAATGGTTTCCTCCCACGCAACTTTGGCACATGGCTACCTTCATAGCGGCGTTTCACAAAGCCCAGGGACCCAGCAGGACTCATACAGGTCTACTCCCCTAGGTGTGATGCTGTGTGTGACTTCCTACGTACAGTAGGACAGGCTGCTTGTAATATTCATCTAACAACCAGCCGGAGATGATTAGTGTGAGACGGGAGTTAGTTAAGTTAGGTGACTCAACAAAACCAAACCGCATGCGAGGGTGGTGGAAAGCAGCATGCCATCAAAATCTCTGCATGTTTATCAACAACGTAAAGAGATACAGCAGTGTGTTTGGATCTGTGTGAGTTTGTGGCTAAGTGTGTCTGGATCTGTGTGTGTGTGGCTGGGTGTGTGTGTGTGTCTCAGTGTGTGTGTGTGGCTGGGTGTGTCTGGATCTGTGTGTGTGTGTCTCAGTGTGTGTGTGTGGCTCAGTGTGAGTTTGTGTTTCAGTGTGAGTTTGTGGCTGAGTGTGTGTTTACGTTGCTATGTGTGTGGCTGCAAGTGTGTTTGTGGTTCAATGTGTGTGTCTTAGTGTGTGTGTGCGAGAGAGAGTGAGTTTATGGTTCAGTGTGTGTGTGATGTATGAGTGAGTTTGTGTTTCAGAGTGTGTGTGTGAGAGAGAGAGTGAGTTTATGGTTCAGTGTGTGTGTGATGTATGAGTGAGTTTGTGTTTCAGAGTGTGTGTGTGTGAGAGAGTGAGTTTATGGTTCAGTGTGTGTGTGATGTATGAGTGAGTATGTGTTTCAGAGTGTGTGTGTGTGTGTGAGAGAGTGAGTTTATGGTTCAGTGTGTGTGTGATGTATGAGTGAGTTTGTGTTTCAGAGTGTGTGTGTGAGAGAGAGAGAGTGAGTTTATGGTTCAGTGTGTGTGTGATGTATTAGTGAGTTTGTGTTTCAGAGTGTGTGTGTGAGAGAGACTTACTCACTATAGTTATATTCCCCCATCTGTACAGCTAGTGCCCACTTTTTATCTTATTTGTATTTTATAATATATTTTTATTATATTTTAATCTACCTTCATTATGTTCCATATATGTTCTGTTTGCACTTTCCTGCCACAGTAAATTCTGTGCTTGTATATCTTGCATAGCGAACAAAACTGATTCTGAGTCAGAGAGAGACTGTAAGTGCGTGACCACACTGTCACCAGCTCCAGGACAGTGGAATCCAACACATCTACTACACGAGGGCTCGTCATTCCAGGAAATAAAATCCCTCCCAACGCAACGTGATAGGCTAAGGTCCCCACCACACACAGTTGTCACGGTGACCTCAGACGGGGGCATGGGGGGGGTGGTGGGGGGGTTGAGGGGTGACAGTCACAAACTGCCTTTAAGATGGTTGATGGTTGATCATCTACCTTCATGGTTATGCAAGCGAAGCGAAAGACGGCTTGCTGATGTCATCGACCTCACCCCTGACTGCATTAGTAACCATACATGAATGTTTATAAATGGACTGAGCGAGAGAGGAGCATGGCCATGTGGAATCTGGTCTGGTGGGACAAGAGCGAGCCTGTTTGAGCTATGACAGGTCTTGGATACTGTCCCAGGAGCGCCCTGAGGGCTTCAAGTAGCTTAATGGATAACGCGACTAATATTTTCCAATGCGTGATCTTCCTTGTAAAGCGTAGCAACTGCATTTCCAGGGAAAGTAGACAAGTTCTTGCTGGTTCACGGAAGCTGCTTTCTAATGCTGCCTTCACGCCTGCTTGGAGCGGAGTTCAGATGTGACAGCTTCAGATGTGCCACACTTCACCACCTCTGCAACATCATGCAAACTGTCTCTGCAGCCATCAGTCAGGAGCAGCTGATTATGGACATTCCTCTGGGCCATCTTTTTTTTTTTACAGATATACAGTAGTGAAGGGGGTATTTTAGGTGCTTTGAAGGGCAGTTTTAAAGTGACGCATGACAGGAAAGGCAGGGAGAGAAAGACAGACAGACTGAGAGACAGACAGGCAGAGAGACCAGACAGGCAGAGAGACAGACAGGCAGAGAGACAGACAGGCAGAGTGACAGACATAGAGAGACAAAGACAGAGAGACAGACAGGCAAAGAGACAGACAGGCAGAGAGACAGACAGACAGGCAGAGAGACAGACAGAGAGACAGACATAGAGAGACAGACAGGCAGAGAGACAGACAGGCAGAGAGACAGACAGGCAGAGAGACAGACAGGCGAGAGACAGGCAGGCAGGCAGAAAAACAGGCAGGCAGAAAGACAGACAGGCAGCGCAGGGCCAAGGGCTGGATTCAAAGCAGCTGTGTTAAGCCACAGACTACAAGTTCACTTATCCACCGAGTTAGAAGGAGCCCCCCTTTCTGTCCATCTAAACAGGAGAGAGGAGGGGACTCTGATGTCACACTGAAAACAGGGTCTCTCATTGGTTCACTCCCCAGCTTAGACCACAGAATGCCGTCCTATTGGTTGGCACAGGCAGAAGTCAGTGGGGAACGCTCTGTTCCAATCTTACTGTGATGCTGGTGGCTAAACAACCTGTGACTTGAGTTTACACAAACACACACAACAAACACACACACACAACAAACACACAACACAGAGACCCACATCAAGCATGGCTCTCACTCTTAAACAGAACACCAACGTACATTCTTCTGCTTCTGGCAGAAGTTGTCCTTTTCTGGAACAAAACACACAAACACACACGCTTACACACAAACACACACAAGAGAGAACACTTCTGCACATTCATATCAGATGTTTTATCGCAACGATAAGGTGGCGATTAGCATTCTGTGCCTCCAGCTGAACAGCAAGCACTGCTTAACCTAAGAAAAGCCCTTTGGCTGTTCCAAGACTCCTCTGGAGTAAGATAACACCAACCTCCTCACAGAAGGCCCTTATCTAAATACATGGCTAATGGTCACACCCTGATTGTTACTCTGACACAGGGCAAATAGTTAGCCTGCTTCAGCTTAAGGTGTCTTGGTTATGTAACACCTTCAAGAACAAGTTTATCACCTGCTTTATGCTGATAGAGAGAACTTTTAGAACCATGACCGGGGAGGAGGAGAGGAGGGGGAGTCATATTTTACCCTTTACGAGGTGAAGGGGAGGCAGGATGACTCTGTTGGGAGGGGAGGGGGGTCGGTGTGACCTCTGGTAGGAGAGGAGAAGGGTCTTTGAGGGGGACAGTGGGCCAAGTTGCCTTCCTCTGGGTTAACTTAAGGACACCTTATAAGCAACAGGCTTTGGGTAGTTGTGACAACGATGTTGTAATGATCAAGAGTAACAGTTCTTTTTATTTTGTATGTTTCTGTAGCATGTCCGCCTCCAGCTCTCTAAATAGACATCCACGCACTTGGCTTGTGATGATGACTAGGTTGTGTAAGTGTAGAATTATGTTTCGACACTCCTTCCAGATGATCTGCATATAGGCTTACATTAAGAAGCTATAGTGAACAGCTGGGTCGGGGAAGGTTATGCGTGTTCTAGTGCAGTCTACACCGCCAGAGGCGAAGCCGACGCACTTTGCTCCACGGCGCCGTGTTACATAATTCAGCCAGCAGTGCGAGGTTAACCACGAGGACACGCTGCGGTCAGTTAAAGAGCGCCTCCACAGCGTTTAGAAAATATTTACAGACAGAGTTTAAACAAAATATCGTAACTCCCATTGCACACCCTAAAAAAACTAAACAAGTTTAGTCACAAAAACCAAGACGGCGCTGAAAGTGCGACTTGCACCGTGCCATTCCGTTTCTCATTTGCTTCAATGGGCCACTAAATCCTGTTGCAAACCAGTCCTTTAGCAAACCTATAATATATTGAACTCAACAACTTAAACATGTCAGGGAACGCGAATCGTGTGCGTTGCCACTTGAATTACAATACTTGTTGCAGGCGTCACTGAATGTTCAATCCAATCCCGAGCTGCAACACATCTCGAATCTGAGTTTTCTTAAGAAACGTGATGCTCAATGGTTAAAGTCTCCTACGTAAGCGATGAGAGCAGCATGCGGATTGTCTGTAGTTAGTAGAAATGCAATCAAATATGCTACCATCAAGCGGCATCATTACTGAGGCCACCGTCTCCTTTCACCAGCACACTTCGTATTGGTCTCAACCCCAACGCGAACACGCATTAGTTTAGACTCACCTTGGCTTGATTGATCAGGAGTCCCACAAATGTTGACACTAACATGGACCGCGACATCGGAGGGCTCTTCCGTCGCATATCTTGTTTTATGAAGGGGAACGCGGTGGCCGGAGCCTCTTCGGGAACAGTCACCGTATATGACTGTCGCATACTCGGCATGATGGCGGTGTGATGTCGACCACAGCGGACGCTTCAATAAATTTTCTGTCTGTAATGAAAAGTTGTCTTCTACTGCAATCGCTAAATAACCTGGTCCTGTGTACGCTAAGTGTACTTGGAAAGGCAGGCAAATCGATTCTTACTACGCAAGCGATCAATCTAAGTGAAACGCATCACAGAAAAGACTTGTACAATAATCAAGGCTATCTAACTGGCCTGTAGTTACTTTGACCTCGCACACTGTTGAGCTTTCAGATGCGGTGCGCTTTAACCGTTTTCCTAACGCACCGAAGACTACGTCCTCTCGGTAATGTGTGTAGGTCGAAGAACGAACGCGCACCCGCTAGCTCTTTCGTTTTACTACGCACTGCACACGCCCCCTTGGAGTTGGCTGACGTCACGACACGAAATAACTCGCGCTTGTTGAGACGTCAGAGCGAGAAGGGCAGATTTGTCCCATTCACAGAAGTGGAGGGTGAGAGGGAGAGAGAGAGAGGGAGAGTAGATGGAGAAGAGATTTATCTATCTGAATGTGATCACATGATGTACATCGGTCTATATTGGGGGATACATCTTCAGAGTATTTTGTCAACGTGCGGATTAACTGGTGTCATAATGTGCGTGAAACCATGTTGCCCGTTAAATATTTTCATTTCTAAACAATACTTGCATTATGTAAAACAAGGTTTATCTCTCTCTCTCTCTCTCTCTCTCTCTCTCTCTCTCTCACTCACTCCTTCCCTCCCACTCTCTCTCTCTCTTCGTCTCTCTCCTTCTCCCTCGATGATTTCAACACTAACCCTCACTGTTGCCCCTTGCCCCTATGGCATTAACCTCTGTTACCTAACCTATACACAAGAGTGCTTTCACTAAACCCACACTGACCCCATTCAAACACAGAGTAAGGCTAGTTCGCACTGGCCAAACAAACAGCAGCTAACACCAGCAGCTTTTAGCTTGTGTTGGCATGCCTTGATATGGCCTGTTGAAGTTTGTAGGGTCAGTGTGAAAATCTCTTCAGTTATCTGTGCGTACAGTTTGCTGTTTGTTTGGAAAGTGTTTGGACGTCGTCCTTCAGGCCTTTTTACAGCCACGGTGGTTAACTCTGGGTCTCCAAGCCACGCAGGGAAAAGACCACAGGTTGGTGACAGGTGAGAGCAGAGTTCCCCTGTCCAATCACAGCTCATCTGTCCGACCACAGTTCACCTGTCCAACTAGTTCACCTGTCCAACATCAGTCCAGGACAGTAATCATCAAGGCCCACAATCCAGTGAAAATGTTCAGTAAACACACACACACACAAACACACACACAAACACACACACACACATGTATAATAATAAATATCACACAAACGCACACACACACACACACACACACACACACACACACACACCCAGCCCTCCTCCTCGAAGAGAAGATAAACAATAAACAGCAAAACAGCCATTAATAGGCCTAGTAACAGCGTCACTTCTCTGTTGGAAGGGAACAGCAGGTGACAGCACTCCAGCTAACAGCACTCCAGCTAACAACAGAACACTTCGCCCCTACGCACACTGACAGATCTGACAGGCTACATTTTCAAACACTTTCATCCAATGCGACATGATGACTACTCTAGTGCAGTACTGACAGCACCAAGGCAGTACTGACAGCACCAGGGCAGTACTGACAGCACCAGGGCTGTACTGACAGCACTAGGGCAGTACTGACACCCCTAGAGTAGTACTGACAGCACCAGGGAAGTACTGACAGCACTAGGGCAGTACTGACACCACTAGAGTAGTACTGACAGCACTATGGCAGTACTGACACCACTATGGCAGTACTGACACCACTAGAGTAGTACTGACAGCACTAGGGCAGTACTGACAGCACCAGGGAAGTACTGACAGCACTAGAGTAGTACTGACACCACTATGGCAGTACTGACACCACTATGGCAGTACTGACACCACTAGAGTAGTACTGACAGCACTAGGGCAGTGCTGACACCACTATGGCAGTACTGACACCACTAGAGTAGTACTGACAACATTAGACTCCTGCCTGGCTTCGGCCGGGAATGGCAGGTTGCCAGGGGTTACGGGTCGTCAAGGGACACAGCAGACTCTCGTCAACACCACGTCTTCCCCAGAGTCCTGACAGACCGCCAATTGAATGAATGAACATGAATAAATATGAATGAATAACGGCACATTTGCCCCTGATATTAGTTATAAGTTATAAGAGTGGTTACAAGCTGAGTGTGCGTTGATCTGGCTACATGTCTGGTGACACCAGGCACAAGTAGAGGAACAGCACAGGAAGCCTGGAGAAGGACAGAAGGCTTGGATGGCTGCCAGAGGGCGAGAGAGCTCGACACACACTGTGACAGAAGAAGAGAGGGGGAGAAAAGGAGTGGGATAATAGACTTGGTGGGCGAGAGGGAGGGCGAGAGGGAGGGCGAGAGGGAGGGTGAGAGGGAGCGCGAGAGGGAGGGTGAGAGGGAGGGCGAGAGGGAGGTGAGCGGGCGATAGTTTACAGCGGAACTTCACAGAGGACAGTCAGGGAACAAGAAGACCTAGAATGTGGCCACAACAAATACCTAGGGACAAACTCTCTGGCATCGACTTGGCTGAACACCTTCATGTGTGAATGTGGTGTGTTAGAAAAGAGAGAGAGGGAGGGAGAGACGGAAAGAGAGGAGGGGAGAGAGACATGAAGGAGAGAGTGTAAAAGAGAGAAAAAGAATGAAAGAAAGAAGAAAAAAGAGGTAGTGAAAAAGCCCTCACTTGTGTGTCGTTTCGTTCCTTCTCATTGTGCAGGCCACCACAACAAATATGTTCTGTTCCCTACGGAACAAGCAGAACCTGCTGGAGTGATGAGGGCAGAATACTGAGTTCCACTGCTGTTCACTGTTCCTCTGCTACAAGGAGCTAGACCACTTGTCACCACTCAGGAGACAGAGACACAGGCAGGCAGGCAGGCAGGCAGAGCAGGCAGGCAGCAGGCGCCAGAGCAAAAGAGCCTAAGCGACCAAGACGACACGCAGGCAGACGCCACAGCGCCACAGCAGAGCACAGGCACAGGCACAACAGAACCAGGGACACAGGAGCAACACGGTAGAAACCCAGACAGGCCAGGACACACACATCGAAACTTCAACATTCTACAACGGAATTTCGTTTCACGTCCAGAACACTCATAATATCTACAGCCACCCTATTACAGTCTAGCGTATTGTAGTCTAACCTCATCTACCCCTTGGGCAATCCCTCGCGAACCAGGTACACTACTTAATAGACATGAATTCAGCTTGCATCCCTGGATAAGCACTTGGGCACAAGCAGTTCAACATGCACGTATACCAATGAACTGATTCTATCTCATCTGCACTTCAATACTAAGTCACAACTCAGCCGACAACCGCAACGCACCACAACACAACAACCACACACCCACAACCACTACACACCGGACACAACCACTAACCATATCACTGACCACACACACCACACACACAAAACAACAACACACATTACACCACAGCACACTACCTCAAAACACACAACCATTACCCACAACAAGGCCAAACCACTACTATAACATCACACAACGCCCACTACAACACTCAACACCACGGCGCGGGTTCACAACAACACAACCACACACACCACCACACAACACACACAACCAACCACACACAACCACCAAAAACAACCACAACGACCTCAACACACAACTAAACCACACTCACCCAACACACACCCAGCACACACGAACACAACCACACATACACACACACACAACGGTACACACACACCATCACACCAACACCACAACCACCAGCACCAGCACCCACACAAACAATAAAACAAACAACAAATAACCAAGCACACCGACTCACTACCCACCAACTGCCACACACACAGATATATCAACAAGACAACTTCGCCCTCAGCCACTCCCACCAACCCCACACAAACCCCCCAACCACACCGAAAACAAACTGACACCAACGTTCCAGCCCACCATTATTTCCCAGCCACAAGCAAACTCCCATCCGCACACAACACAAACCAAACCGCCACAACAAAACCAACAACATGCTGCAACAGTCACACCCCAACACTCCAACCCCGTCACACAACGTAATGACCCACACCCCACCACCACAACACACATCCACACAACTCTGCCACACACACTAAACAGGCAGGAATGCGGTTAATCACTTGATGGGGGTAGGGGCTCATGTTAGTCAGCTGGACTCCTGGGAACCCTGTTTTTGAGGGTGGGGCTCTGTCACCTAGGCAACAGCCCTTTCCAGCACACCTTAGCGATGAGTAACACAGCTCGCACCAGATCACACCTACTGGGGAAACGTCGACAATGATGATCCAATGAATCACACATTGTACTGGCACACAGCTCACAAGATGGAAGCAAACAGCCACTGGTGGAACGACGGCTTGTGGTTAAAGTGTTGTTGTGACAACTGTCAATCCATCATGTACGAGTAGCTGGATACGGTCCTTATTGTTCCCCTCCCAGACTGTTTAGAAACAGGTTCCACTAATGTAGCGATTGATTCTAGCAATTCTATCATGTAGGATACACAAAAAAGACTATTATCACTATAATAACAGACTGGACGTGTTTTTTCATTCTTTGTTAAAGGTAACTGAAAGAGTATGTGACTCAACGTTAACTTGTTCTTCCCAAACTCAGTGACTGAAACTTAAGGCGTTAATAAATAAACACTGCCATCTAGTGTCAGGTTGGGAGAACTGCATGTACAGATCAGTTGCAATCCTCACCTGACCCACCCTGACCCAAATCAAACGTTTCCTCTCTCCGGTATCATTCTCTCTCAGGTGAATCCTGGTCTCATGGTCTCATTTTTTGTAGACCAATTTTCTTTACAATGTGCCTGGTCGATACAGAGAGTTCCAACCTCAAACAGGTTTAGAAACAACCTCTTCTGGTCCTTATTGTGTGGCTGTATGCCTGCGCCCACTCTTTGCATGTTGCGTTTGGATTAAAGCGTTCGTACCTCATAGCTCCGGAGCAGGGGGCCATAACAGTCCGTGCTGCCCACTTCAAGACGTCCTCTGGCTGGGCTGAGTCTCCTGGTGAGGGGGGTTGGTTGGTCCCACAGCCCCAGAGAGGCCAGGTCCTGGGTCAGACCGGACTGGCTGGCTTGGCGGTGCCGGTGGGACAGGGGGGAGAAGATTGCAGTGGGCCCCGGGAGAGAGGGGGCGAGACCCCGGCCAGCTCTGTTCACCCCCAGGGCACGGGTGGAGCTCTCGCTGCGCCTACCCACCCGAGGAGCATCGATCCTGGGAAGCGAGAAGAGAGGCCTCTCCCTGTCTGGCTCCAGTGCTGGAAGGCAGCCCAGATGTCTGGAGGTGTGGTACCTGGAGGCGGAGGACTGTCCCTGGAAAGGGAAGCCCTCAGGGGGCTTGTAGGAGTGGTTGGACCCCAGGAAACTGGGGCCAGGGCTGCATTGTAGACTGGACGCGATGCGAGGCATGCTGGAGGACTCGGTGGGGAAGAGAACTCCTGTAAGGACAGCAGGCGCAGGGTTCAGTCCAGTCGACTGCTCTTGTACAGTCTGCTAACTTCGTCCGTACACAGGACTCTAACGCCTCAAACTGCGGATGCAGAGCCTGAGCATTATGGTGGCAGTTGATGTTGCTAATGTACACATGAAACACAACTCAAACACACAGTAGCCTTATCTGCGGTTGCTATGAACACACTGACCTGCTTCTAGCTGTTCCAGAGAAGTCGAGAAAGTCACAGCCGCGGTCTGTCGTTGCAATAAAACTCTCTTCGCGCGAGGAAAAGACGGACACCCGGTCGGAATTACCGGTGTAAGATTTACTTAATCCAGGTACATCGTGATAAAGACGCTTAATCTGTCTCTCGCTCTCTAACCCTCTGCTCACGTCTTCAGGAACCGCTAAAACTCGCACTTATTCCGTGATTCCGCTTAATCGCTGCTGTTGTTGTTCAGGTCTTAAAATAGATATAAATTGCAGACGACCCTGTATACTGTTAAGAACGTGGATGCGGACAAAGTAACGGTATCCTACCTGTTCCAGTTCCTCACGTGTCGTTCGTTCCGTCCACCCACCGGTTGTCTTGGTTACGTGACACAGGTGAATCCCTCTCCACCTCTTTATCACGAAACCAGAAGTTTCGTGGCCAAGGCAGCGTACTTGACGAAGCAAGTTTGAAGCTGCTTATTTGAGTATTTTTTCAACGAAACAATAGTATGATACATAGTTTTGGGTTGGGATTACTTTCAAATGAATTAGAAGGAGACAGGAAGGCCATTGAACTGCAGTTCAAGTATTGTCAAGCAAACCTATCAAGTGTATGTTATTAAAAGTTGTTAAGTAAAAGAAGCGTAAACATAGACGTATCATGAGAACTGTCCACTTTATTTCCGTACTCAGATTTTCCTATGGGTCACTTATTCGATCCAAAGAGCTTATAACAAAATGCATCACAGTATAATATAAAAAGAATCATTTCAATTCAAACTGTACATTTTGTACATAGTGAAAATGTAACAAGATGTCGCCATACAACTCAAAATGGAATAGCACACACTTTTTGTTGACATACAAACTTTGCTTTCGTCAGGGTTCGAGGCAGGGACAGAGGCAGGGTTATAGGAAGGGTCAGAATGGAGGCAGAGTAGAAGCAGGGGCAGTACCTGCACCAATAGGAGGGCAATACCATAACTAACTCTTTGTCCATGATGTGCAATATAATCAACATGAATTAAAAACTGAATTCATCTATTATTCAGGATAATTAAGAAATAAGTGCAATATAAAAGGCACTTTGGTACAAGCACTAGATGGAATGGCGATTAAAATGAATTGCCTTGGTAACATGTGGATGACTTTCTGTTCTGCGCATCTTAGAGATACACGTGATGAGATAACAACACGTACGTATCCATCTGCACACAGAGAGAGAGAAAGGATAACTGTGGCCAACGTCTCGGACGTCACACATAAATACGAATATCACACAGAAGATCAGGATTTCCATCTAAAAACCAAAGCAGGACAAGCTAACCCTTTCTAACCATGCGGTGAATCTAGAATCATTCCTATAGCCGTTTTGCGGACTACAACATTGCTCATCTGGATGAGCTACGTTCTACGCAAGTAAAATCTGTTTTAAAAGGATTCTCCCCGCATGATCCAGGGGGTGTGGTCAGGCCTGGGTACTGCTTACTGCCCGCGCTCAGAACCGCGGCTGGCCTCTTCAGGAAGTGAGAGGGACCAGGAAGTGAGAGGCACCAGGAAGTGAGAGGGACCAGGAAGTGAGAGGGACCAGGAAGTGAGAGGGACCAGGAAGTGACAGGAAGCAGGAAGTGAAAGGGAAGCAGGAAATGAGATGGACCAGGAAGTGAGAGGGACCAGGAAGTGAGAGGAAGTGTGGAAAAGGAGAGGGACCCAGATATGAGAGGGACCAGGAAGTGAGAGGGACCAGGAAGTGACAGGAAGCAGGAAGTGACCGGAAGCAGGAAGTGAGAGGGACCAGGAAGTGAGAGGGACCAGGAAATTAGAAGAAACAGTAAGCGAGATCCAAGAAGACGCAGGAAGCAAGAGAGAGAGTAAGAGAGTAAGAAGTGATCGTGTCGTCTTCATCGTTCACTCCACATCTCTCTCCTTCCGTTGCAGGTCTCTGTTTCCACCGTCGACTGCTACCCTGGGGTTAGCAGAGGAGGCGATGGAGGGCCATGAGCACCGAGGTCCACAAGCCCAGAACCAAGCAGCACTCCTGGGGGTGCGGAGCACCACTGGACCCCACTGCTGTGGAGGCAGAGGACCAACTTCAGTCACTCAGATACGCAGGATGTGGATTCATACACGTATACGTATGTACTGTATATATACTCTACATATGCAGAATATTTGTTGTCGTATATCTCGGTTTGGGTTTTGAAAAATACCCCTGTGACATGTTTGTGACTGAAACGTGTACACACACACATTGTTGTAACGGTATCTGTGCTGTAAGGAGGACAGGAGGTAGTGTCTCCATCTCTCCTTACAGCAGTAAGACGTGAGGGTGTAATCACAGGAGAGAACCTGAGGGAGGAGCACATGCGTGTCTTATATCAGTTTACAGAGCTCTGGAACAGCAGGAACTATGACTGCAGGCTTTTGTATTTGACATGTCTGTGTGTGTGTGAGTGTGTGTGTGGGTGTGTATTTGACCTTTCTGTATGTGTGTGTGTATGTAGTTGACGTGTGTGTGTTTGGTTGACTTGTGTGTATGTAGTTGACGTGTGTGAGTGTATGTAGTTGGCGTGTGTGTATGTAGTTGGCGTGTGTGTATGTAGTTGGCGTGTGTGAGTATTTAGTTGGCGTGTGTGAGTATGTAGTTGGCGTGTGTGAGTATGTAGTTGGCGTCTGTGCGTGTATGTAGTTAGCTGTGTGTGTATGTAGTTAACGTGTGTGAGTGTGTGTAGTTCATGTATGTGTGTGTATGTAGTTGGTGTGTGTATGTAGTTGGTGTGTGTATGTAGTTGACGTGTGTGTGTGTATGTAGTTGACGTGTGTGAGTATGTAGTTGGCGTGTGTGAGTGTATGTAGTTGGCTGTGTGTGTATGTAGTTAACGTGTGTGAGTGTGTGTAGTTCACGTGTGTGTGTATGTAGTTGGTGTGTGTATGTAGTTCGCGTGTGTGTGTGTGTAGTTGGCGTGTGTGTGTGTGTGTAGTTGGCGTGTGTGTGTAGTTGGCGTGTGTGTGTGTGTGTGTAGTTGGCGTGTGTGTCTCACCTCGACAGGTCCTTCCATCAGTCTGCAGCATCCCTGTCACACAGCTGCACACTGGCCCCGTCCCCTTACTGCTACAGATCTGCTCACACCCTCCATTACCGTACTCACACCAGTCAGACTCTGACACACACACACACACACACACAGATGCACGCACACACACACATGTCAAATAAACACACACACACAGACATGTCAAATAAACACACACACACACATGCATATCAGAATACACAAACAAACATCAGAACCTGAACACACCTAGACACACACACACACACACACACACAGACACTCATACACACTCACACACATATATAGGCGCTCATAAAATCACACACACATACTCACACTAACACACACATACTCATACTAACACACACACACATGCTCACACTAACACACACACACACACACAAACACATACTTACTCTAACACACACACACACACACACATGCTTACTCTAACACACACACACACACA
>BROE01000019.1:10351056-10394788 GCA_036571765.1 Plecoglossus altivelis
CTAACCTGGACAATTGATCCCCACTAACCCCCTCCTACCCTGAATAATGAAGACCCACTAACCCCCTCCTAACCTGGACAATCGAGCCCCACTAACCCCCTCCTAACCTGGACAATTGAGCCGCAGTGACCCTTGGTGTTGTTGATGTGGAAGGAGATGAAATCTTCTCCCTCGATGCCGGGGCAGTGCTGGTCATTGATGCGAACATCTTCCCTCTCGAAGCCCAGCTGGAACAGCTTGCACTTGGAGATGGACACCTCCATCTGGGCGTGTTTACACGTCACCTCCGCCTGCAGGATGTCATCCTCTCCTGATGGGGTCAGGGGTCAGAGGTTAGGGGTGAAGGGTATGAGGTTAGGGGTCAAAGGTATGAGGTTAGGTGGTTAAGGTTTAGGGTCATGGGACAGAGAAAACGAAAAGAAAATACTTTGACAAATACTGTGTAACTGTCGTCAGTTACACAGTTGTCACACACAATGAATGTATATTCATTATATTCACTATATTTCCGTTTTTCAATTAAGAAGGGTTCGGTGAATGCGCATTTGAAACTGGTGGGGTTCAGTACCTCCAACAAGGTTAAGAACCACTGATTTAGAGTTTGGGTAACATTAGATCCAGACGTACCACCGGGGTTGCTAGGAAGCTCAGGACAACCACACAGATCTCCTCCGTTCTCCTGCTCGCAGGTGTTGTTGGTGCAGATCTCTCCTACACAAGGGTCGTAGATCCATTCTGCTAAAGACACGTCCACACACCACGTTAGCTAGGGTTGTCAACATTGTCACTATGAAAATGTGGGACAAAAGATGAGCTGGTTTTTGTGCGAAAATACAGCGTATCGGTGATCATTCTCAAGTGTGGTGATCAGCACTGCTGTTGTATCAGTGGTTAGATCAGCGCAGTAGTAAAAAACGGGACAAGTGAGGTCCCGTACGGGACAAATCAATTAGGCTCAGAATGCGGGACGTCCCGCCTAATTCGGGACAGTTGGCCACCCTAACATTAGCTGTCTCAGCCTGTCCAATCCGCCACCCATGCATGTTACACAGGTTTACTCTCTATACAAGCCACAGCCTCTTCAAATGAAACCTCCCCTCACAAGCCCGTATCCTGTCTTTACATCATGCTCTCTCTACCCTCCTCTCTGCCTCTTTCCACGCTAGTGTCTTACATCCCTCTGCCAGTCACCTGCCCCCATCTTCTCCACACTAGTGCCCTCTCTCCTCCCCCCCCTGCCCCTGTGTTCTGCCCCCCCCCTCCCTTACAGCAGTTCTCCTGGGTGATCCACTTGGTGGTGAGCGTTCCTAGGGACCGGCAGGCTTCAGCATAGGCAGCCAGCGAGCCGCACACTTGGGCCTTTCGGTGGTTGTAGCAGCCATCCAGGTAGCAGGACTGGTAGAAGGGCCTGGGGTCCAGAAGGCCATGGCAGGGTTGGAAGAAGCCCTTGGTCTGGGTCAGTTTCTGGCAGCCATCCTCACCCTGCAGACCCAGCACGGCCGTGTTCTCACAGGACTGAGCCAGAGCCACGTACTGAGTCTCATCACAGCTGGAGAGAGGAGAAGGAGGAGGAGGAGGAGAGGAGATTAAGAGAGGGGATGAGGGGGAGAGGAGAGGAAAGGACAAGAGCAGGGGGAGAGGAGGGGAAGGAAGAGGAGGGGGAGAGGGGCAGGGGAGATGGAGGAGGGGAAAGGAGAGGAGAGGAGAGGAGATGAGAGGAGAGGGAGGAGATGGGCAGGTGAGATAAGTGGAGAGGGAGGAGATGGGAGAGATGGGAGAGAAGAGGATAGAAGACACCAAGGGATGAGAGGAAGACGGAGGTGAGGAGACGATAGAGAAGACAAGCAATCCTACTGCTACAGTACTCTGTAATAGTAAAACCCTTCTGACATGACAGCAGTCCCACCTCAACAGCATGTATGCAAAGCTCCAGATGGCCCCCTGTCCCTGTGTCTAGATGCCCCCCTTTCCCTGTGTCTAGATGCCCCCCTTTCCCTGTGTCTAGATGCCCCCTTTCCCTGTGTCTAGATGCCCCCCTTTCCCTGTGTCTAGATGCCCCCCTTCTCTCTTCCCCCTCACCTGTTCTGCATGCCGTTGGTCTTCCAGCTCTGTGCCAGCTCCAGAGCGCTAACTGCAGGCTTCCCCCTGGAGGTGATGAAATCATCGCTGGGATCCCCGTTGAAGTTGCCACACAGCCCGCACACCTTGTTGTGAAGGCGCGGGCCCATGGTGATGCTCAAGGTGTTGAAGCGATTGTAGCGCACCTGGGAGCACCCAGACAACAAGAGAGACAGGAAGCAGGAAGTGAGAGGTAGAGGAAACAGGAAGTAGGGGGAAAGGAAGTAGGAAGTTACTGTAAGTAAAGTGAACCTCGATTCAGGAGCTCACCTGTATGTCCAGCGGTGTGTCGATGACCAGGAACCCCTCTGATGTGGACACGCGTGTCATCAGCCCTGTGACAAAGGGCACGGTCACCGGAGTCCCATTCACCTGGGAGAGGATGGACAGGTGAGGGGCACAGGTGAGGGGAGGGTGTGGTCATGCACTGCTGAAGTGAGGGAGGGCAGGTGAGGGGGACAGGTGAGGGGAGGGTGTGGTCATGCACCGCTGAAGTGAGGGAGGGCAGGTGAGGGAGGGCAGGTGAGGGAGGGCAGGTGAGGGGGACAGGTGAGATGTCCTCACCTTGACAGTGCTTCCAGAGATCAGTATGTTCTCCTCGTTGATGTACAGGTAAGCGTGGGATATGGTGGTCAGATTGGGCGTGCTCCACTTGTCGAAGTTAGCAATGAGCTGGAAGGACAGATCTGGAAGCTTGTGGCAGTTGGTGGACAGGACGAAGGAGCAAGAAGCGGGCAGACGCAGGGATGCCCCGTCGAAGGTCCTGAACACCCCTCCCCCGGACGCCACACAGTGCTGCGAGCGCCGTGGAAAGCAGCCTCTCACGCCGTACCTCAGAGTACACTCCTCCTCCGCTTTGCAACGCCGCGGGTCACACTGCACCAGGTTACGGCCGATACACTGGCAACGCTTGGTGCAGTCGCTGTTCCAGAACAGCTGCTTCGACTGGGGTCAGAGTTGGGGTCAAGAGGGCTCGGGGTTAGGGTCTGTGTCAGGTCATAGTTAGGGTGAAGGTTAAAGGTCAGGGCTCACCTCAAAGTACTTCCCGTCTGTGTAACAGCCGCAGTTCTGGGGCAGGATGCAGCTCTTGCCGTTGAGGACAAAGCCAGGGTCACACTGGCAGCCCTCCACACAGTCCAGGCTGCAGTCTCTCTGGCCTCGTGCTGGGGCACACTGGGGCTGGCACACTGGCACACAGCTGGAGTAGTGACTGTTAGACGGGCAGGACAGGACTGGACACAAGCGGACCACCAATCACTCAATCAATCCATGTTTACGCATAGAGCATGTTTTCTACAACCATGGGTGTTCAAAGTGCTGGAGGTGAAGGTGAAATAATTACTGCAGAAAAATTCAATGTTTACTGTGTATAGATTGTGCAGAGAGAAGTACAGCGATGCTTGAGGAATATTTAAAAGCCAAAGAGAATGACAACATCTTCAGAGCAGACATGAGATACTGCTCATGCAAAAACAACAAAAGTTAGACCCAGGTGAGCATGTGCATGTCTGGGCCTGAATCTAAACCAATCAGCTTCTCACCGCAGGGCGTGTCTGTCCTCCAGCCAATCACGAGCAGCCCCTGGGTGTGGCAGGTGCTGGCGTACACCTGCAGCCAGTTGCAGATGGTGTCCTGCGCGCCTTGGTCCAGACAGGTGTCCTGTAGACAGCTCTGATAGAAGAACGCTGGCGCCACCTTGCTGTGGCAGCGTGCAAACACGCCTCCCCGATCCACGATCAGACCACACAGCCTCACGGCTTCCGGCTCCACGAACACGTACAGCCCGTCGCCCATGTGGAAGCGAACGCCCACCTCGGCGCCATCGTCGCCGTCGGAGTTGCCGTCGGCAACCAGGAGCGGGCCGTCTCCGGTCAGCCCCCTCTCGACCAGGCCGCAGCGCGGGCAGGAGTCGCCGCACCCCACCTGGCAGAAGGAATCCCTCTCGGCCCAGGCCATGCCCCAGTCGCTGGCGCTGAGCACGGGCGTCGAGAGGGCGGGGGCGGAGAGAGGGAGGCCCTGACACAGGCCGCACGTGCTGTTGTAGAGGCTGCGGGGCAGCGTGAGGAGGAGGAGGGTGTTCCAGTCGAAGGCCACCTTCAGCCCGAAGTCCGTCTCCAGAAGCAGCTGCATGCCCAGGGAGAATATGTTGATCCTGCCTGCTCCCAACTTCACTGGAATGTGCAGGCGTTCTTTGTTCACCTAGGGAAGGCAAGATGTCGATGTAAAGAGCGGTCTCATGTCATGACTGAGGTGTGTGTGTATGTGTGTGGTAAGGTATATGATCATTTATGTGTGCATGTGTGTTTGTGTGTTTGAGGGCATGTGTGTGTGTTTGAGGGTATGTGCGTGTGTGTGTGTGTGTGTGTGTGTGTGTGAGAGAGGTATGCCGTCTGTATGTGTGTGTGTGTGTGCGTGTGTGTGTGTGTGCATGTCTGTGTGTGCATGTATGTGTATGTGTGTGTATGTCTGTGTGTGTGTGTGTGAGTGCGAGAGGTATGTAGTCTGTATGTGTGTGTGTGTGTGTGTGTGTGTGTGTGTGTGTGTGTGTTTGTGTGTGTGTGTGTGTGTGTAGACGGGCTGGAGGTAGCTGGTGTCTGGCTCCCTTCAGATCTTTGGGTTGGTTTGTGAAGCCAGTCCAAAATGTCACTCAGGTTAAGCTTCCAAGAGTCCAATCCAGTCTGATAATAGATGCCGATTGAAATATGATCCACCTTAAGCCAATCAAAGAGGAATCCAGTCTTTTCTCTGTTATTCTATCGGCTTGATTAGAAATAACTCCCTCCTCACACATTCAACAGCCGTGACCTTCACAAGTCATCAGTTGCACCTTTTCCACGGAGGGAAAAGTACTTATTGAAATGAAAAGGCACTCACACAGGTACACATGTTGGAATGTTTCAGATATTTTCAAATGATAATTGTCGAATGAAAAGTGAGCGCGTTCTCTAGGGTTCTCAATCCCTTCCCCAGGTGCTACCTCTATTTGACCTATGCATTCTCCTAAATGAACTATTTCTTCTCCCAAACAATTTCGTCAACTCCGCAAATCATTTCTTCTCCTAAATGCAAACCATTTCACAGCGTGGCTTATCCCCATTGGTCCTTCCCTCCTCCCACGGCGCCACACTCACCGTAACAGTGTGTTTGTAGCTCCGAGAGACCTCAATCTCATAGTCGTACACCTCCAGGACGAACCCCCTCACCCAGATGGCTTGGCCAGTGTCCCTCTGCTCGTTTCGGGCCATGAGTTTGAAGTAAGGAAAGGATGTGGAGGTCCCAGCCCTGGACTGGTCTCCATCCTCCTCCGCCTGCCCCTCCCTGCCCTCGCAGGAAGTAGTCGCCAGCCTCAGAGTGCAGGAGCTCTGTAGCTCGAAGGGAACCTCGCCAAACGGCAGGAAGTGGCTGTAACCGGCGGCGACGCAGATAGCCTCGGTGCGGGGCTGGCAGAAGTAGAGGCCGTCCGTTTCCTGGCAGAACTCTTCGGGTGCGCAGGGCGCCAGCGAGCAGTACACGCTGTTGTCGGAGCCGTTGCAGAAGCAACGTTCTTGGCACTCCCAGTCGGTCCAGAAGGTCTGGTTGGTCTCCAGCTGATGTCCGTGGCTGGAGCAGCCACAGTCGCTTCTGGCCACGCAGAGACCGTCCCTCAGAGCAAAGCCCTCCTCACACTGGCACCCCTCCTGGCAGGGGAGAGGGCACGGGTCCTCCGTCGGGGGGTCCAGGTTGGCGCAGGTCAGGGGGCACGCGTCGGTGCACTCGTCAAAGTGGCTGTTCTCGGGACAGGGTAGGGCTGAGGGGAGAGTGGAGAGAGAGAGAGAGAGAGAGAAAGAGAGAGAGAGAGGGGAGATGGGAGGGGAGGGGAGAGGAGAGAAGTGGAGAAATATGCATCAAAGATGACTGCTATGAATCCTTAAAAACTAGGTTTTTATTTAAAACATTACAGCCAAGTCTGTGTGAATACGTCTCCTAGCCCATGTCTCCTAGCCCTTGTCTCCTAGTCCTTGTCTCCTAGCCCTTGTCTCCTAGTCCATGTCTCCTAGCCCATGATTCATAGTCCTTGTCTCCTAGCCCATGTCCCCTAGCACGTCTCCTCCCTCCTCGCTCTGAAGTGTCATATCTACTCACGGCAGTTGGTGGCGCTCCTCCAGGGTGTGAGGCCCACCTGAGCGTCCTGACAGGCCGAGGCGTAGGCCTGCAGCGAGGAGCAGAGGGCCGTACGGTTCCCCTCCCTCACGCACATGTTGTACAAGCAGTTCCTGAAGAAGGGGGAGGGGTTAACCGCAGCGTGGCACACCAGGAAGGAGCTGTTTCCTGGGTCGTTGATGTTGCCGCACATCCAGGGGCTCTGGTAGAGCCTGAGATCAGTACACATGCGGTACAGGTCGTCGCAGTCGCCGTTGCAGGTGAGGTCATCAGCGATGGCGCGCCAGCCGTCGGTGAAGAGCTCGACAGATTCAGCCAGCCGTCCGTTGGGCAGACGCAGGTCGTCGCTGGTGTTTCCGTTGAAGACGCCACACAACCCGCAGGTGGCGTTCAAGAAGAGCGTGGACAGGCTGATGTTGAGGGAACCCTGGCGCGTGTAGCGGACGCGGAGCAGGCCGTTGGATTCCACCACCGTGGCGTTGCCGTGGGCGCGGTAGATCATCAGCGTCTCCAGGGGATGGATGTAGGGCAGCAGGACCGACTCGCCATTCAACTGAGAGGAGGCAACATGAAACACTCCAAATCAAGGAACTGTTGCTATTATTTACTTAATTTTGTTATTGTTTTTTGATATTCATGTAAAGATGGGTATCCCCCCTCCCCCAGGACCCCCCCAGGCCCCTCCTCAGGACCCCCCCAGGCTTCCTCCTCAGATCCCCCCCCCCCCCCCCCCCCCCCCCACCCCCCCCAGGTTACCTGACTCCCTCACGCACATCCGGCCACCTACCTTCACCATGTCGAAGTCAGATCCTCCCATCTGGGCCTCCAAATTGGCGACTCGTACCACCACAGGTCGGAGCCACGTCGGCCCCTTGTTGGCCAACCTCCGGCCCATCTTCACCTCCACCGACGACACGTTGGGCGGGGTGGTGCCACAGCTCCTCAGGAGGTAGTAGGAGTTCTCATCCTGAAAGGGCAGGGAGGCCCCGTCGAAGGAAGCCACCACCAGGCTCTGGCCCACGGAGCACACACCCTCTCTGCGGGGGTAACATCCCAGAAGCCCCAGCTCCGCCCCGCACACCTCCCCCTCCCGGCAGGAGTCGTTAAAGCAGGCGATCTCCCCGGCCAGCCCGCACACGCAGCGCAGGGAGCACTCCCCGCCCTCGCCACCTGGCCCCGCCCAGAAGGTGGCGTTCAGGTGGTGGTAGAGGCCGTCTCGCTCGCAGCCGCACTCGTCGCGTCGCACGCAACGGCTGCCGCTCAGGACGTAGCCCGGGTCACACTGGCACCCCTCTGTGCAGGGGTGGGCGCAGTACAGGTGGGCCGTGAGGTCTGAGCAGGAGGCGGGACAAGCACTGGTGCACACCTGGTAATGGCTAGATGCTGGGCACGTCAGGGCTGGCGACCAATCAGAAGAAGAGACGGGAGGTTAGATGAAAAGGGGTTGAACGTTCGTGCCTTGTTGTGATATTTGAAGTCACTGGAACAGAGTAGGGTGTATGTGAAGTCATCCTTTAAAGTGAATTAGTGTTAAGGGATGTCTAGAAGGGTTAAGTTAAGGTTAGTGTTAGTCAGGGTTAAGGTAAGAGAAGGGTTAAGTTAAGGTTAGGGTTAGTCAGGGTTAAGGTAAGAGCAACAGAATACTGTGAGTAGTTGAGTAGGTTATATTATTAAAAGTTTGAGTAAGTTAAGAGTAAGATTAGTGTTACACCTGACAAGACAGCGACTCACCACAGAAGGTACGTGACCTCCAAGGTCGTATAGTGACCCCAAGGGCCTGGCAGGCCAGAGCGTAAGCTTGTATGGCCTGACACAGTGTGGTGATGTTGTCTCTGTTACTGCACATGTCGTACACGCAGCTGTAGACGAACGCTGTGGGGTCCACTACCGCCCTGCAGTCCCGGAACGGCCCGTCCGTCTTGTTGATGAGACCGCAGTAGTCCGAGCGGAAGTAGAACGCTTCGGTGGCCGGTTCGCACAGGCTGCAGTTCTGGGCGCAGCCGTCCGTGCATCGCCAGTCGGCGTCCTCTGCTCTCCAGCTGCCGCCAAGCTCCACCACGCTTTCCGCTAGCGTGCCGTCGGGAAGCACAGGGTCGTCCGCAGGGTCGTCGTTGTAGTTACCGCAGAGGCCGCAAGTGTTGTTGAAGTAGGAGCTGGGGAGGGAGATGGAGGCGTAGTGCTGGCCGTCGTATGTCACCAGGAGGCCAAAGTCCGTTTCCAAGGCGACGGCCATGCCAGATTGGTACACTTTTACGGCGCCCAGCTGGAGCTGGACAGGTAGGGTCTTTATCAGTCCGTCCACCTGAACACAGCAAACACAGTTATCCCTCTTTCTACCTGAACACAGCAAACACAGTTATCCCTCTGTCTACCTGAACACAGCAAACACAGTTATCCCTCTGTCTACCTGAACACAGCAAACAAAGTTATCCCTCTGTTCACCTGAACACAGCAAACACAGTTATCCCTCTGTCAACCTGAACACAGCAAACACAGTTATCCCTCTGTCTACCTGAACACAGCAAACACAGTTATCCCTCTTTCTACCTGAACACAGCGAACACAGTTATCCCACTGTCTACCTGAACACAGCAAACACAGTTATCCCTCTGTCTACCTGAACACAGCAAACACAGTTATCCCTCTGTCCAGCTGAACACAGCAAACACAGTTATCCCTCTGTCTACCTGAACACAGCGAACACAGTTATCCCTCTGTCCACCTGAACACAGCAAACACAGTTATCCCTCTGTCTACCTAAACACAGCGAACACAGTTATCCCTCTGTCTACCTGAACACAGCAAACACAGTTATCCCTCTGTCCACCTGAACACAGCAAACACAGTTATCCCTCTGTCCACCTGAACACAGCGAACACAGTTATCCCTCTTTCTACCCGAACACAGCAAACACAGAGTTATCACTCCCACTCACCTAAACATACACCTTAATACAGTACATGCACGTTGTCAAGGTGAACACTTGAGATGGTCTTGCCCTTTGGCCACACCCCTCACCTGCACGGTCCCTGGGGTTCCCTTGGGCAGGGTGACGCGGTGCCCATACACCTCCACAGTCACGTCTCGGAGCCAGGACACTGTGGCCACGCCGCGGTTCTCGTTCTTGGCCTCCACGCTGAAGAAAGGCAGACCCGGTACTGCCCAGCAGGGCCTGGCTAGCAGGTAGGAGCAGGTGCCCTGGAAGTGGTACAGGAAGCCGTCGAAAGTGTGGTAGTGCGGGTCTCCGAATATGACGCAGGTGCTGGTGCGGGTGGGCTGGCAGTAGAAAGCTCCCTCCTGCTGCTCGCAGGTCTCCAGCTGCCCGCAGGGGGCCTCCTGACATGACACCTGGTTGTCCACATCCAGGCAGCGGCAGCGTTGGGAGCACATGTCCGACAACCAGAAGATCTCGCCTCGACGGTAGTAGCGCCCTAGGAAGAGAGACCAACGTCATCGGCACTTTGATGGGACCAAGGACGATAACAGCTCAAGTCAAGGGTAGGGGCTGAGGTCAGTTGGTACCGTTGTAGCTGCAGCCATTGGCCGGATCGATCAGGTCAGTGTCCACCCTGAAGAGCCAGCGCCCAGGCAAGTTGACGTTGGTGGTCTGCTCGATGTTAACCACGTCGTTGGACCGCGACCCCGGCAGGTTGAAGAAATGTCCGATGTCACCTCCGTTAAAGCCTGACTGGAAAGGGTAGGAGGATGGAAAACAATGAGTCGTCAAATCGCATTGGTGTCCAGTCCCATCCACCTTCCACCTCCGATGCAGGGGGACCCTACCTGTGCTGTTGTGCCCCCCAGTCCTGTTAGCGGGTCCCCCCCGCTAGCTGTGCCTGTGCTCCAGTTGATCTCCCCGTAGTTGAACATGGAGAAGTAAGACGCCCCATCTGAGATCAGTACAGTCTGGAACGTGTTCACCTGCACACGGGAGGCACAGCACAACAGCACGCACCATCACACAAGTTCTTTATCTGTTACATGGACAGATGGGAGAGGAGCGGAGCAGAGAGGGGAGGAGAAGAGAGGGAGGAGGAGAGGAGCAGAGCGGAGAGAAGAGGGGAGGGGAGAGAAGAGAAGAGGGGAGGAGAAGAGAGGGGAGGTGGGAGGAGAGGAGCGGAGAGAAGAGGGGAGGGTAGGAGAAGAGAGGGGAGGGGGGAGGAGAGGAGTGGAGTGGAGTGGAGAGGGAAGGGGAGGGGAGGGGAGGAGAGGAAAGAAGGTAAGGGAGGGAAGATTTTACCGGTGTGGTCTGGCTGCCTCCATAGAAGGTGACCTGATGCCAGGTAGCAATAAACACCCAGGAGGCAGTGAACAGGGGAAGGTTCTGGAAGTATCTCCGGACGTCTTGCGTGGCCTTCTCCAGCATATGAGGCTCAGTGGACTCCCGGTAGAAGACGTCTCCACGGATACCGTTGTGCACGTCAGCCCAGAGCGGGGCGATGAAGGAGCGGCTGTCGCTCAGAGGGAAGGCCTCGGGGGTGAATTGGCTCACCTGCACGTTGAACGAGATCACGCCATTGTTGTTGACCTGTAGAGAAGACGAATCGCTGTTAAACAGAACTGAAATACACTCCGGAAGGTCGACAGGTGGAGAGCATTCCAGTTCAGTTCCTCTTGGTTCATTTCCAGAGGAGAAATTTGGTTCCAGTCTGTAAGCGTCTATATAACATATACTTGACCAACTGTACCTGATCCACAAGGTGTATGATCTCTGGAAGAACTCCTTTGTGAGGTTATATGATAAAGCTGGTGATGAAGAGTGTAGGAGGGCGAGTCCTTATGATAAAGCTGGTGATGAAGAGTGTAGGAGGGCGAGTACTTATGATAAAGCTGGTGATGAAGAGAGTAGGAGGGTGAGTACTTATGATAAAGCTGGTGATGAAGAGAGTAGGAGGGCGAGTACTTATGATAAAGCTGGTGATGAAGAGAGTAGGAGGGCGAGTACTTACGTAGATGGACCGGTAAGGCACGTTGAAGAAAACGAACGGCATGAGCAGAATGATCTCAGTCGAACTGCCGTCGTCCATTTTAGGGGTTTCCAGGTCCCTGTGGGCTGGTCCGAAGGGGTAGAGGATGTCTTGAGAACTGGCTGGAGGAGGAGGGGGAGAGGATGAGGAGGAAAGGAGGAGGAGACGAAAGAGAGGAGGAGGAGAGGAGGAGAAGAGAGGAGAAAAGGAGACAGGGACAGGAGAAGAGGAGGAGAGAGGGAGAGGAGGAGAAGAGGAGGAGACAGGGAGAGGAGGAGAAGAGGAGGAGAGAGGGAGGGGAGGAGAAGAGGAGGAGAGAGGGAGAGGAGGAGAAGAGGAGGAAGGAGAGCACAAGTAGATGAGTAGAGAGGGAAGGAGAGCTGGAATCATTGAAGCGAACTCCAGCCTTCACTCCAGGCCATACACACCTAGATGCTGAGGGATCATCAGGTCACCTGATACATTATTAACTGAGATTTCAGACAGGATCAGATAAGATCAATGCCATGTTTGTTTTAGAAGAGGGAAGAATAAGAGGTATTGACTGGAAGGGCGCTCAGATATCACAGGAACGTAGAGCTTTGCCTCAGACTGTAGGGAGATTACTCTCTCGTGTCTGCATATTGGAGAAACACTGTAACTGAACCATGGCAGTGAGTGCAGATTGGAACCAGTGGTAACATTTTGCTTACCTCCTCTGTGAACGACGACAGCAAGGAGGTGGAGCAGAATGAACGGAGTGACTGGTCTTAGCATCCTGGAGGGGGGGCAGAAGAGGAGGGAAGATGGATGAATGGATGAATGGATGGTGGATGGATGGATGATGGATGGATAGTTGGATGGATGAATGGATGGATGGACAGTTGGTGGGTGAATGGATGATGGATGGACAGATGGTGGATGGATGAATGGATGGACAGTTGGTGGGTGGACAGATAGTGGATGGATGAATAGATGGATGGATAGATGAATGGATGGATGGTGGATGGATGAATGGATGAATGGACAGATGGTGGATGGATGGATGGATGATGGATGGATAAATGGATGGATGAATGGATGGATGATGGATGGATAGATGGATGATGGACATATTAATGGATGGACAGATGGTGGATGGATGGATGATGGATATATGGATGGATGAATGAATGGATGGACAGATGGTGGATGGATGATGGATATATAGATGGATGAACATATGAATGGATGGACAGATGGATGGAGCATCACAGTAAATCCATTTGTGCCGCTCAAGAAGAGGATGAAGATCAAGGATGCTCCTCAGATTTGGCTGCCCTGTTCCATATAACCAGATGTTGTACCGTTCATGGTAGATAATCATATGAAGGCAAACTTTGGTGCGCTGAACTTCATGGAGGGTGAAGGACTATGTGAGGTGAAAGGGCTCAATCGAGGCCAAGTGTAAAAGCGGGTCACGACCAGTTTCTCATCAAACGACCCAGGTAAGAGTAACACACCTGAGATTCTTCTGACACGTAACTACTTTAAGATCCGTCTCCGAGCCATCCCCCAGGACCCCTGCACCCCCCAGGACCCCTGAATCCCCCCTCCCCTCCCCTCCCCTCCCCCCTCGCGGCCCCTACCGTCGCCCCAGCACTGTTAGACGAGCCCTGAAAAGACCCCATTATGCCGTCAGGAACAATGTGTCAGGATCACATTCGCCTTGCGACTCCCGTGTGAGTCCGGCATGGGAGGGTCTTGGTGCCAGGGCTCCTCCGCCCCCACCCCGCTCCGCTTCACCCTCAGAGACCCAGCCAGCTTGGGAGCTCATTACCCCCTCTGTTTAACAGCCCCTGGTGCCCAAGAAGGGGCGGAGGGTCCGTGTGGCACCAAGGAGGGGGGCATTAACAGCAGGCCGCTAATGGCTTTTAATCGAGCAGGTGACGGTGCCAGGACCTTCAGAGGGCTTAAAGTCTTGGATAGGTGCCCGCGGCCGAGCCTGATCAAAAAGATAAGTGGACGGATTAAGGTGAGGAGGAACGTGTTGTCGTTCTTGAATCTGTAAACCTCTCCTCATCCTCTCTGAGGCCGCTGTTTGAGTTCAGATGTGCCATGGAACGTTAATCCACTGGTAATTTGCATACGGAATAACGCATTCCAACTCCAGTTCACCTCAAAGGTCATCAAGGTGACCTTTCATTAAAAAAAACGATTTTTTAACAATATATATCTCTGAAATGCTTTGCAGCAATGTCATGTCACAGCATTGCTGGTGTGACTGCTTTAGATTAGCACCACAGATGGTGTGACTAATTCAGATTAGCAGCATTGCTGGTGTGATTGATTCAGATTAGCACTACAGATGGTGTAACTAATTCAGATTAGCACCACACCAGGTGTGACTGATTCAGATTAGCACCACACCAGGTGTGACTGATACAGATTAGCACCACAACTGGTGTAATTGATTCAGATTAGTTCAACACCAGGTGTGACTTTCAGATTAGCACCATACCAGGTGTGTCTGCTTCAGATTAGCACCACACCAGGTGTGACTGAGTCAGATTATCTTGACACCCGGTGTGACTGAGTCAGATTAGTTTGACACCAGGTGTGACTGTGTCAGATTAGCACCACAACTGGTGTATCTGCTTCAGATTAGCACCACAACTGGTGTAATTGATTCAGATTAGCACCACACCAGGTGTGACTGATTCAGATTAGCACCACACCAGGTGTGATTGATTCAGATTAGCACCACACCAGGTGTGACTGATACAGATTAGCTTGACACCCGGTGTGACTGTGTCAGATTAGCACCACAACTGGTGTGTCTGCTTCAGATTAGCACCACACCTGGTGTAATTGATTCAGATTAGTTCAACACCAGGTGTGACTTTCAGATTAGCACCATACCAGGTGTGACTGTTTCAGATTAGCACCACACCAGGTGTGACTGTTTCAGATTAGCACCAACGCTCCAGACACATCCTATCTGACAGGCATCGAGCCAGGCGTGTTGCAGAGCCATTTAGATAAACGCCTTTGTCTAACACAAAGGTCCCTGCTAACAGATTCTCTCCAGAGACGTCGATGAGCAAGACAGCCTAACAAAGCACAGGAATGCCTTCATCTGTCAAACACTCTGAACTGACACACAGGAGCGGATTCAAACCTAAGATCTCTTTGTCTGTTGTCAGACGCCCCCTGGCGCTAAACCTTAATTGATCAATGATCAATAATAACCAACTTAATGATCTTCATCGTAGCTGCAACACATCCACATGTAGGATGACGGACAGACTATCAAGCACCAGTTACTGTAGGTAACACACATGCAGAATCATCATCTACTCTCATGTTAATCCTAGCAGGACAACCATCTTTCACTGTTGCCAATAATCAAGACACAAAGGACATGGCACAAAACATACAACGTTACCGTGTTACGCATTAAATCAAATTGTTAGTTGCTACATTACAGCGTTACAGTACAATGTTACATGTTACATTGCAATGTTATATGCTACATTGCAGTGTTACATGCTACATTACAATGATACATGCTACATTACAATGTTACATGCTACATTACAATGTTACATGCTACTTTACAATGTTACATGCTACATTACAATGTTACATGCTACTTTACAGCACTATCATAAAGCTTTTCTGTTCTATCAGGTGAGGTTTCCAGCTGCCCTTATCACACGCCTCACTCTCTCACACAGACAGAAGACACCTGGTTTGCCATGAGCTTCAGGTACCTTCACCTGTCCATAGATGATGTACCTGCCTGATAGAAGCAGGCCTACAGACGGACGTAGAGAGATAGAGAGAGAGACAACTCACCTGCTTTCAGTACACACACATGCAGAGCCTCACCACGCTCACCAGCCTGCCTCCAGTACACAGATAGCTTCCATCCTACTGGGAAACATCCAGAGTTTAAAAGGGTGAAGGAAGACTGAGAGGAAGGTGGAGGGATGGTGGCTGAGCCGACGGGAGGGGAGGGGGAGGGGGAGAGGAGGAGGGGATCTCAACGATGGAACGCTTCCTCGTCCACTTACGCAGGATTAGAGTCAATAAACGCTCTCAGAGAGCATCCGAGCCGTCGCCCAGAGCGTCCGCGGGACGTGAAAACGAGCAGCCAGAGGTTTCCTTCTCAGAAGGGCACAGAGCAGCTTGCCTGGACGCTTCGGTGGAGAGGCTGGCGCTAACTTTACCAGGGGTAGTGTTCAACTTAATCTGAGATCCGAGTTTGGAGAGAAAGGGTCAACGGAGAGGGTGGAGAACTGAGTGAATGGGGAGAGAGAGAGAGAGAGTAAGAGAGAGAGTAGGAGAGAGAGAGAGAGAGTAGGAGAGAGAGAGAGAGTAGGAGAGAGAGAGCGTAAGAGAGAGAGTGACAGAGAGCGTAAGAGAGAGAGAGAGAGAGTAAGAGAGAGAGAGTAAGAGAGATAATATGTAAGAGAGAGAGAGAGTAAGAGAGAGAGAGAGTTAATATGTAAGAGAGAGAGAGGGGTAATATGTGTGAGAGAGAAAGAGAGAGAGGTAATATGTGAGAGAGAGAAACGACTATGTAGGAGAAAGAGAGAGACAGAGGGGGGAACATAGCATGTAGCATAGAGAGAGACTGTCAGTGAGAGAGAGACTATAAGAAAGAGAGAGAGTGGGAGTGGGGGGACTGTAGGAGAGAGAGGGATAGAGAGGGGGGAACATAGCATGTAGCATAGAGAGAGACTGTCAGTGAGAGAGAGACTATAAGAAAGAGATAGAGTGGGAGTGGGGGGACTGTAGGAGAGAGAGACTATAAGAAAGAGATAGAGTGGGAGTGGGGGGACTGTAGGAGAGAGAGGGATAGAGAGTCTATGTAGGAAAAAGCGAGACTGTAGCAGATAGATCCTCTCTATGTAGGAGAGAGAAAAAGAGACTAAGTTGCAAAGAGATAAAGGAGAGTAACTATGTAGACACCTATGTATAATAGAGAGAAAGAGAGGGACTATGTATGACAGAGGAAAAAAGAAACGAGAGGAGAAGGACTATGAGAGAGAGTGGGGGGAGATTGAATAAAGAAACAGTCTGGAAATGGGCAAACAGTAAGGTTAATCCTACTAATAGACCGTATCTTCCTCCAGGCAGAGGATGAGGTGGTGTGTGAGTCTTGAGGCATGTGTATACAATGTGGGTGAACTGTGAGTGTACGTGTCTACTTCCGTCAGGTCCACTCTGTGCAGCTAAAGCTTTTCAACTCAGCGCTCAGACAAGTCAAAGCAATGCATTATGGGGCATTTATTGACAAAAAAAAACTGAGAGAGACACGCACTCTAAAACCCTGGTTTTGAAAGACCTGGAGAGGATAGAATGACAGAATTAACATGAGTCACTTAGGACCCACTGTGACTTTCCTTTAATTAGGAACCTCCTCATGGACTCACAACACACTTCATTACCATAGATCCAGGAAAGATTAGGGTTGGGATATCACAGGTGGATCCATGCTGATAGCGTCTGGGAAGGAGAAGGGAGTCAGGCGGGTCTTTGTCAAGGCGAAGACAGTGGAGTAACTGGAGAGGGAAGGGTGGGATGTGTGAAAGGCTGTGCACCCTGGTCTCCTATTGACCAGCGAATGCGATCTCAGTGGAGGATTCTTTTACACCTCTTAGGCCTTGTTGTGCAAATGCTCACATACTCTTAACTCGCCGGTGAAAGAGAGAGACACGCACAAAAGGGAACAAAAAAAACAACAACAACACGATCCCAGCAGGACGGAACCGTCTCGTTCCGAAGACGACGTCTTTCAGGACGTCTTTCAGGACGTCTTTCGGGAAGCGACGAGGATGGAGAAGTGAGAGAGACTGTGATGAGACGATAGACGTGATTTCTCGCACCTGATCTCCCTTCTCTTCCCACCTGCCAACAAAAACGATCCATCAGGCGCCTGTACTGGAGGCCTGACAGGCTGGCTGTCTCTCTCCTGCTGGTTTGTGTGGAGTCACTGAGATTGGGGACTGAATTGCGTAACACTGAACCACGTAGGTTCCCAGGAGACGAGCATTGGACAGGTCTGGAGAGACCATGGTGTGAGACGTTAAATCGTGAACGGGACGGGACGGGGGGCAGGACTAAAACCGTCGCTGACAAAGCTGAATGAACCGTGGCTCCTCAATAGGGTACAGCAGGGGTGTTCTGGTCCCAGGTCCTCGAGGGCCCCTGTCCTGAAAGTTTTCGATGTTTCCCTGCTCCAGCACACCCGATTCTAATGAATAAGCCATTACCAAGCTCTGTGGAAGCTTAATAATGACCCTTTATTAGAGTGAGGTGTGCTGGAGCAGGGAAACATCGAAAACCTTCAGGACAGCGGCCCTCGAGGACCTGGATTGGAGGCCCCTGGGGTACAGGGTCGGTGTTACGGTAGCAGCAGGACTGTTTCACGGGACCACAGGTAGAACCTATTGAGACCAGTGCTAACATAACATCCTGAGGAGGATCTCAGGCTTGGTTAGTTTGACAGTCATCCAATCCTGTCAGGCGACAGCACCATATCAGTCTTCCTCCTTCTGCCCAGCAGTTGGCCTTGTCCTGCCCTCATCTCCTCGCTCCACAATGAAGAACCTCCTTCCCGTAACCCAAAACTCCTCCTCCCAATGACTCCTTCGATTGAGAACACAATGAGGTCCGTTCAGCCTTAGCTGCCTCTTGCTACACTTCCATAAAGCAGCAGGCCAGATCAGGATACTGGCTGCCCAGAGCAAGATTGGGTGCGGGACAAGATTTCAGGGAGGCCCTGAAACAGCTCCCTATGTCTCCCTTCCAGCCTCACGTTGACCTGCTGGAGCCGTACCCTCTTTCACCCACCAGGTCAGGGAAACGTACGGGTCTCTAATCCAGGTCTTGCAGCAGAAGTTGCTCTTCCGATCCGCTTCAACTCTGTGTGGTCCACTCTCTGTGTGGTCCACTCCCTGTCTGGTTGGTCTTTTTCCTGCCTGTTTGACTCACTTCCTGCTTGTGGGGTCCACTTCCTGTTTAGAATAGATGAAGGAGGAAGAACGTTTGGCATCTCAAAGCTCTCCAACGTTAGGTAAACGTTCAAAGAACTGGATTTGCTCCAGACAGAAGACTCTAACGTTTAAAGTTTAAAGAGAACGTACTTAGGAAAAGCGAGTAAAGACACGCTCGCACCAACAAAGGAAGACACGGGTAGAACGGCCATTTAATGGCAGGGCAGACGACTTCATCGTCGGACAACTCACCTTACACAGGTGAAAGACAAACAGAGAAAGGGGCTTTCTGTTCCCGCAGACCAAAGCATGGCATGACATCATATACGTCTGTGAATCAGAAACCACAGAACTCACCTGTAGGAGGGTAACTTTGACCCCACTCTATGCATTCCATTTTCGAGATTCGAGAAGCACATTCGCGGCTAATATGAAACCTCTAATGGGCTCTGAGCTGCGGTTAACACCGCAAACCGAGATCGCGTTACCCCGGGTCACGCAGAGAAGGGGTCTGAGGGTGGGGGAGGTGTCGGTCTAGAAGATATACCCCTCAGATACCAGGATTAGACTCTGACGAGAGGAGACCACGGAGGGGCTGTCCCAGTAACCAAGCACCTGACACGCATGGAATGGAGACATCGCTCCCTTTAAAATACCGTGAAGACAACAGACAGGCTGTCTGCGCTAGCTAACTAGCCGGCTAGCTAGCTGGCTAGCTGAATACTAACTATCAATTGTACGCAATAATAGCTGCAATAAAAAGAAAAACAGACAGTACTTTGTATAATCGGCTGTAGTCTCTATGCCAAAATAACACAATATAATGACAGTACCGCAAGCGACTGACTAAAACAAAAACAATCCTATCTGCGGTTGTGCTATTAGCTGCTGATATTCAAACTAACGAGACAGTTACGGTTGCTTTAGTAAATTCTATCATTATTTACAATCTACACAAAATCATTTAGTATGGTACAATGTACTCGTACAAAAGTGTTTATTTAACCTTCATTTGACCAGTCAAGCCAATTTAAAAAAAATCTTATTTACAACATTGTTTGTCAAGAAGCAAAATGGAGTGATTCCCTAAAATCAGTAAAGCCGGATTAAAACTAATTTTCGTTTAAGTGTACTCGTTAAATTAAAATAACCACCGGTCAATATTTAAAGGCAACATAGCTACTTTTAAGATACAGCCTTGCCTTAATATTACAGATAATACAGTATAACCTCTTAACAAAATAGATTCATCTGAATTCTAACGGTTTTAAGGAAGTATTACAGTTAGCATGGTGGTGGTGGATGGATGTTAACATTGCGTCCAATGTTAAAACGACAGCGATTACTATCATTAAAGATGCTAGTCTGTAGTCTAGCAGTAGTCTGTTGGACAAACCGGTTTGAGCAGTGCACGTTAAATTGATCAGAAATGTGAATACTGATAGATATCATTTATGCTACTCCATTAGCACATGCAATTCAACAACGATAGCCTAACTTAATATAAAACGTAAACCCAATGATATCTCTAACATTTTACCATTTAAACCCACATAAACATAACACACCAATATAGTAAATAAGGGTCCACTATGAAGAATATTTCCCCAACACAAACACTTAGAAATCAACACAGAATAATTACTTAAAACATATAATATAATAAGCTAGTAATTTAACTGCAGCAGATAAATCAATGGTATTCCCCCCCCTCCTCCCCTCACCATACATAAAAGACAAGATAAATGAATGTTTCTCCCATCTTTGGATGTGAGTAAATGGAGAGGAAGAGGTTGGGTTTGAGGGGGTGTTGGGTGAGACGGGGTGAGAGAGAGGGGAAGGTGAGTAGGTGTTGGGTGAGACGGGGTGAGAGAGGGGAAGGGGAGGAGGTGTTGGGTGAGAGAGGGGAGGGTTAGGAGGTGTTGGGTGAGAGAGGGGAAGGTGAGGAGGTGTTAGGTGAGAGAGGGGAAGGTGAGGAGGTGTTAGGTGAGAGAGGGGAGGGTTAGGAGGTGTTGGGTGAGAGAGGTGTGGAGGGGCAGGGCAGCAGGAACCCACTGTAATCTAAGCAGAGGGTGAAGTGGCTGTGTCATAGCGGCTAGTGTGGGGTTACTATGCAGACGGGGTCTCCCTGCTGCGTCAGCAGGGGCGGACAGCTGCTCTATTCAGCAGGAGACAGACAGCAGGAGACCTCAAGCAACATGAGAGCCAACACCCTTCTTTTTCTCACCCTCTCCAAACTCTCCTCCCTTGTGCTCTTTCAACCTCACCCCTCTCTCTTTCTTATGCCCCCTTCAACCTCACCCCTCTCCCCCTCTCTTTCTCTTGCCCCCTTCAACCTCACCCCTCTCCCCCTCTTGTCTCTGTGGCTGACTGACTTCCTGAGTTGAGGTCAATGTCATTTGGTTGTCTCAGTTTTTCAGCTCTCAACACCTGATAGGGAACATTTTTACTTTGGCCCTTGTGAGATCAGCTCCCAGATTATCTTAGGACATCTCTCATTCGATCTTGAGTCATCTGAGCCAAGAAAAACAACTGTATAAAAAAACGTTCTGAACTTCAGATCTCTTGTAAAACACTTCCTACGAGTATATTGTCAGTTTGTCACATGAAGTCATTTCCCTATGAAACTCCCAACTTGTTAAAACCCTTCGAATATGAGTAAGGACCATGCAAAACCAAAACACTTTCGGGGGACAAAAAAAGAGTAATACTCTCATAAAAATCTTATTCAGTAGCTGTTTAGTCAGTTTTTACAAGGGACCCCGTCAATCCAGGGTGTCTACGAGGACCCGGAGGAAGTGGAACGGGTCTTGATTTTAGGCACCACCAGAATCTCATCTCCATCCTGGATGCCGTACGAGTGGAGCGCCCTGGTACCGTACTTCATCTCCTCCGGACCGTACGCGCCCAGGAGCTCCCGGCTGATGTAGAAGAGCCTCATGCCGTTAACAGGCAGCTGCACCAGGGCTCGCAGCTCCTTCTTCAGGTCAGCCACCGTCTGTTCCAGCCTCAAGCTGAGCTGCTCCACCTGTTCAGCCCAGCGCACCTCCACCTGGGCGCAGCGAGGGCTCAGGTCCACCTCCACCAGCGGGGCCAGGCGGCCGTACTTTGCCACCAGGGTGTGGTACCTGAGGGAGGGGAGGGGGCGGGAGGGGAGGGGGGGTAGCGTTAGATGTTTGAAGGTGGGTGATTTTTACTCAACTAAAGAGCTGGTGATGTTTTCTACTTTAAAGCACAAACAGAAGAAAAAAGAAGACAAACGTTTTCGCGGTAGAAAATAAACAAATTAGGTGATAAAAGAAACAAAACACTCCAAACTATTAACCCGGAATGAAAAATGAAAAAAATGTGATATTATTTGTGGTCATTAATTTGCTAATCAACTCTCCATATGCGGCGGTACAGATTGTTCAAACGAACAACAGTTGAAGCTTCAAAGAAGTTTGTGTACCATGATAAAATGTGGTGAAATGAACGAATGGCGATTACAGTTTTACCCGCAAAAGGCATCTGTTAAAACACACAGTTATGTGAGTGTGTGTGTGAGAGAGAGTATTTGTGTAGTTATAGCCAGCGTGCACGGCCAACACTGCAGTCTCTCTGCCGTGAGAAAGGCAGCCCATGGGAAAAGCAAGAGCACTGATAAGCCATCAGGAACAATTAAATAAAAAAGCCTTCGCTTTCAAAGGTACTGGAACAGCTGGACCAATCAAAGCAATTTCCCTTCCCTCCCCAAGAAGCCGTCCCACAAAGCCCAGTCCCTGGTCCAGGGTTTCAGTCTGGCCCGCGGACCTCGCTGGGGAATTCTTCCCCGGGTCCACACAACACACAAAGTCCCATTCTGTGAGGAGCCATTTTGCTTTAAAAGGTCTGATTTAATGTGCTAACTGCTCGTATACTTTGCTAAATAACATGGTGGCTGATAACGCAGGCATCTATCTGCCAAATGCCGTTTCTAAGTGTGTTGGCGCTGGAGGCCTGTGGCTTCATCAGCAGGTCTCTCCAAACAGGCGTCAGGGGCTCATATCTAGCCTAGATCTCCCATCCTATCGTCTGTCATCCTGGCTGTCTCTCTCTACCTCGCTCCTTTAATCCTTTAATGTGTAAAAGATGGAGAACTAAAAGGTTGTTGATTTCCCCTCTATCTCTCCCTCCCTCTCTGTCTCTCTCCCTCCCTCTCTGTCTCTCTCTCTTCCTCTCTGTCTCTCTCCCTCCCTCTCTGTCTCTCTCTCTTCCTCTATCTCTCCCTTTCTCTGTCTCTCTCTCCCTCTATCTCTCCCTTTCTCTGTCTCTCTTCCCCTCTATCTCTCCCTTTCTCTGTCTCTCTTTCCCTCTATCTCTCCCTTTCTCTGTCTCTCTTTCCCTCTATCTCCTTCTCTCTCTCTCTCTCTGTCGATCTGTCTCTCCCTCTCTCTATCTCTCCTCTCTATCTCTCCCTCTCTTTCTGTCTCTCCCTCTCTCTCTCTCTCTCGCCCTTTCCACCTCTCTTTCTCCTTATCCCGATACTCCTTTTCTAGAAGTAATTTAGTTCATTTCCCGTTAACCAGTTCTATTCTCGTGTCTGGGCCTGCAGATCGGAAGGCATGTAGGTACTTATCCACACACGCATTGATGTGAGTTAGAGAAAGAAAGTGAGAGAGGGAGATTGGAAGAGAGGGAGAGAGAGTGAGAGGGAGGGAGAGAGAAAGAGAGAGAGGGAGAGTGAGTGGGAGGGGAGAGAGAGAGAGAAAGAGAGAGTGAGTGGGAGAGAGTGAGTGGGAGGGAGAGGGTGAAAGTGAGAGAGTTAAGGTACATCAAAAAATCAACCTGTTACCTTGTGTATCAGTTTTCCAATCGGAGTATTCCCGGTACAAAGGACTCATTGACTGGGGAGAGACTGGCTGCATTGTGTCTCTAACCCTAACCCTCAGTGATACATACACATAGACTAGCAGCATTGTGTCTTCCAAAGGTTAGTTTCCCCAGTCAGGGACCACACTTCCCCCATCAATACCCAGTATATCTCCTAAATGCTGGTAAGGTCAACGCATCCCACATACTGTGACGGTCAATACCTCTAACCAGGCACCCGGAACTCCAAACCTGGTAACCCAAACCAGGCACCCGGAACCAGGGACCCCAAACTTGGTTAACCAAACTTGGAAATTCAAACCTGGCACCCCAAACCTGGCACCCCAAACCTGGCAACCTCAAACCTTGTAACCCAAACCAGACACCCCAAACCAGGCACCCCAAACCTGGCAACCTCAAACCTGGCAACCTCAAACCTGGCAACCCCATACCTGGCAACCCATACCAAAGGCCTTCCGAAAATATATGGCTGTAGGGCTTCCAGATCTTGTCCGTAGATTTCTGACGGAGAGTTTTAACATTACCATGAATGTATGTGTGTGTGAGTGTGTGTGTGAGGTACCTCTGAGGCAGCTCCTCCTCAGGACAGTTTAAGTGGTGTCTGATGAAGAAGCGCTCTGCATCTTCCCTCTCCCCGTCCGTCACCACGCTCCCGTTCACCACGGACACCGTGGGCAGCCTGCCAGAGATGAGAGGTCACCACGCCTGACCTTCTGAATATAGGGTTAGGGTCACGCAGATCAGAGGTGCTCGTACCAGGATGGTAAACTAAGACCGGAAGGGTCTAGCTAGGACATTCTGCAGGGTCTACAGCTTGATGGGCTATTTCTAGAGGATGTTGGAGGAGGAGGAGGGGGGGGCTGGGTTAGAAATTAGTTTTAGGGTTGGAGTTGGGACAGCTGGAGACTGAACTGTTTTGAATGGGAATTAAGAATGATCGATCCTCACTAAGATAGTAAAACAAACCTGTGCAGGTGTGTGTGTGTGTGTGTGTGTGTGGTGTAGTGTAGGTGTGTGTGTGGTGCAGGTGTGTGAATAGTGCAGGTGTGTGTAGTGTACCTGTGTCTGTAGTGCAGGTGTGTGTAGTGTAGCAGTGTGTGTGTGGTGTGTGTGTAGTGTAGCAGTGTGTGTGTGGTGTGTGTGCAGTGTAGGTGTGTGTGTTTCTCACTGTGCCACTATGAGGCTGCGTCTCTCTGTGTGTAGTGTAGCAGTGTGTGTGTGGTGTGTGTGTGTAGTGTAGCAGTGTGTGTGTGGTGTGTGTGCAGTGTAGGTGTGTTTCTCACTGTGCCACTATGAGGCTGCGTCTCTCTGTGTGTAGTGTAGCAGTGTGTGTGTGGTGTGTGTGTAGTGTAGCAGTGTGTAGTGTAGGTGTGTGTGTAGTGTAGCAGTGTGTGTGTGGTGTGTGTGTAGTGTAGCAGTGTGTGTGTGGTGTGTGTGTAGTGTAGCAGTGTGTAGTGTAGGTGTGTGTGGTGTGTGTGTTTAGTGTAGCAGTGTGTAGTGTAGGTGTGTGTGTTTCTCACTGTGCCACTATGAGGCTGCGTCTCTCTGTGTTTGTGTGAGCAAGTGTGTGTGTGGTGTGTGTGTAGTGTAGGTGTGTGTGTTTCTCACTGTGCCACTATGAGGCTGCGTCTCTCTGTGTCGGAGTAGGGCTGCAGCAGAGGAATCCCCATCACTCTGACCTCCTCTAACTTAGGGAAGAACTGTAGCCTCCCGATGTCCTCCCAGCTACTTAGCCCTGCGACACACACACACATATCCGCAACCACAATAGACAGAGTTAACACACACACGCGCGCGCACACACAAATACACCGCATGCAACACGCCGCAACAAATGAGACAGCGATACACACACACACGCGCGCGCACACACACATACACACGCATGCACACGCACGCACACAAATGAGACAGCGACACACACACGCACACATAAACGCACACACAAACACACGGCACATACACACGCACGGCACACATACACACGCACACACACATCACAGCACGACCAAATGGACAGCGACACCACAAAAGATATATCCTGTAGTTTTTTTCCCCCACAGTACCAAGGCGTTATCCTACCCTGTCGACTGATCTTCCCCCTACTCTGATCACCACCACGAATCCCAGCGTGAGCCTGAGAGCCTCCAGGTGTGGTCCTACCTGAGTTGTTGAGGTTGATGCTGCGCAGGTTAGGGAACAGCCTCTCAAGGGTGTCTGGACGTTCCTGGACGGATGTCAGGCTGTTGTTGGCCAGCACCAGGGTGTCGAGGCTGGGGTACATGGGCCCGAACTTCCTCACCTGCTGCCAGTCCCGGAGCTGGTTGTCGGTGATCTGCAGCAGGCGCAGGGAAGGGCAGGGGGCGGTGGACTCGTTCACGCTGTCAAACTGGTTCAGGCAGAGGAAGAGCTCCTCCAGTCTGGAGAAGACAGGGAGAGGAGACTCAAACAGTGGTACATGTTCGGTAAGTAATTAGTACATCGGTAAGTATTCGTACAGTTCGTATAGTTTGTATCCTGTTTAGTTTATGTATAGGAAAAATGTTATATTTATTTTAAATTGTTTGTCTGTACTGTTGAATGTCTGTACTTATGTAGCACTGTGGCTCTGTGAGGCACGACATTTCGTTCCACTGTATGCACCCGCATGTAGCGGAATGACAATAAAGCACAACTTGAACTTGAACTTGACTTGATGTGCACACACACACACACGTGCTCACAACAGGTCCGAGGTGAGATACCCCTAACACTGAGTTCTGAGGTGAGGTACCCCTAACACTGAGGTCTGAGGTGAGGTACCCCTAACACTGAGGTCCGAGGTGAGATACCCCTAACACTGAGGTCCGAGATGAGGTACCCCACACCAGAGATACCAGGGTATAAACCAGATCAAATGGAGCTTTTCTCGCTCTAACTACTGCGTGACGACAGCTGTCTGTAACCTGGTCTTACTCGGGGGTCTGGCACGTGATGGTGTGCACCGTATCCCAGGTGACACGCGTGTTGATGAGGACCAGGCGACGGACCTTGGAGAACGCCTCGGCCAGGGTGGGCTGCAGCTCCACCCCGCTCAGGGGGTTCATGCTCAGGTTGAGGAAGTCCAGACGGGGGATGTTGGAAACGATCGTCCCAATCTGGCAACACAGGGAACGACAAAGACAGACGCGAATAGGTGAACCTCAGTCCCTGAAGGACGTTGTGCGTTAAAAGGTTAATCACTGATTGATGGGGCGTAGTGGAACCCAGTTCTGAGGGCCTAGTGGAACCCGGCTCTGGAGCTCTGGGGCCTAGTGGAACACAGTTCTGGCGGCCTGGTGGAACCCAGTTCTGGGGGCCTAGTGGAACTCAGTTCTGGCAGCCTGGTGGAACCCAGTTCTGGAGCTCTGGGGCCTAGTGGAACCCAGTTCTGGCGCTAACCTCTGCCCAGTCCTGCAGCTGGTTGTGGGACAGGTCCAGCTCCACCACGTGGGCACAGAAGGCAGACACCTCCGCCTCGTCTCCAGCCTTGCTGATGCCACAGCCGCTCAGCACCAACACGCTGGGTAGGTTCAGATGCCCTGGGGGGAGGGGGGGGAGAAGAGAGGAGAGAGGGGGAGAGAAGAGGGGGGGAGAGGACAGGAGAGGAGGGAGGGGGGAGAGTGGAGAGGGGGGGGGTGGAAGGGGAAAAGAACAGCAGCACTTCTACTCAGTCATCCTGGAAATAATTCAGAACTTCTGACAGATGAACCATCTGTTAGCGAGGCAGGTTTTATTGAAATAATTTGCATTTTATTATATTTGAAATAATATGTGTAATATGTGTATATGACCCAATGGTTTTTACAACATGAAAAACAGCTCTCACATCCGCATCCGTGGAATGAAGAAGAGTTGAACTCTGACCTTTGACGGGCGAGCCCTTGGGGCTGGGCAGTAGGACCACACCCATCCCGTTGCCGCGGCAATAGGGGAAGTTCTCCGGGCTGTACTTCTCGCTGACTACCTGCACAAAGGTCCGGCCCTCCTCGTCTTCACCAGATGACTCCATGGACTCCACCTGGTTGCTGCTACCTGGGAGGAGGGGGGGAGGGAGTGGCATCTTTGGGTTCAGGTGGTTCCGTGGTTCTGTGTCTCAGCTGGGAGAGGAGGGGAGGGGGGTTACCTGGAGAGGAGGGGGGGCTGTACCTGGAGAGGAGGGGGGGCTGTACCTGGAGAGGAGGGGGGGGACTGTACCTGGAGAGAGGGGGAGCTTGACCTGGGCCGCACAGGCTGAGAGAGGACTGGGCCTGGGCCTGACACAGCAGGACTCATGCAGCTGAAAGAGACGGGATAACGTGTCACTTGACTCTTCTCCTCTTGCCCCTTTCCTTTGTGATGTCACACGTTCAATGATGTCACAATCTGCTAAACGGATGGAAGACGGAATTGAAAGGTTCTGAAGTTTCCACGTACAAACTCATGATAAGTGAATGGCAGCTAGAAGAGAAAATCTTCCTGAGAGAACAACCTTCCCTCTCAAGGTGTAGATTTAAAACCAGAATAATATGGAGCCTGTATTTGGCAGGAACTGTTCTCCGCTGTCGGGACATTTGTCTCTTGTCGTATCAGGTTGCTGTTGTCTGGCCCACAACCATCCTCATCTATCTCTAGTGCTTCTTGTTCAAAGCCCCAAATGAGATATGTCCAGATCAGGTGGGAATAACTGTCACACACACTCTGACATCAGAGAGTTACAGATTTGAACTGATACACATAAGATGAAAGGGACGATTTTTCTTCCGCAGTCGTTGATATCCTTCTATGAGGAGTATCGCTTGTCTGGTCAAGGTGCATTGGCTAAACCATTCCCCAAGAAATACATTCACGCTTATATATCAATCATGAACTTTCAGTGCTCCGCAAGCATTTGTTACGAATTGGGAAGATGTGTGTGAGAACGTTGTTGATTGTGTAACTTGGCAACATAACATTCTCTGTAAATGGGAACAATTGAGAAAGGTGGGGGAGGTGTTTTCAGGACACACGGCTGCCATGACAACTCTGTTTATTGTAGCGCAACCGTGCGTTTAAAGGCCACGTTCATTACGAGTCATAGTTCAACATTCTGTATTCTGTCATGCTATGACGTAGGCTAAAAGTGAATAAAAGTGAGACGAATCGGTCAACAAGAACGAGGGGATAGTGGATCAAATGACAATATTGAGACAGTTTAATTACCTTGAATAGAACGGCTTAGTAAGACAACTCACTTTGCCAGATTACCAAACGCAATTACATTAAATACATTCTGCAAAAGTAATGTCGTGACAATAGCTATAAATTGCCAATGTGATTGGCATAACAGGTTGTCGTCACTATCATAACCTTCCTCGCTTTTTTAATACGCTACAGTTCTGGTACCTTTCTAGGCACTATTTAAGTTAAACTCTTACTTGGATCCTTTCAGAACTCAGTGTGCACATCAAAGTGTGAAATATGCGGTGAATGGCTTTAAATATATGTCCAGTCAAATACTGTTCAGGTTTACTTACCGTCTGCACTCGGGAGTCGAGACTGCAGTTCAAAATTGTTATTGTTGTTTGGTTTGGCGAAATAAGACCCTCCCCTTTAGCTAGGAAGTGACGTTATTTAACTGATAAGTCAATCAGGATCTTAAACAAAAACATTATACAACACATTTCCGCCTCTCGATGCAAAGCGTTCAGTAACTACACAAATAACTACACAAATGCACAAATCATACGTTTATAATTCAGATATGAATTAAAATGTATAACGTTATGGACATTTAATTAAGGCTCGAGACGATATTTATCACCAATTTAATATTCGGGCTCTAATTCTTTCTTTTTTTGGGACACATTTATTTGTCAGCTCTAACATGAAATTGAATTAGTGGGGCAGAACTAGTAACAGAATGTAATCCCCTCTTATAAACACTATAGGCTCCCTCTGCCGGCCGCAGCTAGTACTGCTCCTCTTGACCATAAGATGCATTATTTTTATTATTTCAAACGGTTTTTTTATATAGACATCATCTAGTCTTAATTCAGTCTCGTCTGGTACTATACCAATATGTTTCTAAGGTAAACAGGTTTGGATGCAATGAATTACACTTCAAGATATATTGCCGTTGCTAAAAAAATATATATTTATGCGGTTGTGTATGTGTGGTTAAAATCCTACAGGGCCATTGTTCACCGCACGGGCTTTAGGATGATCCCAGATTTTGCACAAGACGTGTCATTCCTTTTTCAGGCGCAACATTCACTTGCAACTGTTTTTTTCAATTTTTTGGTTGTTGTTTTTTTGGTCGGTTTATCTGATGCATACCTGACAGGCCACATGCCGCACACTCCCGATACCGAACAGTAGGGAGCGGTGATGCGCTTTTTAAAACGTTGGTTGTCATGTGCTAACACTTCAACAGAAGAAGAAGAATGCTTCTGATCTTGCTTAGTGACCAGTGAAGGACGTAGACAGCTGTATTTTAGTGCAACTCTACTGAGATCCTTGCAGAACTCCTCTCACATTGAGTGTTGCTTGGTAACGCAGGGTTAACGAACTCTTGCTTAGTGGCCGAAATCACATTTGCCTTTCCTCAATGACAAAAAGTCACCGTATTCTCCTGCCAGCTGCATAAGACAGTTCAATGTGGCGAAGAGTGTATCTGACAGTACGGGCGACTCACAAGAATCATGTATGTTCGCAGTTGATTCCGTGTGACACGCGACTGGGCGCCGCTGTGTGTAGCAACTTCAGTACAGGTAGACCCCTCCACAATGACTTCTTCAAAGGTAGGTAAACGGCTCAGCAAATCCACCTGCTACAGCTTTGATGGTAAACCCCACTCTTATCCAGGGGGCAACTACTTATAAAGTCCTAAAAATTATCCCGTGACCGGGTTTTTCTCACGATTGATGACAGGGATTGTTGTCCATGATTTAGATACGTGATTTCCACATTTGACAGGCTGGTTGGATTGTAATTAAGAAGGTCAGGGAGGGTGGACCAGAGAAGTTTAGAGGGAGAGCAATGAGTATGCAATACAGGGATGGAGAGGATGTTGGGAACCCAGGTTTGATTTAGTGTACTAGTGGATCTCAACTCTGGTCCTCATGCTCCCTTGTCCTGTATGTATTCGATATTTCCCTGCTCCCAAACACCCCTGATTCAAATGAATGGGTCTACCCAGCATTGAGAGGCTGGGCTTAATCACACGGTTTTCCTCTCGCCTTCAGACTTGGAGACCCAGTTCAAAGCGTTCAGACAGAAAGCTTCAGAAGCCTTGCCTGGGAGCGACTGGAGTCCGTTTGAGAAGAACACCTATTTGCCCCCGGAGAGAGCGGACATTGTGGTGGTGGGTGGAGGCGTGGTGGGCTGGTCGATAGCCTACTGGCTGAAGAAGAAGGAGCGTATCAGGGATGGAGTTCGGGTGGTTGTGGTGGAGAAAGATCCCACAGTAAGTTGCTCCTTTTGGGAGGTTTCCTCCAATGCAAACACGGCCCAGAGACGCCTCCTCATAACTCACCGTCATACTACAATTTGATGATATTAATAATCGAATAGTCTCTTGATTTAACGCTGACAGCATCTCCGATGCTTTGGCAGTTTTGGCACATCAGGCACATTTGTTTGCGACACTTCAGATGACCGGTTATGAAGAAAGAAGAAACTGGTCCAGGTGTCACAGACCTGCTTAGAGAGTCCAGGTGTCATACCTGTTCAGATAGTCCAGGTGTCACAGACCTGCTTAGAGAGTCCAGGTGTCACATACCTGTTCAGATAGTCCAGGTGTCACAGACCTGCTTAGAGAGTCCAGGTGTGACAGACCTGCTTAGAGAGTCCAGGTGTGACAGACCTGTCCAAAGAGTCCAGGTGTCACAGACCTGTATAGAGAGTCCAGGTGTGACAGACCTGGTCCAGGTGTGACATACCTGTTCAGAGAATCCAGGTGTGACAGATCTGGTCCAGGTGTGACCGACCTGTTTAGAGAGTCCAGGTGTGACAGACCTGGTCCAGGTGTGACAGACCTGGTCCAGGTGTGACATACCTGTTCAGAGAGTCCAGGTGTGACAGACCTGGTCCAGGTGTGACAGACCTGGTCCAGGTGTGACTAGAGGCCCGGTCAGTCCTAACCAGGTTGTTCCTCCTCTTCCTCCCAGTACTCCCAGGCCTCCAGTGTTCTCTCTGCTGGGGGCATCCGTCAGCAGTTCTCTCTGCAGGAGAACATCCAGCTGTCCCTGGCCTCCGCGGACTTCATGAGGAACATCAACGTAGGTCCACCACAGGGAACTAGAACCAGGCAAGACTAGAACCAGGCAAGACTAGAACCAGACCTGACTAGAACCAGAGATACATAATTGGCTTGAAGTGAGTTAAAGTAAAGAGTCAGTGTTAAATAGCGCCAGTCAATGTTTATGTCAATATAGGTCAACGTCTGTTTATAATTTAACAATCACTAACTCTTGAGCATTTGGTTTGTGGCTTGGGTGCACTTGTTTTGAACTCCAGGAACATCTGAGTGTTGTGAATGAAGACCCGGTGGACCTTCAGTTCAACCACTCTGGTTACCTCTTCCTGGCCAACGAGAAAGTGGCTCACATCATGGAGGAGAACTACAAAATCCAGAGGTGCTCTGCTGTTGACGACTACATTTCCCAGGGTTTCCTCAGCACAGCTAACACCACCAACTTGCACCCTGTCTTGTTACACTTAAATGGTACCCCTATGTACACCATATACTCCTGACCTCTTAACACTGGCTCTCTGGTTTAGGGAAGCAGGGGCCATGGTATCCCTGTTGTCCCAGTCACAGCTGAAGGAGAGGTTTCCATGGATCAACACCGAGGGAGTGGTTCTAGCCTCCTATGGTAACCATGTGTGCCTAGCAACCACATTCAGAACCTTTGTTAGATCCCATCCCCCTAAAAAAACATACACAAAAAATGAACTTTTATGTTTTTGTATTACCTCAGGGCTGGAAAACGAAGGCTGGTTCGATCCCTGGTCTTTGCTGAATGCGTTCAGACGTAAAGCCATGTCCATGGGCGTCTACCAATGCTTTGGAGAAGTCACAGGTCAGACACATGACACACAACAAACACACACAAAGTACTTTTATGTATCGTGTTTATAAAATCAACACAGTGGTTTCCAGTTCTTTCCAGGATGAGTCTCTTGAGTTAATGGTTATCTTTACCCATCAAAATAAGTGACTTAACTTTCCGCTGAAGGTTTCAAGTATGTCTCGAATACCTTGACAACTCAGGATGGTGAAATGGTGGACTTCAAAAGGATTAAACATGTTCACGTAAGTAAATAATTTATGGAGTTCTGGTGTACTTTTAATTCTTGGTTATTGTGATATAGAAGTTCAAGGGTTAGAATGGAGGTTTTTCCACTATAATGAGACATTTGGGTCAAATTACCGTGCTACGCTAAATATACGAACTCGACAAAAATTGCACCCAAAAAGTTTTTTGCATGAAGCTCCGTTTTGTGTCTCTTCCGCAGGTCCAAATGCCCAATAGTCTAGAATATCAACCGGTAGAATGTGCCATCGTAGTGAACGCGGCCGGCGCCCAGTCCAGAAGGGTAGCAGAGATGGTGGGCATCGGTGCCGGTGCAAAGGACACCTGGGCCGGAATCCGTTTACCTGTGGAGCCGCGGAAGAGGTAGCTATAGCAATCTGCTGTCTCTCGCTATCGCCATCTGATGTCTCTCGCTATCGCTATCTGCTGTTTCCGGCTAACGCTATCTGCTGTTTCCGGCTAACGCTATATGCTGTCTCCGGCTAATCCTAACGCTATTTTCTTGCTAATCTAAATGAGCACAAACACAAAAAAATTACAGTTTAAAAGCTAAAGTTTTGTTTGTTTGTTTTCTTTTCAACCTTTGCAGGTTTGTCTATGTGTTACATTGTCCAGATGGCCCGGGCCTAGACACGCCCTTTCTGATCGACTATTCTGGAGTTTACTTTAGACGTGAGGGGCTGGGAGGCAACTACATCGCTGGAATGTCTCCTGATGAGGTCTGGATCTCACAACCTTTTACCCTCACGTCAAGTCAGCTTGGCTCCTGAAATAGTTGTCTGTTTTGTCCAAATGCCTTTTCTGAATGCTCTTGTTTGGATGGTTTTCAGACTTTTTCATGCTGTAAAAGACAGGTTTTATGTGTGACATGAAAAGCAAGGATAGAATGAGAGATAATGAAAGACTTGTGATAATGGATTAAGGCCTTATTATAACCAAGGTTGTTGTGATCAAACCCTGGTCCTCGAGGGCCACTGTCTTGAAAGTTTTAGACGTGTCCCTGCTCCAACACACCTGATTCCACAGATCTTGATAACAACCCATTCGTTAGAATCAGGTTTGCTTGAGCAGAGAAACATCTTAAACTTTCAGGACAGCGGCCCTCGAGGATCAGGGTTTGACACCCCTGCTGTAAGCTATCAGGGTGCTCTCGTTTGTAGATGTTGAAGATCTGAAAATTTTCTTTTTGCCAGGATGAGGAACCAGATATTAGTAACCTGGAGGTGGATCACAACTTCTTCCAGGACAAGATCTGGAGTCATCTAGCCAATCGCGTTCCAGCCTTTGAATGCTTGAAGGTGTGAGGAGTACTCGACGACCGAATCTAAACTGAAATTTAAAACATTGTCATCAGCTGTTCGGGGGGTTTGTAATCTGCTCCCCTCCTCTCATCTCTTCTTCTCTCCCCTTACCTCTTATTCTTCTCTCCCCTTACCTCTTCTTCTCTCGCCTTACCTCTTATTCTCTCCCCTTACCTCTTCTTCTTCTCTCCCCTTACCTCTTCTTCTCTCCCCTTACCTCTTCTTCTCTCCCCTTACCTCTTCTTCTCTCCCCTTACTTCTTCTTCTCTCCCCTTACTTCTTCTTCTCTCCCCTTACCTCTTCTTCTTCTCTCCCCTTACCTCTTCTTCTTCTCTCCCCTTACCTCTTCATCTCTCTCCCCTTACCTCTTCTCTCCCCTTACCTCTTCTTCTCTCCCCTTACCTCTTCTTCTCTCCCCTTACCTCTTCTTCTTCTCTCCCCTTACCTCTTATCTTCTCTCCCCTTACCTCTTCTTCCTCTCTCCCCTTACCTCTTCCTCTCTCTCCCCTTACCTCTTATCTTCTCTCCCCTTACCTCTTCTTCTCTCCCCTTACCTCTTCTTCTTCTCTCCCCTTACCTCTTCTTCTTCTCTCCCCTTACCTCTTCCTCTCTCCCCTCCCCTGTCTCTCCCCTCTTTCTGGTCAACACACCCATGCCCTCCTCCCCCTGTTCTCCCCTTGTTCTCCCCCTCAGGTCGCAAGCGCATGGGCTGGTTTTTACGACTACAACACGTTTGACCAGAACGCTATCCTGGGCATGCACCCTCTGGTGAGCAACATGGTGTTCGCCACAGGCTTCAGCGGACACGGCCTGCAACACTCTCCCGCTGTGGGTCGCGCCGCGGCTGAACTCATCCTAGACGGAGGGTTCCGGACTCTGGACCTGAAGGCCATGGGGTTTAAACGCATCCTGGCCCAGGAGCCCATGCTGGAGAGGAACATCGTCTGAGAGGACTGGGTGGAGAGGAGCAGCACTGCTGCCCTCTGGTGGGGGGTAGAGGCTAGAGCACTCCTACTCTTCCAACTTGCAGCTCCTCTAACCAGACAGACAGACAGACAGACAGACAGGCAGACAGACAGGCAGACATACATACGCAGCTAGAGTAGATGGGATATGAGGTAGATGCCATGTCTTACGATCATGGAATGATTGATTTCTGCAATGTGACCCTGTCTTGCACTGAGTGTGATTATCATGGGTCACAACTGAGAAAAGTGATACTGAAGCTATAAAATCACATCAAAAGACTATGTGTTATGATCGAAATAAAAAAGACCTTTTACAAAAAACAATTTACAAAAAAAGACAGTTTATTCGTGTTACAAACGCTTCTTCTTCGTCAGCATGTCCAACACAGAAGGTGCCTTCCGCTTTCCACCTACAGTTAGAGAAACCGTTCGAATTATTACCGAAGAATTATACAACTAACAGAAGTGCAGCCAGGTCAACTGTTTTATCAAGTGCACAGTATTCCATCAGGTTGTTCTGAGCAATGACATTCTTAAGACGTAGAAAATAACGTCTGCAAATCCCAGTTTTTGTAGCATTGGAATGTTTCCTACCTGTGAAAACAGTGTCCTTAGATTCAGTTTCCCTGTCTCCTTGCTAGACTCACCTGTCTCTCTGCCCTTGGTCTGTCCAGGGTCTGCCGATCTCTTATTGGTCTGGCCAGGGTCTGGCGATCTCTTATTGGTCTGGCCAGGGTCTGGCGATCTCTTATTGGTCTGGCCAGGGTCTGGCGATCTCTGATTGGTCTGGCCAGGGTCTGTCGATCTTTTGGCATAAGCAGCCTTCATCCTCTGAATGTTCAGTTTGCTGATGACCTCATGTTCCACAATTGGCCGTGGATAATCCGTTCCCACAATGCACCCTGCCTGCTTCTGAACACTCAGAGGAGCCTTCCAAGGCTCGTAGATATACTGGGCTGGGAACTTCCTCAGCAGGGGAAGGTACTTCCTGTTAGGACAAACACAGAACTGTTCTCTGTGTGCCGACAGGTGTGAAATGATAGAACCTTCCCCCCCAAAAAATATATAAAAAATGAAGATAGTGACTGTTTACGAAGATTAACAGTTACAATGTGAATGCTTATTCAAAGGATGCTAATACAAGAAAGGTGGCTGATTCCTACTTGATGTAGTCTCCGTTTTTGTCCGTTTTCTTGCCGAAGGCGACAGGTGAGTAGACTCTGAAGTACTGATGGAAGAAGGCGCTGGCTGACAGCCACATCCAGTTTCCGGCGTTCAGAGCCCAGTCTCCATCCAGTAGCAGCTCCTCAAACACCTGCATTCACAGGAAGCAGGAGTTAACCTCCACGTGTCTGACCCAGAGCCTGCTCCTACTCTCCTCCTCTTCCCTCCCTCCCCCCTGCCCTTTCTACCCCCTCTTCTCTCTCTCCTGTCCTCCCCCTCTACCCTCCCTTCCATCTTTGCCCTCCTCATCCCTAACCTCCTCACCCTCATCCCCTCCTCCCAGCTGATCCACAGGTCTCCTCTGGTCAGGAAGCAGGCAACAGCGTGGCGGGCCAGGTGATGAATCCATCCCTCCTGTCTTAGCTGGGTCATGATGGCATCGATGAAGGGAAAGCCTGTGCGAGCCTGTAGAGGAACGTGTAGGTACACCCCCACACCAGCAGGGGTCGACCACAGATTACAACCCGCTCCCTGACGCACCGTTAGAACTAGGCACTTCTTGTTCTAGATTTCCTGCTGTAATTTCCAGATACATTTTACGCTGAATAAAAGTCTCTGCTAAATATGAGCATTCGAGTGATTGACCTCCGTCCAGGCGGCCAGATACTCTGGGTTCCTGTCCCAGTCCACCTGGGTGCACACGGTGTTGCCCTTCATCCTGGAGAAGTTAGGCACTCCAGCTCCGGCCGTGTAGTAGAACTCTCTCCACAACAGCTGACCATGGAGGGAGACTGGAGGCTGGGAGTGCTTCCTCTGAGGCACAGACAAGAGCCCAAACAAATTCCTCTAGTTGGCAGTTAACCAAAAGGCGGACATTCACCCCTAAGATTAATTAGGGTAAATCTACTTCAGAGACAGACCCACAGACACTTACCCCCTTGTAGACGTCTGTGAGCTTCCACCAGAAGGTTCGTACGGACAGGCACCCGAGGGTGATGTAGGGGCTGAGAGTGGTGGTGCTGGGGCTGAGGGAGTTGGGTGAAGTTTGGGGCTTCTCGAATCCACACACCCAGCTCTGTGAGCAGGCAGTGCACAGTTACACCATGTAGTGAGCAAGCAGCACAGTTACACCATGTAGTGAACAGGCAGCACAGTTATACCATGTAGTGAACAGGCAGCACAGTTATACCATGTAGTGAACAGGCAGCACAGTTACACCATGTAGTGAACAGGCAGGGCACAGTTACACCATGTAGTGAACAGGCAGCACAGTTACACCATGTAGTGAACAGGCAGGGCACAGTTATACCGTGTAGTGAGCAGGCAGGGCACAGTTACATCATGTAGTGACCAGGCAGCACAGTTACACCATGTAGTGAACAGGCAGCACAGTTACACCATGTAGTGAGCAGGCAGCACAGTTACACCATGTAGTGAACAGGCAGCACAGTTACACCATGTAGTGACCAGGCAGCACAGTTACACCATGTAGTGAACAGGCAGGGCACAGTTACACCATGTAGTGAACAGGCAGCACAGTTACACCATGTAGTGAGCAGGCAGCACAGTTACACCATGTAGTGAACATGAGTGACAGATCCACAAACGCTGTTGATCTTGTGTCATCGATAAATACAAGTATGGTCAAGCAGTGTCAAAAGCAGAGAATATGAAAGAATACGATTCCTGTTTGATGCTCAATCACTTTTCTCCCAAACAGATACATCTTTCTGCTTGATCAACCCTTGTTCTGCCTTTGGGTCATTGTGATTCACCTTTTGTACCACAACGGTGGGTCACATTGACCTGGAGGCAGTATTAAACCATTAGGGTCAGAAATTGCTGTTACCATCCTGCCTTTTCACTTCTGGAGAGCCTAACCCCAACCTGGGACAGATCGTTTTTCTAACGTGCCGTTCTCTGCATGTGATGATCCAGTCTGCGGAGAGCCTCTGTTTCTCCCCCTGGGAACAGTTCCTCTCCTAGAGAGTCCAGCTCCACGCCCAGCTCCTCTAGAGAGGGTAGCCCATATACCTTGTCCCATTTCTCTGACCAAGGCGTCTTCACACCTGTAGACGAGAAGGCCAGGTACATTCAACACAGAGCAAACGTCCTGTTGTCTTGTGTTACTGTAAAGTGGGGACCATGTTCCACAGCTTCTCTGTGCGTTTGTGATGCGTTTGTGTGATAGATGTGCGTTTGTGTGATAGACGAGTGTTTGTGTGATAGATGAGTGTTTGTGTGATAGATGAGTGTTTGTGTGATAGATGAGTGTTTGTGTGATGTATGTGTGTTTTTGTGATAGATGTGCGTTTGTGTGATAGATGCGTTTGTGTGATAGATGTGTGTTTGTGTGATGTATGTGTGTTTGTGTGATAAATGTGCGTTTGTGTGATAGATGCATTTGTGTGATGTATGTGTGTTTGTGTGATAGATGTGTGTTTGTGTGATAGATGAGTGTTTGTGTGATAGACAAGTGTTTGTGTGATAGATGCGTTTGTGTGATAGATGCGTTTGTGTGATAGATGCGTTTGTGTGATAGATGCGTTTGTGTGATAGATGTGTGTTTGTGTGATAGATGTGTTTGTGTGATACATGTGTGTTTGTGTGATACATGTGTGTTTGTGTGATAGAAGTGTTTGTGTGATAGATGTGTTTGTGTGATAGATGAGTGTTTGTGTGATAGATGCGTTTGTGTGATAGAATTGTTTGTGTGATGTATGTGTGTTTGTGTGATAGATGCGTTTGTGTGATAGATGAGTGTTTGTGTGATAGAAGTGTTTGTGTGATAGATGCGTTTGTGTGATAGATGAGTGTTTGTGTGATAGACGAGTGTTTGTGTGAAGTATGTGTGTTTGTGTGATAGATGTGCGTTTGTGCAACAGGCTGTGGGCTCCACCTCTCATGTCCTCGGCCGTGGGGGCAGCGACTGCTCTCTGAGGGGGTCCGATGTCATTCAAAACAGTCTGGAATCGCTTGAACGTCAGTGGAGCTTTTCCATTGTTTTCTTCAATTATTCTAGAAGGTGAAAAACATAAATATGGCTTCAGTCATAAGACTGGTCCTCATGCGTGTGTCGTCGGAACAGTTTGAAATATGTCGTTTTGCATCCACCAATCATTTCGCGGACACATTCTCAGCATTTATGACAACTCTCGTAGGTGTAAGACAGTTCACCTTACAGAGTGTGTGAGATTTACCTGTCGATGTTGTAGAGAGTGTGTGAGATTTTGTAAACGACGTGAACTCCATGCTCAGCAGCCAAGGCAGTCACCTTCCCGTCTCGACTGAGGCTGTCAGGATCCGTGTCGTGTTCGTAGGTTAGCCGAGTCACTTTCCACTTCTCAAACAACTTCGGGAGCACTTTTTCAGCTTCACCTCTGACCACAAATAGCCTGGGGAAACACCCACACAAAAACATATGACTTTGATTAAAACATCTCACGTTTCACACCGTTTATGTCATGTGATGGCCAACATCATTTGTTTTCATCTGAACACGTTTTGCTCATATAATTTCCATAAAATAAAGCTCTATTTTATATTCTTACACAAAATACTGCTCAGTGTAGCACCGGTTTCAATTAAATGGTTAGCGTTATTTCGTCGTTCTCAACCTACAAGCCAACAGCAGGCCAGTGATAGATGAAGTCACACCCTCCGCCATAGTTCAGCTCCTACCTAGAGTTGAGTTTCCTCAGACTGCCGTCCAGGTCTCTCAAGGCTCCGAGGAGGAATCGCCAGCGATTGGCGCTTACCGGAACCTTACTAGGGACACCGGGCTCCAGCACAAACACAGGATAGATCTCCTTGCAGTCGCGCAGCGCTGCAATAAACGCTGGGTTGTCGTGAAGCCTGAGTCCCTTGCGAAACCAATGCAGAGAAATTTGCGCCATACCTGTTTTGGTAGAGTTGAAGAATACATGATAAGATGAAAAAAATCAAGGAGACTGCTTGCGGAATCGGTGTGACTGTAATGCTACAAAAAAATCACGTTGGGGTTATGCTGTTACTCGCAGGGATATCTAAAAAACGAAACAAAAGTAAAACTGATGAGGAGAGGGCATCGTAAGACGTAAGAGTCTGATTGGCAACACATTGACTTTTCGTTGTTGGCTTCGGTACACGTTTATACACTTTCAGCTGTAGATTACAATCATTCTCCGGGGTGACACGGCGATGAGGAAACCACCGTTTTACTGCAAAGTTGGCTATGTGGAAGCAATACCCGTATCTACATAATTACTTACTTTACAAGACGCGTGAAGAAAGGCATAAACAATGCAGAAGTTACATCACGTTTGTTGTTCGGGCAGGAAGTGTGACGTAATGGCCGTGACCGGAGGTTCCCTACGTTCTTTTAAAAACAGATAACGAAACACACTAAATAATATTCACTTTTCAAAATAAATAGCTTAGTACTTATCAATAATTTATCCATTAGCGTAGTCTAACCTTTTAACATGTTTTTTCGTGTCAGGAAAATTAAGGACAGTTGGATGGATTTAGGTCTGTTTAGCAATTGTAGGATACTGTTTATATTTGTGTAACTCTGATATTTATACAATTTAGATTGAGATATAAGCCTGAATACCTGATACCTAAACATGTGACATCACAAACTACCATGTAGCCATACGTTTAACGTGGGCTAATTAGGTTTGTGTCATTCTAAATAATTTGTTCCCCTAACCCGTGTATTTAGTAGATTTTCTTTCAATTTAGCATATTGAATTGAGGGAGAATGAGATAACGAGGATGCTCGTGGTAAATAATCGCTTTCCCGTTGGGTGACTGCTGCAGGAAAGTCTGATTAAGCGACAACGACAGCGACCGGGCTCGAAGCATAATTTGCCGTAGTAACTGAGTTCGAACTACGTTGAGCTGGCGTTATGGAACCGAATGACCTTGAAATTAGTCAGAATAACTGACATAAGCCTGGTTTATTCGGTAAACTGCCTGGAACGGGCCTCCGTTGTTATTGATACAATAAAATTTGTGTGTATATATACATAAATACGGTATTGAACACATCAACAATACATGTATAAATTGGGAAGAACTTTCAGCCCACAGATATATCAACCTCTAAATAGAATTGCATATTTGTATGATTTCACAAAAAACATAAATGTATGAGTTTGTGGTCTTTATAAATACAATTTGTTCCACTTAGCCAACTTAGCCAAAAAGAGAAAGGGAGAACCAATTTCAGACGTGGGTCTTGAAAATGGGCCTTTCAACAAACACACAGTTGACAGATACCAGTAAATGAAAAATATATTTATTTATTTTTATAAGTATATCCATTTTCTCAAATGTCTAATCGTTCCATTGCCGTACAATGTATTGTTATTCATTAAGCAAAAGACCCTTTTAAATGTCATTTACATTTCAGTAATGTGTCCCTCAGTGTTTATCTGTAGTTAAACTGGGCCCACCTGTCCAGAGAGCACACCTGAGGTGCTGCAGGAATACAAGTCTGATGGTTTGGTCTCTCAGACCATATATCAGACTACTCAGACACCTGGGCAAGTTTACAAAACACAGAAAGAAAATATAACCAACAACTAACCTTGAAGTTCGAGTCAGTGTTCCTAGTCTATCTATATATTCTAATACTAAACCTGCAAGAGAGGTGGAGAGACACAATAACAGCTGAATCATGTGCAGCAGAACTGTGTTGCGGGCCTTGGTGGTCGAGTCTTTGTCTGAGGAAGCAGATCTGGCTACTGTCATCACACCAAAGTAGGAGTACACGATTATGATTCCCACAGATGTAAAACTGAAAGCAGTAAAGGCTTTATTAAATTCATGTATTGCTGTACTGCGGAAAAGTACTTCTATTGCACAGAAATGCTGCATTATTTGGCCCAGAGAAAATGTCTCATAAAGAACCAGAAGAATTAATCGTATGAGCGGGTTGATGCTGGAGAGAGCCCACATCACAGCAATAGACACACCTGTGTTCCTGACGGTGACGATGGCAGAGTGCCTCAGAGGGAAGCACACAGCCACATACCTCTCCAGTGACATCACCGCCAGGTTCAAGGGAGACACAGAAGTCACTGTGTTAGCTGTCAAGATAATTATTATACACGTATAGTGAGTCAGAAACACTGGCGGTAGAGACAAGATTAAGAGCAGTTGACCCATTGCCAACTGGAAGGTGTCAGCAAAGAGCAGATTATACAGCAGAAGGTATCGAGGGGTCTCTCTAAAGACTGACTTGCTCCTCAGAGTGAACAACATGATGGTGTTGATGTAAAGGAAAACAATACATGGAGCCACAGAGAAAGTGCCATAAAGTCCTTTCACCAGATAAACTTGAAACATATCAGGCATTGTGATGTTGATTAGCAGTCCTGTTGAATTTGACATATTTGAGGTATATCTGAAGAAGAAAAAAAATAGATTACTTATCATGTTAGAGAACACCAACACATAGTTCAGGCTAAATTGAACAAGGTTTATTAGCACTGACAATACAATTGATTTAGAGACAATGTTCTGGTACTTATGTTAAGATAAATGTACCATTTTATTGTAATATTTTTCAATAAAATATTTTATATTATAATTTAAATTTAAAACGGAACATTTGAAGAAACATTATCTTGTCATTCTCAAATAAAGTTCAAGATAAACATAAACCCATCATAATTACCACAAAGATCCTGGTCTTCTGTCATCAGCATCACACAAGTTACATGAGGTTCACATATTACATTCTCACAAATGTGTCTATAAGACAATCCTATCTGTGGGTTCTCACCTTGCTGGCTGGTGAACGATCATTCAACTTGATTGTCTGAATGTCTTCACTTCACATCATTACAGGGGTTTAAATACCCTGACCTCCAGTGAGCACAACCATGACCTGATGCGATGATGTCAAGCGAATAAGGCGATGAAGTGCCTGAAGAACGTTATAAGGATGGAGTATGCACATTTTACTATTTGATATGAAGTGAGAGGCGCGGAGTGTAGAATATAGCTTTTTGAAAAGACCTAACGGTTTGTTCACTCTGCGAACCGTGTGGACAAACAACAAGACATACAATAATCAATTACAGTGAATGGATTCTAATCCCATATTATTTAAAAAGACAAATAAAAGTAGCCAAGGCACACACACTAAGTATCCTACTAGTTTGTGTCGATGGGTCGAAATTCGTCCTTGTATAGATTAATACACAATGACAAATGGATCCCAAATTGATGTTCATATCATCCAAATCAGCACAAAATATAAAGATTGGGAAGAACATGAAGCAGACAAAAGGGAGCAAACAACCTCTAAATGGAAGTGAAAGATCTACTTAGATGATCTGCTGTGTGTAGATTACAGAAATGGTGACGACTCATGGAAATCAGCCCCACTGTGCACAGTGTCTACTTGTGTTCAATTCTTCATGATCAGTTATTTAAGTCATGGAAACCTGTGGTCAATTTTATAAAGATACAGCATGAACTCCATATCATTTTGTTTCAAGTGGGTTCAAGCATATCAAAATAAGTACGAACTACAAACAGACAATCAAACTAATCAAGTCCCTCCTATGTTGTGTTATATATTATCCTTGTTACACAGATATGTAAATATGAGATTGTGGTCTTTATTAATGGAATACATACTTGTTCTACTTTATACAACTCATATTTGTCTGAACATATCCATTCTGTAAAAGGAGCACTAATGAACCAAGACAATGGTCCCTTAAAAATGGGCCCTTCAGCAAACACACAGTAAGTCTTTAGCTGCAAATTATATATCGTTAAATATATTGAACTTCTTAAATATCTTACTGTTCCATTGCCATACAAAGTATGTTTATATATGAAACAGAAAGACCATGATACATTTCCATTTCAGTAATGAGTCCCTCAGTGTATATCTGTAGTTAAACTGGGCTCACCTGTCCAGAGAGCACACCTGAGGTGCTGCAGGAATACAAGTCT
>BROE01000019.1:10403977-10413977 GCA_036571765.1 Plecoglossus altivelis
TTGTTTGCATTGTCCACAGGTGTTGGCTAGCTGTTAGCATCATTGTTTGCATTGTCCACAGCTGTTGTTATATAGCATTGCACTAGCATGCTACTACTTTCTCTGCTGCATTTGTTTTGTAGGTGTAGCAAACAGCATCTACAGGTGCAGGCTAACAGCAGAAGCACTGGTCCGTAGTTAGAATCAGAATACAGTTTATTGACAGGTAAATTGAATGAATTAGCTTGGATCCTGACCCTATGCTAGAGATTTCTCTCTCTCAGTCCATCCATGCTCTCTCTCTCTCTCTCTCTCTCTCTCTCTCTCTCTCTCTCTCTCCACCCTCTCTCTCTCTATCTGTCTCTCCACCCTCTATCTCTCTCCACCCTCTCTCTCTCTCTCTCTCTCTCTCTCTCTCTCCACTCTCTCTCCACCCTCTGTCTCTCTCAGTCTCTCCACCCTCTCTGTGTCTCAGTCCATCTCACACACGCTCACTCACAGCACCACTGTTAGGAGACTTGGTCATGCTAACGCTAGCAGCTTCCAGTGGAGGGAGATTCCACTGGCCACTATGCCGTTATTACTAGGGTTAGTGTCAGTGTGTAAATGAGTGTGTAAATGAGTGTGTAAATGAGTGTGTGCTTCAAAGGGAAGCAGGTATGTCCAGCTGTGTGAAACATGAAGCTGATTTAGAATGCTACTGTTTCATTCCAGGATCCAATCAGGATCTCCGCATTAGTTCCCCTCCAACCGCACGTGCTGCTCCTCTCCTCCTTTGTAAAGTAGTGTTGTTATTTGTCATTCTGGTTGACGAGCACGCGGCCACTCAGCATTTGAATTGTCAGAACTCTGCACGTGAGGACAAGTCAACTATAGTGATAGAAGAGGGGCACATGCACACACGCGCGCGCGCACACAGACGCTCGTTCGCACTGTTCGCTGTATGGATGTATATGATGTGCTGCTTTGTGAAAACCACCTCGGAGTTTAAGGGAGTTCAACAAAGACATAAAGAGAAAAAGCTTCAGTCAAACGCGCCTGGTTTCCCGTGACACAGTCACAGTCTAGAACAGTTTTTACATTCCTCACTCAAACAGAATACACCTTCCATACATACAACATGTGTTCGTACATTAAAGAAATGCAATGATCATACCTCTCTCTTTTTCTAACTCATAGTTACATTTCTTAATATAGCCTTGGAGTCTGGGTAGCGTTTATTTGATATACTGGCCGATATTTATAGAGAGGGGGGAGGAGGGGGGAGAAAGAGAGAGAGAGGGGGGAGATCGGAAGAGAGAGAGAGTATGGGTGAGAAGCACTTCAACACCGTCAACATGACAAACTGTCATTTACGTTAAACAAACAATCCACGTACCTTCCTCCGCCCCGCACCGGGATAGAAACACGGACAGTACAAGCCACAGCAAAGCTCTTTCCATGGCAGCCCCCGGTAATCTCGAGCTGTGGTCGGTCACAGACCAGGGGTTCCCAGGTACGGGGATCCGCTAGGCCCGCTGTTCCCCAGCTGCACGAGCCACATCGGTCAGAACACAGACACTGGGGCCTCGCGACTTTTCCAACTACATCGAACGAAACTTCGGGAACGAGTTTCAATCTGGTTTTTATTTCACTCGGAGGCAGAGGGATCAAATGACTCCGTGATCAACCGTCGAACCAAACAGCGCGCTCCAAGAACAAAGTCAAAGGCTAACGAAGGGAAAATTCCAACCGAAACTCCACCTCGTCTTTCTCCAGGGTCCACAGGAAAGCGCGTCTCCGCCCGTGGTCTCTCCGCCCGTGGTCTCTCCGCTCGTGGTCTTTCCGCCCGTGGTCTCTCCGCCCGTGGATCGGGCTATGGGGGTAGGGAAGCCGAGACCAGGGGATAAGTTTTGGGTAGCCAGACTACACCCCCCCCCACACCGTCCCTCTCTCTCACTCGCGCACACACACTCACACTCGTTCTTCCAACTCAAAAGGCAGCTACTCTTGTCTCGCGGAGGAAAGTCTGTTCGGTAAATTCTCTCGTCTCTTTCTCTTCTCTTTTCCCGAACTGCTTCCACGCGCAATGGCGCGACAGTTCTCTACTCACTCTCAGTCGTCATACTTAGCGCGATAACAGCAAACACAGCAACGGGACCGTGAAAGACACCGTGGTTCGGAGGGAAAGTTTCGCGGTGTGTATCTGTGCGCGCTCCGTGCAGCTGCTGACGGTCGAAGCTGTCCGCAAGCATCCCAGGCTCCGCCCACAAGAGGGCATCTCAGGCTGTCATTGGCCAGTGCACCTGTCAGTCAGGCCTTGTCTCAAGGCTAAGAGTTTGACTTCTTACCGGTAACGATCACAGATAGCGGTGATTGAACGGTTAAATACCCTCAGATACTGTGGAACTGTTGTCCCTCCACTACTTCTCTCCTGGTGTGTGTGTGTGTGTGTGTGTGTGTGTGTGTGTGTGTGTGTGTGTGTGCGTGTGTGCGTGTGTGCGTGTGTCCAGGTGACGGGGTTGTGATGGATGCGATAGTGAGATAATGTCTCTAAAGGAGAAGCGCTTCTTCCTTCCGTGGTGAAGAGACGGAGCTTATCGCGAAAGCTGCGGACAGACGGTCATTTATCAACCAATACATTCATCAGCGTCCTTCACCGCACACGCACGCACACGCACGCACACGCACGCACGCACGGTAACGGCAGCTCAGGTGTTCAGTAAAGCTGTGTGTCACGTCTCATGGGAGAGGAGCTCTGGGGAAGAACTGCAGCGGGAGAAAAGAAAAGGTTTGTTTCCGCGTGAGGAAAGTCACACGTCCGTCAGAGTCGGTCTGTTAAGGGTGTGAACCCCCCCCCACACACACACACACACACACACACACACACACTCACACACACACACACTCACACACACGCTACCGTTCACACCTACTATTCTATTGTTTGGTGGGGCGGTAGATCACCGACACCTCCGGTGCTGAGGCCCTCCGCGCTGCGCGCTACAAAGACATCACCAGAGGCGGCTGCCACGCGATATGCAACCTCATTAAACCGGTGAGAGCGCTGTCAGTGTGACGTCAGTGTTAAAACATTGATGCCTCTCGTGGGAACAAGGAGACTTCTGTGGTCACTAAACTGAGGAGGAGACACACAGAACAGAATGATATTCTCTTCTCCTCTCTCCTCCTCTCTCCTCTCTCCTCTCTCCTCTGCTCTGTCTTGTGTTACCAGAGAGACTCTTGAGAGATACACAGACCTGGGAAACCCAACACATGTCAATAAGAGTGACAAACACACACACACACACACTAACACACATACACACATGCACAAACACACTAACACACACACACACACACTAACACACATGCACAAACACACTAACACACATGCACTAACACACACACACACACACACGGAGACGTGAAAGAAAGTGAGAAAATGATTCAGGAGAGAGATGGGTCTCTCATATCAGAGGGATAAGGGGAGATAGAGAGATGAAAGTCTCTCTCTCCATCTCTCTTTCCCTTTTCCCTCAGTCTCTCTCTCCATCTCTCTTTCCCTCAGTCTCTCTCTCCATCTCTCTTTCCCTTTTCCCTCAGTCTCTCCATCTCTCTTTCCCTTTTCCCTCAGTCTCTCTCTCCATCTCTCTTTCCATTTTCCCTCAGTCTCTCTCTCCATCTCTCTTTCCCTTTTCCCTCAGTCTCTCTCTCCATCTCTCTTTTCCTCAGTCTCTCTCTCCATCTCTCTTTCCCTCAGTCTCTCTCTCTCCATCTCTCTTTCCCTCAGTGTCTCTCTCCATCTCTCCCTCAGTCTCTCTCTCTCCATCTCTCTTTCCCTCAGTCTCTCTCTCCATCTCTCCCTCAGTCTCTCTCTCCATCTCTCCCTCAGTCTCTCTCTCCATCTCTCCCTCAGTATCTCTCTCCATCTCTCCCTCAGTCTCTCTCTCCATCTCTCTTTCCCTCAGTCTCTCTCTCCATCTCTCTTTCCCTCAGTGTCTCTCTCCATCTCTCCCTCAGTATCTCTCTCCATCTCTCTTTCCCTCAGTCTCTCTCTCCATCTCTCCCTCAGTGTCTCTCTCCATCTGTCTTTCCCTCAGTGTCTCTCTTCAGACTACAGAGACTACCCTCCTACATGACCTCACCACATTCCTGGGGAAGGAGTGTGTGTGTAAGCAGACTTGAGTGATTGAGTATTTCAGTGATAAGAGAGAGGAGCAGCTGAAGAAGTCCAGATTTGAATGTGTGTGTTCTTCTGTGTGTGTGTTCCTGTGTTCCTGTGAGTGTGTTTGTGTGTGTTCTGGTGTGTGTGTTCCTGTGTGTGTGTGTGTGTGTGTGTGTTCCTGTGTTCCTCTGTGTGTGTGTGTCCCTGTGTTCCTGTGAGTGTGTTTGTGTGTGTTCTAGTGTGTGTGTTCCTGTGTGTGTGTGTTCCTGTGTTCCTGTGTGTGTATTCTGGTATGTGTATGTGTGTTGTGGTGTGTGTTCTGGTGTGTCTGTGTGTGTTCCTGTGTGTGTGTGTTCCTGTGTGTGTGTGTGTGTTCTGATGTGTGTGTGTGTGTTCTGATGTGTTCCTGTGTGTGTGTGTTCTGATGTGTGTTCCTGTGTGTGTGTGTTCTGATGTGTGTGTGTTCTAATGTGCGTGTGTGTGTGTTCTGATGTGTGTGTGTGTCAGTACTGTGCGTTTTGTTTTTGTTTTCTGATTTGTTTGTTGTGTGTTCTAATGTGCGTGTGTGTGTGTTCTGATGTGCGTGTGTGTGTGTGTGTTCTGATGTGCGTGTGTGTGTTCTAATGTGCGTGTGGGTGTGTGTGTGTTCTGTGTGTGGTGTGTGTTCCTGATGTGCGTTCTGTGTGTTCTAATGGGGCAACGTGCGTGTTGTGGGTGTTCAATGTGCTGGTGTGTGTGTTCTTGATGTGCGGTGTTTGTTTTGTGCGTGTGTGTGTTCTGATGTGTGTGTGTGTGTTCTAATGTGTGTGTGTGTGTGTGTTCTGATGTGTGTGTGTGTGTTCTAATGTGCGTGTGTGTGTGTTCTGATGTGCGTGTGTGTGTTCTAATGTGCGTGTGTGTGTTCTGATGTGTGTGTGTGTGTTCTGATGTGCGTGTGTGTGTGTGTGTGTGTTCTGATGTGTGTGTGTGTTCTGATGTGCGTGTGTGTGTGTTCTGATGTGTGTCTTGAATACCCACAGGGAGGAGGGGTTTATCTGAGCTCTTAGTGTCAGTACTCATGGAGATAACGATGACAAATTACACACACACACACACACACAAACACACACACACACACACACAAACACACACACACACACATACACACACAAACACACACACACACACACACAAACACACACACACACACAGGTCAGTTATGCTCATTAGCATGATCAAGAATTGTTTTCACTTCCCCTTCTCCTCATTCCCTCTTTCCTCTTGCCCCTCTCCGTCTCTCCCCTCTCCTCTTCCACCTCTCCCCTTCCCCCTCTCCTTCTTCCCCCTCTCCCCTCCCCTCTCCTCGTTCCCCTCTCCTCTCCCCCTACTCCTCTCCTCCCCCTCCTCTCCCTCGCCTCTTTCCCTCCCCTCCCCTCTATTTTCCTCTTTTCCCCTCTCCTCTCCCCCTCTCCCTCCCCCTCTCCTCTTCCCCTCTCCCCTCCCCTCCCTACTCCCCCTCTCCTCTCCCCACTCTCCTCTCCCCCTTCCTCTTCCCACTCTCCCCGCCCTCTCCTCTCCCCTCTTCCTCTCCCCCCTCTCCTTCCCCTCTCCTCCGCCGCAAGCATGTCAATCAAGATCTGAACACTTGAAGAAGGAAAACATATTTACCCTTCTTACAGCTGTTGTCAGTCTGTGTGTGTCTCTGGTGACCATGTCCGTGTTCTTGTTTGCTATCTGTGTGTGTTGTTTGTGTTTGTGTGTGTATATGGTGTGTCTGTGTGTGTGTCAGAAAGAAGGAAACTGGTCCTTTGTCTCTCTTCGGCTTGTTTGAGTTCAAATTTGTATCCATGTGTGGGCGTGCAGCGACCTCTAGTGGTGAAATTAGAGAACTGCTGACACATCCCAGCGCCCTCTAGTGGTGAAATTAAGGGCCAGTAGACACAGCCAGAAGTTTTTTAAGGAATTTATTTCAAGATGTAACTATTTTACAATAACTCCTCTCCCCCTCTCCTCTCCCCCTCTCCTCCTGCACTGCAAGCATGTCAATCAAGATCTGAACACTTGAAGAAGGAAAACATATTTACCCTTCTTACAGCTGTTGTCAGTCTGTGTGTGTGTCCGTGTGTATGTGTGTGTGTCTGTGTGTGTGTCTATGTGTGTGTGTGTGTGTGTCTGTGTCTATGTGTGTGTGTGTGTGTCTGTGTGTGTGTCAGAAAGAAGGAAACTGGTCCTTTGTCTCTCTTCGGCTTGTTTGAGTTCAAATTTGTATCCATGTGTGGGCGTGCAGCGACCTCTAGTGGTGAAATTAGAGAACTGCTGACACATCCCAGCGCCCTCTAGTGGTGAAATTAAGGGCCAGTAGACACAGCCAGAAGTTTTTTAAGGAATTTATTTCAAGATGTAACTATTTTACAATAAGCTGCAGGACTCTATCTTCCCAGGCTCCCTCTGCTCTGCTACCTGTGAGGAGTGTGTTCAGGTGTGTTCATGTGTGGTAGGGTGTGTTCAGGTGTGGTAGGGTGTGTTCATGTGTGGTAGGGTGTGTTCATGTGTGTGTCAACATGCAAGCGTGGGAATGGAACTGTGTCTGTCAGTGTGTTATGTGTAAGTGAATATGTATTGGTGTGTATGCCAGTGTATATGTTAGTGTGTGTGTTTGGTGTGTGCTCTGTGTGTTTGCTGTGTGCTGTGTGTGTGTGCTGTGTGTGTGCTGTGCGTGTGCTGTGTGTGTTTGGTGTGTGTGTGCTGTGTGTGTGTTTTGTGTGTGTGCTGTGTGTGTTTTGTGTGTGTGCTGAGTGTGTTTTGTGTGTGTGTGTGTGTTTGTGATATGCCAAGCCTGAATCACAGTAATCCTGTCTGATCATAATCACAGGGCTCCCTTCACACTGGACAGAGATGCTTGCCAGCAGGGCATTGAGGGCCATGTAGTTCCACAGCAGAGAAGACTCTGGGTATTGTAGTTCATTAGTGTTATAGCTAGCAGAGAGGATTGTGGGTATTGGAGTGTTTTAGCCCTGAATACTCTGTTGAAGCCCCATAGATATAATACAGTCAAAAATGTCTCTATGTACAAAAACCCTTCACACACACACACTCACACACACACACACACACACACACACACAGACACACACACACACACTCCCACTCTGTCTCCATCATGTAAGTATATTTCTAAATGAACAGTAAGATATAAATACTAGCATCTGTTTGGGTCAGGTTTTCACATAGTAATAATTAATACGTTATATTCATACTGACCCTAGTCACATTATTGTGCACTTACGCACGCGCACACACACACAGACAGACAGACACACACACACACCCCACACACACACAGACAGACACACACACATACACACCCACACACACAAACACACACACAGACACACACACACAGACACACACACACAAACACACACACACAGACATACACACACACACAGACACACACACAGACACCCACACACACACACAGAAACACACACATACAGACACACGCATACATACACACACACACACATACACACACACACACACACATACACACACAGACACACACACACACACCCTCTCTGGTCAGCAGGTTAAGAGGGTAACAACACTTCAAGTTAAAGCTGTTTTTTGCAAATGATCCTAAAGCCTCCTCTTCTCCTCTTCTCCTCTTCTCCTGTTCTCCTCCCTCTTCTCCTCTTCTCCTCTTCTCCTCCTCTCCTCTTCTCCTCCCTCCGTCCTCCTGTCCTCCCTTGGTCTCTTCCTTCCTTGTTCCAGTTCTCCTCCTCTATCTTCCCTTTATCATCCACTCGTTTATTTATGTTTATGAGTCTTTCACCTTTACACTCCCCTCATCCTCCTCTTCTTCTTCCAGTTTTCTAGTCTGACGGTTGATCTGTTCACGGTCGTCATAGTGACCGCCCCAGTCGTCGTGGCGATCAGAGGCGGTCGCGGGCCGGTACCCAGATGTAAGGTCCACTCTGCTCCTCGATCACGCTCCTGATCTGGAGATACACCTCCTCAAAACTCTGCCCTTCTACCATGGCTGCAGGAGAGAGGAGAGTTAGTGGAGGAGAAAGGAGGGGAGGGGAGAGAGGAAAGGGGAGAGGAGAGGAGAGAGGAAAGGGAGGGGAGGGGAGGGGAGAGGAGAGAGGAAAGGGGAGGGGAGCGGAGAGGAGGGGAGAGGAGAGTGGAAAGGGAGGGGAGGTGAGGGGTGGGGAGAGGAGAGAGGAGGGGAGGGGAGAAGAGAAGAGAAGAGGAGAGGAGAGGAGAGGAAAGAGTGTGAAACATCTCGATGCAAGTCTGTTCGCAGTTTTGACTTGTCTCATTGCAGAGCTTCCATTGGCTTGTTCTTACCAGTTATTGAGGTTGTTCAGATCCTGGCCAGCATCATATCAAGCATCAAACCACATTCTTAATTACCCGTGCCTTTCATATTTGGCTCAATGTTTGTGTGAAACTACACATTGCACACATCGGTCATACAATCATTTATAAACACACTTCACAGAGATATTAACACACGAGACCAGGCACAGACACACAGATCACAGACATCTAGCAGACACAGCAGAACACCAGGCACAGATCTACACAGACACAGCAGACATCACAGGCACAGACATAACAGACACAGGCACAGAACATCAGACACACAGTACTGCACTTAGACACACAGACATCAGGCACAGTGCACAGACATAGACCATCAGATCACAGCAGACACAACGACACACTCAGACACTGATGGCACAGACACACAGACATCACAGTACTCACTAGGCACATGGACACATTCAGACACATTTCGACACTACAGGCACAGACACACAGACACAGGCACAGACACACAGACACACAGACGCACAGACACACAGACACAGGCACAGGCACAGACACACAGACACAATGCCTGACAACACAGACACATCAGACAGGTAGGCAGACAGACACTCAGACACAGACACACAGCTACACTGTACAGAATGCGTTCTTTCCTAAGGGAGCGAGGCCTGATAAAGATGGCAATTGGGGCTGCAGGCTTGAGTGCCTGAAGTCTCCTCACTGCATTAGCTGAGACGTCCAGGATGCAGTGTTTTACTCCTGCTGAATCACACACTCATCACACACACATTCACACACACATAACAGCATAAAACACACACACACACAATCAACACACATATCACACACACACACACAAACACGTACACTCATACACACACCACACACACACTCATTCACACTCACACACTAACTGTTCTCTCATTCACACTCACACACTAACTGTTCTCTCATTCACACTCACACACACAAATAACACACGCATACACACACAGGCATACACACATCACAACACACTACCAGCATCCACACACTCACACACACAAATAACACACTCACATACACACCATACACACACACATTCACACAAACACACACTCTTTGACGTTCTCTCTCTCACACATACGCACACTCTCTAATACCCCCTTACACACATACACCCTCACACCCATGTATACATTGTATACACACACATACACACACAGCATACACACACACACACACAATACACACACCATACACACACAGCATACACACACCATACACACACACCATACACATACAGGATAAACACACACACACCATACACACACACCATACACACACAGCATAAACACACACACACCATACACACACCATACACACACCATACCACACCATACACACACAGCATAAACACACTCACACAGCATAAACACACACACCATACACACACCATACACACACACCATACACACAGCATAAACACACACCATACACACACAGCATTATCAGAACATGTTCAGCAACGTTATCCAGCATTATTGTATCCGAGCTAATTACTGCACATATGAG
>BROE01000019.1:10416477-10447498 GCA_036571765.1 Plecoglossus altivelis
GGTAACAGGTGTGGTGTAGGTGTTGGTATCTGAGGTAACAGGTGTGGTGGGTAGCAGGTGAGGTAGAAGGTGTGGTGTATGTGTTGGTACCCGAGGTAACAGGTGTGGTGGGTAGCAGGTGAGGTAACAGGTGTGGTGTAGGTGTCGGTACCTGAGGTAGAAGGTGCGGTTGGCCCTCAGGGCACCAGAGCTCATGCTGTTGTTCATCATCTGCTCTCTCAGGTCATGGATCTTAGCTTCAAATCTGCTGTACTCTACATACACACACACATACAGTTAGCAGTGCTGGTTAGCAAAGTTAGCAGTGTTAGTTTGTATGGTAGTTAGCAGTGTTAGTTAACAATGCTAGTTAGAAGTACTGGTATACAGAATTAGTTAAAAACACTCTTTAATAGTACTAGTTACCGGTAGTTACCCTTAGGTTGGTAATGGGCCACAATAATGACAGTACAGTTAATAATACTAGTACTACTAGTAATACTATATCAGTACTAGTTAGCAGTGCTACTTAACAAGTTGTTAGCAGTGCTAGTTAGCAGTACTAGTTAGCAGTGCTAGTTAGCAGTAGTTACCCTCAGGTCGGTACTGAGCAATGATAGTGACGGTGTAGTGAAGAGTACTAGTTATCAGGACTAGTTAACAGTGCTAGTTATCAGTACTGGTAATCAGTACTAGTTAACAATGCTAGTTAGCCGAAGTTACACTCGGGTCGGTACTGAGCAATGATAGTGACGGTGTAGTGAACAGAACTAGTTATCTGTACTAGTTAACAGTGCTAGTTAACAGTACTAGTTAACAGTCCTAGTTATCAGTACTAGTTAACAGTACCTGTTAACAGGGCTAGTTATCAGTACTAGTTAACAATGCTAGTTATCAGTACTATTTAACAGTGCTAGTTAACAGTGCTAGTTATCAGTACTAGTTAACAGTGCTAGTTATCAGTACTAGTTAACAGTACTAGTTAACAGTATTAGTGAACAGTGCTAGTTATCAGTACTAGTTATCAGTACTAGTTAACAGTACTAGTGAACAGTGCTAGTGAACGGTGCTAGTTATCAGTACTAGTTAACAGTATTAGTGAACAGTGCTAGTTATCAGTACTAGTTAACAGTACTAGTTAACAGTACTAGTTATCAGTACTAGTTATCAGTACTAGTTAACAGTACTAGTGAACAGTGCTAGTGAACGGTGCTAGTTATCAGTACTAGTTAACAGTGCTAGTTATCAGTACTAGTTAACAGTGCTAGTTAGCCGTAGTTACCCTCGGGTCGGTACTGAGCCACGATGGTGACCGTCTGTCCAGCGTTCTTCAGAGCTGCAGCTGCCTGCTCATGAGTCGCACGACGCAGGTCCACCCCGTTCACCTGTACACACACACACACACACACACGCACGCACGCACACACACACACACAGCGGCAACGCCACACACGACGCACACACACGACGCGCCACGCGATGCGCACACACACGCGACGCACGCGCACGCACCACGGCACCACGCGCACACGCGCACACACACGCAAACCACGCACGGCAACGCCGCGACGCACACACGCACACCCACACACAACATTTATAGGGTACATGTCTCTATGTATCTGTATAGATATATTTGCATATAAGTGTGGGTAAAAGACACTCACGCTGATGATCTGGTCTCCCTTGTGCAGCTCTCCACTCAGGTCAGCTGGTCCTCCAGCCAGGATGAAGGAGATGAAGATGCCCTCTCCATCCTCACCCCCCACGATGTTGAAGCCCAAGCCAGTGGACCCCCTGTGCACACACACCCTCCTCGCCTCCCTGCTATAGTCATCCTCCCCCACACACACCCTCCTCGCCTCCCTGCTATAGTCATCCTCCCCCACACACACCCTCCTCGCCTCCCTGCTATAGTCATCCTCCCCCACACACACCCTTCTCGCCTCCCTGCTATAATCATCCTCCCCCACACACACCCTCCTCATCTCCCTGCTGTAGTCATCCTCCCCCAACCCCAGCATGCCCCGGGGCAGGGGGGAGTAGTGGCGAGGTGAGGGGGGGCCCAGTGACTGGGGGTAATCGGTCAGGTAGTTGGGATGACCTAGGTCTGGGTCCATGTAGGCTGGGTGGTTAGGGGGGAGAGAAGGAGAGAGGGAGAGGAGGAGGGTGGAAGGAAAATTAAGGGGGAGATAGGGAGCAAAAGAAAGATGAAAGGAGATTAAACTTCTGTAAGTATTTATAACATGTAACCAGTAGTGTGTGCTGTCACATTATATAGGTACATGTCTCTATGTATCTGTATAGATATATTTGCATATAAGTGTGGGTAAAAGACACTCACGCTGATGATCTGGTCTCCCTTGTGCAGCTCTCCACTCAGGTCAGCTGGTCCTCCAGCCAGGATGAAGGAGATGAAGATGCCCTCTCCATCCTCACCCCCCACGATGTTGAAGCCCAAGCCAGTGGACCCCCTGTGCACACACACCCTCCTCGCCTCCCTGCTATAGTCATCCTCCCCCACACACACCCTCACAAAAACAAACAGACACACACACAAAAACAAACAAACGCACACACACACACCCTCTGCGCTACCCTGACTACTAGTCATCCGTCCCCCAGCACACACCCCTTCTCGCGCTCCCTGCTATAATCATGCTCTCCCACACACACCCTTCTCATCTCCCCCCCTCCGCGTAGCCCACACCGTTCCCCCCGAACCCCAGCATGCCCGGCAGGGGAATAGTGGCGAGAATGAGGGGGCCCCAGTGACTGGTAATCCGGTCACGTAGTTGGGGTGATGAACCTAGGTCTGCGTCCATGTAGGCCTGGATGGTAGGGAGAGAAGAGAGAGGGAAGGAGGAGGTGGAAGAGGAAAGAGAGAGGGAGTAGAGGGAGCATAGAAGAGGACGATAAAGGGAATTAACTATCCTAAAGACAAGTATTCTCTAAGATAAATCATCGATGTTACTCATATGTGATGCCTGTCCTGTTTAGATGTGTGGCGGAGACCCTAACCTGTTTCCCCCTCTGTGGCCAGGCTGTGTGTACTCTTATGTGGGCCAATAAAACATTTGAGGGATAAAGTTAGGTCAGAGGTTAGGGGTGAGGTTAGGGTGAGGTTAGGGTGAGCCTAGTGAGGATAGGGTTGAGTTAGGGTGAGAGCTTAGAAGGGTCAGGGCTAGACGAGGCGTGAGTGGTATAGGCGTTGAGGCCTGAGTTAGGGTGCAGGTGAGGGGGTGAGGTTGAGGTGAGCTAGGGGGTGAGGATAGTGAGTTAGTGAGGATAGGTGAGCTGGGGGTGATTAGGTGAAGCTAGTGTTCGGGTGAGGTGGGGTGAGGTTAGGGGTGAGGATAAGGGTGAAGCTAGGGGTGAGGTTAGGGGTGAAGCTAGGGCTGATTCCCATCCGGCCGCTTCACACCGGCAATGCAACCGCTCTATGCATCTTTGTAACCCGTCGATAGCCAGCAGGAAAACATCATCCGCGAATAGAATGAGATCCTCTTCCACTGCGCAACATCACTCCCCCAGTTGAGCTCAGCAGCTTCCCCCCGCACCTACACGGTGAAGCACCGCTTTCCCCTTCTGATCACGACGTTGACAATTCACTAAAACACGGCCTTCTCCAGCCTCACCGATCCTCCCGACCAGTGTGACCTCCAACGCGACATCGAGCCTCGGCACGCGTTGGCCAGCCTATACCGATACAACTTCTCAGAGAGTCCCACAAAGCCAACAGCCTCGAAAGCCACAGTTCTAATCAGTTTGACAGCCTACCTACTTCCGTGTTCACCACCGGTTTGGATTGCCGCCGTGACAACCAAACAGTACGTCCACAGCTCCGTGCTGCTGCATCGACAACGGAGGCTGAGAAAACATGGTCCACTCAGACTCAGTCCCCCCCAGGATCTGTGAGAAACTCTACCGAAGGTGCGAGTTGAAGACCCTGCTAACAGAGGCTACCACTAGACGTTCCCAACAGATCCTTACGATACGCTTGGGCCTGCCTGGTCTGTCCGACTTCCTCCTATACCAGCGGATCCAGCTCACGGCCAGGTGATCGGTTGATATCTCCGCCCCTCTCTTTATCCGAGTGTCCGAGACACGTGTCCGGAGGTCAGAGGACACGATAACAAAGTCGATCATCGACCCTCGGCCTAGGGTGCCTGGGCCACGTGCACTGATGGACGGCCTTGTGCTCGAACATGGTGTTCGTTATGGACGAACTGTAACTAGCACAGAAGGCCAATAACAAAACACCGGCTCGGTTCAGATCGAGTGTGGGCCAGATTTTTGCTTCCCATCACTCCCACTCCAATGTCGCTGTCTTTGCCCACGGGGCGTAGCAAGTCCACCAAACAGACAATGAGTCCCCGTCGCACGCCACACACCTCCAGGGAGTCTGCCCTGGCATTCGGCCACCAGTTGAACAACATGAAGACCTGTCCCTGGCTTGAAGTCGCAGGGACACGATCTCGTTTTACGTAACCAACACGTGCGGAGAAGGGAAGCGAGCACGAGACTCATGAGCCAAGCCCAGCGCAGACTTGCCGCTCTCCCTGAAGCAACGCAACACAAAAGTAGTCCATCCTTTCGAATAATGGATACGGAACCAGCTGGAATGCATGAGCAAAATAGAGCACACAAAACATGAATAGCCAGTAAACCTCTACCCAAAAAATCGAGGAACGCAATCATACTCAGTAGTGGAGCCTGCTGAGCACAGGCATGGCCATTAGGTGGAGTTTGAGTCTGACTGTTTAGTGGCATGCACTATATATACTGGGAGGTGAGAGCGAGTTCTAAGCTCCTTTAATAAGTATAGGAGACAAGGAGCCTGCTTAAAAATATTACATCTGAAATCCAGAATCATGCTTTTTGTAGTCACACATTCTTATTTCACCATAATTGCAATATATTCTAGATTATCTGATTTTATTCTACTTTTTATTCTAACTCATAGTGGATGTATACCTATGAATAAGAAACGCCTCTCTCTCTAAGTGAAGAACTTGCAAATGGACGGAGTCTAACGAAATACTTTTTGCTCACATATGGCTAAATGATATCAAGACCAAAACAGGGACGGACTGTAGAATTAATCTTACGTTGCCTGAGCTGATCTATTACGGCAGGCCAGCTTATTGAAGCTCATAAGAACACCTATTAATAATTAAGTTATAATTGTTAAATATTTATACAGACAATATAAATAATACATCCACTATTATATACTGTATTAATAATGTTGAAAAATGGTAATGCAAATCAACGTGCTCCATTGACAGAAGTCAATAAACACCTTTTCCAGAATATCTTAATATTTCCTTCATTCCAATTAACGAGTTCAAGTATATAATGCATCATTTTGTTGAAAATCACGCATTAAAAATAACATATAACACATATCAACATTACACACGACACACGAAAACATTTCACACTCTTGACTCTCGCGGAGTAACACACACACAGCATTAACTCAAAGTACTTTCCTAAAATAAATAACTAAAATACATGTTTCATCATAAATATTCCACAGATTAATATTTAGTAGACTCTGAACTATAACTTTTAACTATCACCTGAATCATATTCAGAACCACATTATATCCTTCCAAAAACATCTCTACCTGTATGATAAAGAAGATCATGCTCAGAAGATTGAATCAACATAGGAAGTGTAATAATATACGGCCAGTTCAAGGTAGAGCAAAACCGATCCTATAACAAACTATCTAGATTAGACAATGCGTGCTCCTCCAACCTCCTTAAACGACAAACAACACAACCTAAATCCGTTAAAAACAGGTTCTTGTCAGCTATAAGTTATCGAAATCAGAAACTTTGCCACACGGCGACGAATGGCGTCTGATCCTCTTGGCCATCTTTTATATCGGTCTCCTGCTACCTATAACAGAAACACACAACTCAGACATACATTACGGCTCTAAACACAAACATACAGACAACTCGAAAAACCAACAGTTATCTTGAATCATGTAAGTAGACGCTCTATGGTGTCACTAACGCTAAATAGCGAGCGTTGCTCTAAACATATACTTCCTACGACACTAAAGACCCAGAGGTAAAACCCTCAAATTGCAACCCAAAATCGTTTCACAAGTATAGCCTCGTCAGTTGCGCAGTAAATCCAGTTAACTACGCCGGCAAACTATTTGAAACAAAATTGAAAGTAACGTAACCATGCTCCAAGATAACTTAAACAATGAGCTTGCCAAACAAACTCATCTCTGCGCAAAATAGCGAAGAATCAACTAGGGTCGGGACAAGAAACCGGCCTCGTGTGAGAGTGTGAAAGCCAGAACGTTCTTGTCAACGAATTAGTCAAAATCTCCCACTAGAACATGCCCTCTCGCGCCAGAAAAGAAAGCGCTTACATTTGATGCGCTGATCCTCAGACACCACGTTGAGAAAAACCAAATGATACTAAGGTGTTGTATATTAAACACTATCATGTAAAATCTGTAACAAATACAATTTGAGAGTAGAATGAAACATTCGTTGCGTCTTCACTGATTCGAACAGTGAACTTTGTAAATTCTGGTCGGGACGGAACGTCCCTGTCTCCATCATTATCAACGCATAATATTTAGGGAATGTGGCTGTTAGTTTACATCTGAAACCGACACACCAGTCCCTCATTGGTAGCATTATCAGATTAAAAAGTATCTTGTCGTAAAAATATTGACATCATATAGCTCCCATATAGACTCAATATGGCTGCACGAGTGGCAGAAATTGGTCGCAAAGGCGCAGTCCCCTTTTTGGGACTACGAGATGGAACCCTAACAAAACCGATTAAGTTATCCTATCTAAATATGTGGTATGTGAACGAAGCACCAAGACACACAATGACTGATGCCTAGTCCACTGGCCCATTCAGTAAGGATACAACCTTAATATTTAATGCTAGTTTTATACAAAAAGAGTAATGTTATTCCTTCGGGCCTTCATCTAACGTTCATGGTGTAAACAGCTGACATTGTCTCCTAAAGCTTCCGATTGTGAATTGTCAGTTTAGGCGTGCAGGGGATTAGATAAATCTAAAGTAATGGTTATGTTTTAACAAATATGACTTAACTTTGACCCCTTACTCTGCAACTATATGATATTTTAACTTTTTAGTCAACTGATAATTTAATGCAAAAATATATATATTTTCCCGAAAGGACTTCCAAGACATCATGCTTGTTTCACTACGTCAAAAATCATTTCTGTCCTGATGCAAACCATCCTAAATCCCCTCAAACACGCACACATGAGATATCCCTGGTGTACACCACAGTTTGCACCCAAATCACATACACACTGTCTCTCTCTCACACACACACACACACACACAAGATCTCACTGATGGTGCAAACAAACTGATGTCTATGTCATTAATGGCCTGAATATGGATGTGAATGAATTTAAATAGGAGGATTTCCTGCAGGCCTCTCAGATGATCACCAGTGATCCCAGCACCACCATCTTATCACGCTTCACACTCACGACTTCAGGTAGAGTTGAGAAGAGCCTTTACTGTCAGTTACAACTTCTGTGGCTTTCAGATTTCTTTTATTATTATTTCAAGTTTTAAGTATGTCTTGTGTTTGTTTTGTTCAAAAGTCAATTATGTTTTAGTTGTTTTTTAAATTATTTTTTCTGTTTTGTTTTTTGACTGACATTTAAAGACTCATAACAATATGAGTTCAATCATCCATGTACAGTCTTGTCCTGTCCTGCTCTGCTCTTGTCATGTCAAATGATTTACCATCCAAACTACATCGTTTGTTTCCTTTCTCCGTCTTCTTTCAGATGCGACTTCGACATGTCAAACTCAACACAAGGCGACAACAACTTGACACTGACTATTAGGTATCAGTCTGAAGTGTCGAGGATCATGCTTGGGGTGTTGACCGTAACCCCATGTTTACTGTTTATTTACATCAATGGGGTTGTATTATTCACATTAGGGAGGAAGCCCGTCTTCAGAGAAACACCTCGGTACATCTTATTGTACAATCTTATTTTTTCGGACACCTTCCAGTTGGCGGTAGGGCAATGTGTGTTCGTAATGGCGGTTGGCCGCATGTTTTTGACTCGCTATGTCTGTTTCTTAATCATCATATTGGGCATCCTTAGCACTGACATCTCCCCTTTCAACCTGGCGGTGATGTCACTGGAGAGGTATGTGGCTGTGTGCTTCCCTCTGAGGCACTCTGCCATCGTCACCGTCAAGAACACAGGTGTGTCTATTGCTGTGGTGTGGGGCATCTGTGGCATAAACACCATCATCCGAATATTTATGTTTGCCTTCCTGGAGTCTTTGCCTCTAGATCAGCACATGCAGGTTTACTGTTCTAAAGAAACAGTTTTCAGACGTAAAGAGTTCTATGATTTTGATAAAGCCTTCACCGGTGTCACTTTTGTATCAGTGGGAACTGTAATCCTGTGCTCCTATTTAGGTGTGGTGACAGCAGCCAGATCTGCTTCCTCAGACAAGGCCTCATTCAGCAAAGCTAAAAAAACGGTTCTGCTGCACGTGATTCAGCTTCTTCTCATTCTCTCCTCCACCCTCGTCTCCCCCATTCTAACAGCCTTCTATGGAAAGGTAGATCAAATCACACTTGCACATATTCACAATGCTTTGTTCCTGTGCATTGTGAACTTGCCCAGGTGTTTGAGTGGGCTAATATATGGCCTGAGAGACCAAACCATCAGACCTTCTCTTCTATACAACCTGAGTTTAGGTCTCAGAAAAACAGTTATGGAATCTGTTAAATAGACTGCATTATCTTTCTTTGAATCTTAGCAGCACTCAAAGCACTTTACAGTTTCATCACACAGACTGACACAGACAGAGCTGCCATGCTAGGCACCACCCTGTCTCCAGCTTCCTGTTTAAGGACACTTCAACAAGCACACAGAAGGAGTCGGGGATCAAACTACCACCTTTGTGATTACTGGATAAGCCTCTTTACCTCCTGAGCCACATTAGCATATCATTAGCATATCTGAACACTGTAACATTTTATAAACATTTACAATGCTGTGTTCTAAATGTGTGTTTATCATTTATTTTAATGAATGGATATATTATTGTCTTGATACATTACTGCATGATAGCTGTATGTTGTTTGGTTTTAATTGCATCGAGGAACTGATAATGTAACAATGAGAACAGAAGACATCTTTATGCAATAGGCTATTGTTCTGGAGAGATGATGTATACTTTGTAAAAGCCCTGTTTGTATGTCACGATGGATAAAAGCATCTGTTAGATAAATGAAACGTCTGTGTGTGTGTGTGTGTGTGTGTGTGTGTGTGTGTGTGCGTAAGGTATGAGGGCGGGATACGCTGGCCTACTCATGACGTCTGCATGACGTCTTCATTTCCTGCTTCTACCTGTTGCCTATTCATCTGCTTGTACTGTTACAGTACAGTACAGTAGAGCTAATGGATGGAAACCGTAGGGCGGTAGGCTACCGTTACAGCTAGCGGACTATTTCATTTAATACTAGCGATTAGTTGGCTAGCAGTTGACGACAAAACACGTCGGATGGATGGCATGAAAAAGCAACACCGTTAGCTAGCTCTTAAACGAGTTAGCTTAAGTATAAAGTACGCGAAGGGACTGTACACCAGTAGAGCTAGAACTAGCGATGGTACCGTGGTGAAGTATATATTTATCTTGACAGCTGTATATATTTCCCTTGGGGCTTACTACAATATCTTTCCAGTTATTCAGGTATATGTATTTGGCCAGATCATATCATACATAACACTTAAATTGAGCTGACGTCGTAAGTTAAGATGGCTTTACTACAATTACCGGCGGCTATGTATTAGCTAGCTTAGCTAGCTCTACTGCTGGTAGCTAAGCTGTAGCCCTAGTTAGCTCGAGTTGCTAACAGTTCACACTGTGTAGAGCCGTTAAGTTAGCGATGCTTGCCGGCTATTATTAACCATCCAATGCCAGGTACCAACAGCTAACGATGCATGCTAGCTAACGTAAACTTTGTCTTTAGGATGCTTCAAGCACCATATGGGAGCCTGGACCGGGACAAGCCGCTAATACGGCTGCCTTTCACTCACTTTGCCGTGGCTACGGTCTTGATGGCGCTCACCGGCTTGATAGCTAGTATCGGCATTTCTTTGTTATATCACTTTCAGGAGTCAACCTACACTCACTGTCAAGTAAGTCAGTTGAAGCACTAGTTTAGCTATTGTTCCTTGAATATATATATACGTTGTCGTATGAATATTTCCATTATGTTTTGACCCTTCAACATGAGGTATAAACTGATATTACTCACCAATCTAGCGGTTGTGTCTCACCAGGTGTCGAACTACCTGCCGTCAATCAGTGCGTCCATCAGTCTGGTGCCTGAAAGGTACATTTGGCGGTTCTGCATCGGTCTGCATTCGGCGCCACGGTTCCTGGTAGCGGTCGCCTACTTCACCTTCTACCGCGGGCGCTTTGCTAAGAGTCTGCTGGATCTGCTTTTAAGCGGACTGGCTCTGCTCGCTTCGTTAGCAGAGAATGTAGGACTTCTGATGTTGACCTATGTGTCTTCAACAGAAACTTACAGTAAGTGATGTTGTGTACTGTACGCTGGAGATGAAACACACATACACACGTTGATCGCCAATCTATAACTGTTATGATTTGACATGCAAAGTTTTGCTAATCATCCAGACAATATAATACATGTGAATTCTCCGCTTGCTATAGTCTGTATTTATCAGTGTATCAACACACTAGACTGAGATTACATATTATTATTATTATTATTATATCATTATCAGTTTTCCACTTATCAAATAATGTATTCATTTACCAGACACTTTAGTCCAAAGTGCACTGTTGGGATTTCAACCTGCAACTTCCTGCTTGCAGTCAAATATCCAACGTCTTGAGATGTACGTGTAGTTTGCTGCCCCTAAAACAAGAGGACAGAGCTTCTGTAACCTTTACCACTGTCTCTGTTTACGCGGGTTGATGTTGATGTCATTTTAACACACAGTCATGCCTTCTGATGCTTTCACAGGTGTGCATAAGTACGGTTTCATCGTCTTCATCGCCAGCTCTTTCCTGCACATGCTTCTCACCTGCAGGCTTTGGCAGGTGGTTAAGAAGTACTCACTGAACCCAGAGGTGAATTACAGCTCTACCGTTTTTTGGTCTTAGTGTGTGTTAGTTGTCAAATCATGTGTTTTATGTATCATGAGCAATACGCGCGCGCGCGCGCGTATTGCTCATGAGCACAATCCCTGCCCAATCCCTGCCCCGAGCACAATCCCTGCCCAACCTTTTCCTATTTAAGCCTTGAGTATTGGTTGTGTTCAGATTATTTTGTTAGTTGACCTTGTTGAACACATCTGAAATGTTAATCGACACTTCTTTTGACTGCTTGCATGGCTTCTCACCAGCAGATGGCAGCGAAGAGGGAACGATCTAGACAGCACACACTTATTCAATGCACTTTTTGTGAACTTGCCATTTAAACCAATCATAATCAGCAGTGTGTAAGTGAACGTTTTCCGCTCCGACCCGTGGTTACGTTGACAATGAGGCGTGCCAGCAGCAGAAATGTAGGGTAGCGAGGATGAAGTCAAGCCTGTTCGTTTCACATCAACAAGGCTAAGACACACACACGCACACACACACAAACACACAGATCTGACTAGCTTCTAAACAAAAAGCAGGAACAGCTTGTAAGCTTTTGAGAAGATGTCGAAATGAGAGGGCGTCCCACTAAGTGTCTAGTTTTGGGTGTATCTATTCAAGGATGCTCAGGGTGACCACAGGACGGGGGGGGGGGGCGTTCTCAACAGCAGAGGAAGTGGGCTGCAGAAAAGCTGCTGTTTGCCAATAGGTGTCTAGAAGCAGTCCTGGAGGAACGGGACAGCAAACCTCTTTGATTGGTTGTTGTGTTTTAACCAACCCTCGTGCTATCTTCAGGTGCCAGAAGGACCCGAAACTACGTTTAACGTACACGCACATCCACAATAAGACTTTTATATTGTATGTGCTTGATTGAACTCAGACTAAATGAAATCTTCGTGATTCAAGTGCAGCATGGCAGCATATTTTAGTGCCCAAAAGGGTACAGAGTAAAAATGTAATGAACCTGCTTTACTTCAGGGTTGAAGGTGGGGCCTTTATGATCCTTAGGACAGAGGGAGTAGCAGAATACAGGGAGAGCAGGAGGGGTGAAACGTCTTGTTGTGTTGTGGTGGCAAAGCACCCTTTTTAAAAATGCAGCACATAACAACTTTTCCTCTCTCTGAACATTCAGGAGATAACTTCATATCGTTGGAAGCTACGGCTGTTTGTATTCAACGTGATCTGCCTCATTGCTGCCTTCTATTTCTTCAGGCGACACAACAAGTATTGCGAACCAGGAAGTAAGTGCTGTAGCCCCGCCTCCTTCTGCCTTTAACTGGGCGGTTGCATATCATGTCATGATATCTTGCCTAATCAACCCTGCTTTAGAGGAAACGTTTGAAAACGGAAGGGGAAAAAAAAAAGTACTATTCCCATCACTCACTCTCTCTCTCTCTTTGCCTGTCTAGTTTACACTTTATTTGCACTCTGTGAATACCTGGTTGTCCTCTCCAACATGGCGTTTCACATGACGGCATTCTGGGACTTCGGGAACAAGGAAGTGATGGTGGCCACGCCCCCTGAAGACAAGCGATATTGAGGAGGATGAGAAAGGGACTCCTCATCACTCACAACACTCCTCATCCTGATCAATGATAGCCAACTGAGAAAGTGTGTGTGTGTGTCTGTTTTTATGAAAGCAAGTACCATGATCATTTGACTGCCTGTTTTATGGCAGCAACCTTTGTGGCTTTTCATGTCTGAAATGAAAACCTGCTTTGGATATAGAGAGACAACAGTGGGGTTACTGCTCATCATCACTGATGACCTATCAAGCTCTGCTCCAGGTTGTTCTCCACAGTTCCCACCACACACACACACTTACCTGTAAAGGCCTGGAACGATGACACGAACATTGTGTGTTTCTCAGGAAATGAAAAGCCCTTTCTGGTGTGTGTTCATCAAGTGTGGCAGGTGCATATTTGCGATGGTGTGCATTGTGGCTGGTAGCCTGGTTACCTGGTCCTGTCACCTGACCACCTGGTCCTGATCACATGGTCACCTGGTCCTGATCATATGGTCACCTGGTCCTGATCACATGGTCCTGATCACATGGTCCTGTCACCTGATCACATGGTCCTGTCACCTGATCACATGATCAGATGACCAATATGGATGCTGGACCAGAACATTCAGAAGCTGCTCGGGTTGTATCGTTATCTGTTGTGAAATTATCATTTCTGACAAGAAAGAATCATCGGTAGCCAATGAAGGACTAAGATAATCACTCAAACAGTCGATTAGGGATGTAATATTTAGTAGTACAGGCCTGGAAGTGTTCAATAATTCCATCCTGTTTGTCATGCCAAATAGTTATGTAGTCCAGCAGGAAATGGTCTATGACCTTGGCACGCCAGGTGCTAGATGCTATAAAAGAATCCTAGTATCACTCAATCTAACATACAGTGAAAACAGCTGTATAGTTTCAGAATAAATACTGGACTGTTATTACAATAAAGACATGATTGCTGCTCCAGTCAGTGTAGCCCTGTCTGAATACGTGTCATATATTTCTATAAAATAATTATTTTTTAATACTCTGGTCGCTTCCATTTCTTCAATCTGCCTTAGATGAGAAAATGAGTTGTATCTTTTCTTTGGTTGTGCTGAAAGGTTAAAGGTCAAATCACTGACTGCTGGCGTGCGTATCGGAAAACAAAGAGGCATCGTCATGACCTAGCCCTGCCCTGTTTATTTAACTGCAGCATTACAATCGCAATCTATGGGGAAGGTAGTGGTTGACTGTGATATTGTGTTTCTGGGAGCTAAGAGTACTACTGATAACCGTTTGAATAAGTAAACAGATGATTTAGGTTCACATCCTGGCGCTTAGATAAAAGAGAATAGCAAACCTGTATCGTCTGAAAGGAAGCACAGAGACTTGATTTGACAGTCAAATCCCAGAGGTAGAGAACAGCGCAGCAGCAGAGGAGTACTGCCAATGGATTTCAGGTGTCGTCTGAACGTGAACATTCCTGTTTTTGACCTTTGAGTATTTCAAAAGTCATTTTGGTTGCTGGTATAACAGTGAAATACCCGCTTGGTCTGAGCCTGGGGCTAGCACTGGAGTGATGGCAGGTTTGGGCAAATGTGAGGAATGTTTAAGTTTTGCGACCGTTTGTCGGTTCAGTCCCTCGGAATGTGAAACTTTCGGATGAGTATGACTCAGCACGAGGATCTTCGCTGTGAAACTCATCTGTTTCCTGCCGTGTGGTTCCAAACGCCTACCTTCAGTTTCCTCTGACAAGGCACAGTCACACAGTCACACAGTCATCGTAGGATTTTAATTACAGGAATTTAATTCTCAGTTTAATATCAAATGTACGATGTTTCGGAAGCACGGACTCCTACAGTCAAGACACTTGATTAAGTTGTATCATTGCATGTTCGTAGACAAATTAGCAAAAATATTTAAATCGTGTTAGAAAAACAAACATAAATTACAGATTCGATAAATATTCGACATAAAAAGAACGTTTAAGCGCAGCTCACAGGACGTGGACGTGGGGGGGGGGGGGGGGGGGGGGGTTTCAAGTGGGTCTGGACGGTTTCACTACAGGCGGTCTAGAGGCCTTGGAGATGATCCTGTACCTCAGGGAACCCCGGATGGAGAACGTCTTCCTGCCCTATGGAACAGCTGCCCTGTCCAGTGATGATGCTTTTTGAAACTTCACTATCGCGGAGCTAAGGGGTATAAACGGCGGGAAAAGACCAGGAAGGAAAGGGAGATGCCTGACGCTGACCAGAAGTACGCAACGTTAGAAGACGTTTCCATGGGAGCGCAGGTGTTTACATGGGAGTCGGTGGTGTACAAGGATGTTTTTGGACTAAAACTGTTTCACGTGTGACTGATTTTAGAGATGCTTCACGTCTGGGATCCCCCCCCCCCCTAGTCTCCACTGACCAATCAGCCTCAAGAAATGCCGTAAAGAGTCACTGCTCTGGCCAATCAGAACTGACTAAAAGATGGGAGGCTTTGGCAATCCGTCATTTGCAGAGCAATGTTACTCATTTAGCAGTTACAATTGCAATCTTTATATCTTTCCAAGATTACATCTTTCTTCATTCTAACTCAACTTGACCACCAATTTTGGAGATTTGTTTTTTGGCTGGGGCATCTCTCTCTCTTTCCCTCTCTCTCTCCCTCCCTCTCCCTCTCTCTACCTCTTTCCCTCTCCATCCCTCCCTCTCCCTATCTCTCTCTTCCCCTCTCCCTCTCTCTCTCTCCCTCCCTCTCTATCTCTCTTTCCCTCTCCCTCCCTCTCCTATCTCTCTGTTTCTCTGTCTCTCTCTCTGTCTGCCTCTCTCTCTCTTCCTCTTTTAGGGGAGTGAGAATTATATAAATACCCAGTCTTGGTCACTAACACACCAAAGGACATTTTTTCCTGATAGATTTATAATGAACCCTATTCAAGTCTAACGCTGAAAATCTACGTCCACAGAATTTCAAATCTAACAGGGTTTCTCTCTCTCTCTCTCTCTCTCTCTCTCTCTCTCTCTCGCACTCTCGCAGTTCCCCTCCCTTTTCCCCTTCTCTCACCATTTCTGTCACCCACACCCCTCCTTCCTGCCCTCTACCATTGGCGCCCAGCCCTCTCACCCTACAGCAGAACGCACGACTTCTTGTGGGCTGTTGGTTGGGGGTTAAGGAAAGCCCTGACTGCCTCTGCAAACACATCTTTGATCCCGTCCTGGTTGAGGGCGGAGCATTCCAGGTAGCGAGTGGCGTGGATTTGCCGAGAGAGAGCCACGCCCTGCTGATGTGTGACAGGTGATTGGTTCTGATCCTTCAGCTTCCTGATGGTGTCTGTGTCATTCCGCAGGTCGCTCTTGGTGCCTACTAGGAGAATGGGCACCCCAGGGCAGTGATGGGAAACCTGGTACACACACAAACACAAACACACACACAAACACACACAAAGACACACCATCCTTTAACACACCAACTCCTTTAAAGCTAGTTCACACTGCACCCACAATGTCCAACACCAAACACCTAACATTATACTGGTGGATATTGGGCTTGGAATGGTTTGTAAATATAACTGTTACTTTTCACACTGACCACCGAAAAATGCCAACAAGTGTATCACACCAAGCTAAACCTAACAACGTCTGTCTGTGTGTCTGGGCAGAATGAAACCCTGACACACTAGCGAAGCAGCACACTCTAACCTCAGGGTGCCACTTGTGTTTGACGTTCTCGTAAGAGGCGGGGCTGGAGATAGAGAAGCAGATGATGAAGACATTGGTCTGGGGGTAGGAGAGCGTGCGGAGGCGGTCGTACTCCTCCTGCCCCGCCGTGTCCCAGAGGTTGAGACTGATGGAGCGCCCATCCACGGTCACCTACAGCACAGGGCCACACGTCACCATCACTTAATGCTTTGTTGCCGGGTAAGTTTTCACATACAAGGAGTTAACTTTGGGGATGTTGGTGAAGAAACTAAACTACTGTGTACACACAGTAGTAAAAAACATATCAAGATTTAAAAGACGGCTCAGGAACACAGCTACTCCGGATTGGGGAAACACACACTGCAGGTCAGTGTGTGTTTCTGCTGTAGTACTGCTGTAGTAAAGAGCTGAAGAAACACACACTGACCTGGCTGCTGTAGTAAAGAGCTGGAGGAACACACACTGACCTGACTGCTGTAGTAAAGAGCTGGAGAAACACACACTGACCTGACTGCTGTAGTAAAGAGCTGGAGAAACACACTGACCTGACTGCTGTAGTAAAGAGCTGGAGAAACACACTGACCTGACTGCTGTAGTAAAGAGCTGGAGAAACACACACTGACCTGACTGCTGTAGTAAAGAGCTGGAGAAACACACACTGACCTGACTGCTGTTGTAAAGAGCTGGAGAAACACACACTGACCTGACTGCTGTAGTAAAGAGCTGGAGAAACACACACTGACCTGACTGCTGTAGTAAAGAGCTGGAGAAACACACTGACCTGACTGCTGTAGTAAAGAGCTGGAGAAACACACACTGACCTGACTGCTGTAGTAAAGAGCTGGAGAAACACACACTGACCTGACTGCTGTAGTAAAGACCTGGAGAAACACACACTGATCTGACTGCTGTAGTAAAGAGCTGGAGAAACACACACTGACCTGACTGCTGTAGTAAAGAGCTGGAGAAACACACTGACCTGACTGCTGTAGTAAAGAGCTGGAGAAACACACTGACCTGGCTGCTGTAGTAAAGAGCTGGAGAAACACACACTGACCTGGCTGCTGTAGTTGTCGAACACGGTGGGGATGTACTCCTTGGGGAACGCTCCGGTGGTGTAGGAGATGAGCAGGCAGGTCTTCCCCACAGCACCGTCTCCTACCACCACACACTTGATGCTCTGCATGCTGAGCCCTGATCACTCCCCTCTGCCCCCTCAGCAACCTGGAACACACACGCAGCAACACACACACACAACAACTACACAGCAGCAACACACACACACACGCATCAATACACACGCAGCAACACACACACGCAACAAACACGCAGCAAAACACATGCAGCAAACACACACAACCACACGCACAATGCATCACGCATCAACACACACACGACACACACGGCAGCAAACACACACCACACACGCATCATTACACAAGGCATGCACAACACACACGCACACACCAAAGCAACTCACACACAGCAACACACACACATCAACACACACACACACACGCATCAATACACACACACATATCAACACACACACACATCAACACACACACACGCATCAACACACACACATCAACACACACACATATCAACATACATGCATATACATCAACACACACACACACACATCAACACACAAACATATCAACACACACACACACATATCAACACACAAACATATCAAAATACATGCACGTACATCAACACACACACATACACATCAACACACATATCAAAACACACGCACGCACATCAACACACACATCAACACACAAACATATCAAAATACATGCACGTACATCAACTCACACATCAATACACAAACATATCAACACACACACACACATATCAACACACAAACATATCAAAACACATGCACGTACATCAACACACGCACGCACATCAACACACACATCAACACACAAACATATCAAAATACATGCACGTACATCAACTCACACATCAATACGCACACGTCAACACAAACATCAAAACACATATAAAAACACATGCAAGCACATCAACACGCACACACGTCAACACAAACATCAAAACACATATAAAAACACATGCAAGCACATCAACACGCACACACGTCAACACAAACATACACACACCAGCAAACACACACATCAACACAAACACACTCATCAACACACACACACACACCAGCATACAGACACACGCAAACATCAACGCACACAAACATCAACACAGACACACAAGTTCAGGTCCACTTCAGCTCCTGTACCACGCCTGTCTGTTGTCCTCTACGCTCATGGTTGGTTTACCAACTTTGAAGAACTCAGATTAGTTATTACAACAAAGCTGTTCTTTTCTCTGTCAATGTTTGACAAGAAAACACTAATAGATCCCAGAAATCAACATGTGCATCCAAGCTTCCCTGAGCAAAACAGTACAGTCTGGATGGCACAGACAATGACAGAGTGTATATGTAGACTATGTATTTGTGTTTATGTAAATAAAGAACACAGTACACAAAGAAAGAGGAGCCAAATACAACTGAGATGTTATCTGAGGTTTACAGAGTTCAACCAGCAGACTTTACTTTCTGGAAAACAAACACAGAAGAGTAACATCCACATCTAGTGTCAAATAGAAGTATTTACATATGTTGACATCATTTCCATAAGCTTCTCTCCCTCCCTTTCCTACCCCCTTCTCTCTCCCTTTCTCTTTCTCTCCCTTCCTCCCTCCCTTTCTCTTTTTCTTACTCTCTCTCCCTCCCTTCATCTTTCCCTCCCTCTCTCTCCCTTCCTCCCCCCTCTCTCTCTCTCTCCCTCTCTCTTTACATCTCTCTCCCACGCGAGCACGCACGCGCGCACACACACACACGCCTCTCTCTCTCTCTCCCTCCCTCCCTTCTCCCTTCTCGCTCTCCCTCTCCTCCCTCCTGTCTCCGCTCCTCCCTCCCTCTCCCTCACACCCCCTCCCTCTCTCTCACTCCCTCTCCCTCCCTCTCCCTCCCTCCCTCCCTCCCTCTCCCTGGCTCTCTCTCCCACAGCCCCTGTCCCTCTCCTCTCTCTCACGTCCTCCTCACCTCTCCTCTCACTCCTCCTCTCCTGCACTCCCTCGGGCGCCTCCCTCCAGATGTTTGGATAGTGAGAGAGACTCAGCCCAGTCTCTAGAGAGATGGTAGGGGCCTACTCCACCCTCTCCTCAGGGGTGTGTCTCAGTTAGCTGACAGCGGCTGGAGCCAGGGTCTAATCAGGAGCTGGCCAACAGGCCGGCGGAAGAAGACGGGGCTGACAGAGAAGAGGAGTACCAAACCGCTTGAATACGTCTGGCGTTTAAAGGAATCGCGACAGGTTCGAATATCTACACTAACACTTTCGGGGTTTAAAAAAAAAAAAATTATTTGCAAGGTTCTGAGGCAAAGTCCCTCGTTTTTTCAAAGCAGAAGTGAGAATGGACACACCCCGCTCCTCTTCCTCCCTCTCTCTCTCTCTATCTCTCTCTCTCTCTCTATCTCTCTCTCTCTCTCTCCTCTCGAAGGAGCAGTGAACAATACGATAAAGGGGACACAACAGGGAGAAAGAGAGGGGGGCAGAGGGTGAGGGAGGGAGGGAGAAAGAGAGGGGGGGAGAAAGAGAGGGGGGCAGAGGGTGAGGGAGGGAGAAAGAGAGGGGGGCAGAAATGGGAGGGGGGGGAGTTGAGAGAGTGAGGGGGGAGGAAAGAGAGGGAGGGTGAGGGAGGGCATCAAAGGGAGAGAGAGAGAGAAAGAGACAGGAAAGAATTAGAGGATGTAAATTATTCATTAGTAGAATGTAGTCCAAATGAATAAAACCAGAGTGAGTGACCGTTCCTGGTTGGTCCGTTTGTTGCGTAACCCTACAGCCCAAAGACACCCGGTGCCGTTTTCACACAGACTAGACATGGTGTCTTTCACTGCTGCTGTCAGTGTGACTCTGTGCTCTGCCTGGCGTAAGGGAGGTCAAGCCCCGCGAGGCAAGCTGAAACAGGAAGGAAGGCTCCAGAGGGATGGCCTCCAGCTCTGACAGACTCTCAGTCTATGTGACCCACTGCAGTCTGGGCAGGGAGGGATCAGCTTCTGGTTGTTTCTACTTCATCTCAACAATCGGATGGCTGGAAACCAACCAACCAATAACAGTAGCAAACACTGGGTTTACACGCTGGGTTTACACTCTGGGTTTACACGCTGGGTTTACACTCTGGGTACGAATACAAACAGCCAGATGGGGCAACAGTCTGTATCTGTGTCAAGGGTGATCAGGTGCAAATGAGTGAAGCAGTTAGACTTTCCAAACACCAGACCACCAGCAGGGGTTGGACTGTCTGAGCCACCCCTGGTACCTCTACACTGTCTTCTCTGCTGTCTGACAGCATGGCCTCAATTTTGATTCTTTTTTTTATTATCCGAAGACCAGTTTTATTCACGGTAATTGATGCTTGAGTGGATGTGTTTGTGAAGCCTATGTTCTCATCAGTGATGGTAACGAGAGTCAGTCATAGACCACTGGGGTTTAAACGGACTCTGACACAAAAACCTGATGATCTAAAGTCTCAAATACCTACACACACAAATTCAGACACGTTCAAACACACTCATACACAGACCAGTAGCTAAACTAGGCCTCTCACCTTCCTTTATAACTGTGAAGGCAACATGACTGCATTCTTAGGGAGTGGTCGATGTGCTACATCAATCAAGTTGCTTTTATCGCGGATAATATTGATGTACGTAGGCCTATTGTACACATAAGGCAGTTGGAAGGAAGTTGGCCTTCACTAATATATTAATGGTAAACGGCTCTGAACACAAAAGTTAAGAAAAATAAATAAGGAAATGGATGGGTTAAGTAAGGACGGAAAAGTTTACCCAACACTTAACTGAAGCAGCGTATTAATGAAGCGGTCCTTAGACGCATTTCATCAGTAACCGACTATTTCTGATGCGGTTGACTTACCGAGCATAGTCTTGTTATAAGTTCAAAATCCTCGGGCGCCCAGAGCGGATCTCTAGTTGTCTTCTATCAGCCGGGCAGAGCTGCGCTATGAAGGAAGTCTGTTCACTTCGTGGAGGAAGTGTATAAAACGGCTCTGGTGTAGTTTGAGGAAGTTTACATGTAGATGAATTCGTCCTGCTGTAAACGCGTCTCCGCCGCTCCCGTAACATTAGTTCAGATGTCATTTAGAGGAAACGGCGGTTAGAGCTATAAATGAGCGTTTAAAACATGACATACTTTGCAAAGCCGCTTGATGACGGCTGGTCGACTTGACGACCGTTTGCCGTAATTGAAATTAACTAGAGTAAATTATCTCTCCAAAAAGTGTACAATCCTGTCCTTTAGTCAATAACGAAACAAACAAGAACTGAAATGTAAAAAGAAGACGAGAGAGTGGGGTTATTACCAACGAAATGTAAAACTGTTGTAAACTAATCTCTCTGTCGACTGAAGTATAACATGATTTTGAATTTGAATTCCAAACATCTGCATGCGTATCCAGCAACTGTCCTCAAGGTGTCTCTAAAACTCCACAGCAACTGATTGAACTACGTCGACCTGGGCGAAGAGGGAGATGTTTTTTTTACAGTAAAGACTTCTGACTTTAGTTTTCATTTTTTGTGGGAGGGACCTGCGGAAATAGGGCACAACATTGATCCCTTGACTCGTGTGTCGACGGGAACATACTACCTGCGTTTGGGACAGCAGCTTGGCCGAGCGAAGTGTTCATGAAGAACATCATATAGCCTTCCGCAAAAAGTTATCTAATGGACATCTGGCATCTGGGACATGAGACGTTTCTGATTACATTCTCCGTTTTATAAGCAAGACATCAAAAGGAAGCACTTTGTATTGTCTCACATTGACGGTGAGACCGAAAAAAAAGTTTTCCAGAGTAACACAAGTTGGAGATGAGATAGACGGATTTTTCCTACCCGTAACTTAATGACCACTTCGCATCGAGTGTGATTTAGGCCTACTTTGTGTAAGCGTAACTATTTTCAGACAACTAATTATTGACACCAGTCAATGTTTATTTTGGCCTACAAATGATGGTATGATGTTTTTAGGAGGAAGTGGCTATGCAACCACAAATGTCAGCCATTGTTGTGTTTGTTATATTTGTGGCAGTTACAAAATAAGATACACGCAGCTTGTAAAAAAGAATATTAACGGGTTTAACCTACCCTCGATTAAACTAAGTTCTTCATCATGATAGTGATGCATCACTTTACGTCCGACTTCCTTCTAAAGCGCATACCTCAACAGGAAATACGAAAGTTGATACACTTGATCGTGAAATTATTACCGGTAAACTTATGTTTCTCTCGCAGAGCCGCGGGATGGGTCGCGTGTGGTTGTCGACAGTGTGTTTGATGAGCGTGTGTCTCTGGGGTTGGAGCTTCGGACAAACGGATAAGAGTCTCGCTGCCCACCATGGCAACGAAGATTCCGGTAAGAGTCCACGCCGCTCATCCTCTTCACTCAGCCTCATCGGTAGGCTGCCGTTGGCCTTCACCAACTGACGGCACAGCGATTAGTTGTTTAGTTGTTATTTAATTAGCTCGGACGGTAGTCGCTGTTCATGTGTGATAGAGTACGTGTTCATTCAGGTTGACACAGGCTGCGTATTTCTTTGCGTCTTCATAGGCCATCCTCCGTCCATCGCTTGTGTGTGTGTGTGTGTGTGTGCGTGCGTGCGTGCGTGCGTGCGTGTGTGTTTAAGACTGGTACTTTGTAAAGCTAAAGCTTAGAATCTCTGCATTGTTGTGATATATATAGTATATAGAGTATATGTATATATAGTATACACAGTATATGGTATATATAGCTCATTTACTATAAAGACTTCACCACAGCTGTGGACGACTATAACCAGCTTTCTTATACGTGTGAGTTTCATGCATGCTCACACACACACACACACACACTCACGCACACACACTCACGCACACACACGCACACACACACACAAACAGAACAAAGTATTTCCTCACAAACTTCTTCCACGGACAGTGTGTTTGAGTGATGGGTTTTTCTTCTGCACTGGAATGATAGTGTGAGAGGTGGGTGGTTTAGATTGACCAGTTTCCTGGTTTAGACGGACAATGTTGTGGGAGGAAGTGTGGACAGCCAGAAATAGACTTAGGGCTGCTGCAGTGTGTAGACTACCAGGGCAGTGAGGAGGGAGACAGGGCAGTGAGGAGGGAGACAGGGCAGTGAGGAGGGAGACAGGGGTGAGGAGGGAGACAGGGGTGAGGAGGGAGATAGGGGTGAGGAGGGAGATAGGGGTGAGGAGGGGGACAGGGGTGAGGAGGGAGACGGTGAGGAGGGAGGCGGGTGAGGAGGGAGACAGGGGTGAGGAGGGGGACAGGGGTGATGGGAAATGAGTACATTTGAGTGATACATTTATTAACAAAATACATTGTAGAACGTTTGTATTCATGCACACAACCTATACACACAAGTGTGTGTGAGTGTGTGTGTGTGTGTGTGTATGTGTCTAAATATGTGAAAATGTGTGTGAGTGTTTCTGAGAAGAACCTGTCCCGTCTGAGGTGTGTGGGTGTGTAAGACGGTGCGAACAGCTAGTGGTGGTTGGATTTATTTTGAACCACGCAGAGCTGAGTTCACAGTTTCTGACTCACTGCTGAGCTCCCATGCTGGGAAACAAAGAGAAAAAGAGAGAGGGAGGGAGGAGAGAGGAAGTGGAGGTGAGGTGAGTGGTTGATGTCTGCACCAAGTGCAGCATGGTTTGTTTTTTTTGCCAGGCAAGCTCTTCCCAGGCCTACTGGTGCTGTTCACCACACAGTAACACCTCCCCTCTCCCTCTGGCCCGTCTGATGACCCTGATCAAACAGACCCAAACCTGTCCTGTTATTTAACCCTTCTCCAGCCATCTGAGCTATTCTCTCTCCAGCTGCAAGCATCCCTCCCTCACATCCTGTCTCTGCAGGAAAAGCTTTCCTTGGTTTTTGAAGGCAGGTACCGTACAAGGAGAGAATGGAGGGATGTAAGTTCAAGGCCTCACCCTCAAGGAGGGCGGGAAGGAAGAGAGAGCAGAAGAAGTGTTTGAACAAGCCCCGCCCTTCTTCTCCACCTCCTGCTCGCAGAAACAGAAAAGGATGTTGACTTCAAGATCCGTGTAGATCTATCACATGACACAAGCCATCCTGTTCCTACAACTCTCTTCTCCCCTCCGTCCTCCGCCTCCTCCCCTCTCTCCTCTTCCTTCTCATCCCCTCTCTCCTTATTCCTCCTCCCTCTTCCTCCTCCTCCTCTTCCTCCCCTCTCTCCTCTTACTCATCCTCTCCCCACTCTTCCCCACTCTCCTATTCTTCTTCTCCCTCCTCTTCCCCACTCTCCTCTTCTCCTTCCTCCTCCTCTTCCCCTCTGTCCTTTTATTCCTCCTCAACGCTAACAAGCGGAACGGTCTAAAAATAGCGTTTGAAGATTCCGTACTGAATGTTCAGAGAAATCGCACGGCTCTGCACCAACTCAGCGTTGCCCCTGTTGCGAGCGCAGCGGGTTATCCAACGTGTCGCCGACGACAATGACTTATCTGCACGCAGCAGTGCACGTGACCATGAACACAAACACGTTAGCTCACTGTCAAATTCAGTGTCACATTCCTTGTCTTGGACAAGAGTACAAGCACACGCTGAATAGAAAATGGAACTGAGGATTGTGTTAACATGAGCTTGTTCTGTTTACCTTGCCCATGTAGAGAGGGAGAGAGAACCTGACTTTACCTAAAGGGATTCCAGAGAAACGTTTTCTGCGTTCTGCCAGTGAAACTCACATAACCAGACAAGCTTGGCCCGCTATCAAGCACCTGACATCTGTGTCTGCTAGAGGGAAGAGCTCTTTCCATGATTGCTTCCTGGTTATATCTGAGGGCCTTGGTTGGAATGCGTGTCCCACAAACGGCTTCCCTTCTCTGGGTTGAGAAAGGCTGTAGTCAGCCTCTCTCCTCTACACCTCAGTGCTCTCATGGTGTCTTGTCTTAACGTTTACCCTCTCGGTTCTGAAACTGCCTCAGATTTCATTTGAGCCCAGGTTCCTGCTGACTGAACGTTAAAGAGACAAGAGTCGACGAGAAGCAGAACCTCAGCTCCAGGACTGGGCCAAACACTTCCCGCTGTTCCTCAGCCCCTACGGAAGTCCTTCACACACAAGCCTTGTTTTATTACCAGATACAGCCACTTAGTGGAGGGAAAGATCACATGTTGGTGATTGACAGGTCATGTGGCTGCCACACGTAGTATATAGGTTACCATCTGTATATATATATATATATATATACATACATTTTAGGTGAAACCTTTTCCCTGCGTTTGAATTCAGTCTGTCACAGCACTGATGGTGATCAGATCCAAAACCCATCTAATAACCGGATGAGTTTGGTCCACTCTGCCCCAGTATGTCCTGCCTAACATATGCATGTGTTTGAGTGTGTGTTTACAAACTGTCCATTAAGACTTCATTTGAGAGTGGCTGGATGTGAGTTTATTGCGTGTGGGAGATGGGCAGTACCTGTTTGCCGAGGATGTATCTGGGCCAAGCAAGGGTGTTTGGTCAGAGACAGATAACAGTAGGGCTGTAGCAGGGCTGTAGCAGGGCTGTAGCAGGGCTGTAGCAGGGCTGTAGCAGGGCTGTAGCAGGGCTGTAGCAGGGCTGTAGGGGGGCTGCAGTAGGCCTTCAGTAGGCCTGCAGTAGGGCTGTAGCAGGGCTGTAGCAGGGCTGTAGCAGGGCAGGGCTGTAGCGGGGCTGTAGCAGGGCTGTAGCGGCGCAGGAGAGGCCAGGAGCAGGGCAGGAGTTAGGGCTGTCAGCAGGGGTGTTGCAGGGCTGTAGCAGGGCTGTAGCAGGGCAGGGCAGGAGCAGGGCTGTAGCAGGGCTGTAGCAGGGCTGTAGCAGGGCTGTAGCAGGGCAGGAGCAGGGCTGTAGCAGGGCTGTAGCAGGGCTGTAGTAGGGCTGTAGCAGGGCAGGGCTGTAGCAGAGCTGTAGCAGGGCAGGGCTGGAGCAGGGCTGTAGCAGGGCTGTAGCAGGGCTGTAGTAGGGCAGGGCAGGAGCAGGGCAGTAGGAGGGCTGCAGTAGGCCTGCAGTAGGGCTGTAGTAGGGCTGTAGTAGGGCTGTAGCAGGGCTGTAGTAGGGCTGTAGCAGGGCAGGGCTGTAGCAGAGCTGTAGCAGGGCAGGGCTGTAGCGGGGCTGTAGCAGGGCAGGGCTGTAGCAGAGCTGTAGCAGGGCAGGGCTGGAGCGGGGCTGTAGCAGGGCAGGGCTGTAGCGGGGCTGTAGCAGGGCAGGGCTGGAGCGGGGCTGGAGCAGGGCAGGGCTGTAGTGGGGCTGGAGCAGGGCTTGTCCTGTCACAATAGGGTGTTGGGCTGTCTGTCAAAGATCTCCTGCAGAAGAGAGAGAAAGAGTTGCTTTTGTTTGGTCTTAGTTTAACGCTCTGTTTCCTTCACTGTCATGAAGCGTCCTTTGCGTGTGTGTGAGCGTGTGTGCGGTGTGTGTGTGTGGTGTTGAGTGGTGTGTGTGTGTATGCAGAGAGAAAGATTACAGAGTTGTGTAATTCCTGCTGCCTTCCTTCATCTGTGTCCAGATCCTTTCACAGGCTAACACTGTGAGCGACCCCAGGCAGATCAGTCTCCCATTCCTCTTTCCACCACAACTGTCTCTCTATCTCTTCTCTCTCTCTCCTCTCTCCCTCTCTCTCTCTCTCTCTCTCTCTCTCTGTGTCTATCTCTTTTCTCTCTCTACCTATCTCTCCCACTATATATATCTCTCTCTGTCTCTCTCTATCTCTCTATCTCTTTTTTCTCTCTCCATCTATCTCTCCCTCTATCTATCTCTCCCTCTATCTATCTCTCTCTATCTCTCTCTATCTCTCTCTCCTTATTTGTCTCTACCTCTCTCCACCTCTCTCTCTCCCTCTACCTCTCTCTCCCTCACACTTCCTTGTGTATGTTACTGTACACTATCCAAGTTCTATTCTAGTTCTTTTCAAAGGCCGTTACCGGCTTGACTTGTCTGTCTCTGTTTCCTCTATCAAGGTCGTTACTGTAGCACAGTAACATCAGGAGAATTCTGTGTGTGTGTGTGTGTGTGTGCGTGCGTGTGTGTGTGTGCGTGTGCGTGTGTGTGTGTGTGTGTGTACGTGTTGTGTGTGTTGTGTGTGGTGTTGTGGTGCGCGTGTGTGTGTGCCGTGCGTGTGTGTGGCGTGTGTGTGGCGTGTTTGTGGTGTGTGTGCGTGTTGTGCGTGCGTGTGTGTGTGCGTTGTGTGTGTGTGTGGTGCGTGCGGGGCGTGTGGTGTGTGTGTGTGTGCGCGTGTGTGGTTATTGCACCATGTGTTAGGTGTGTCTGCATGCCTTTAATAGAACCGGATGTAGTGCTCTCAGCATGGGAACACTCAATTTAATCATCTAGTGATCTCTCCCATATCTTACTCTCTCAGGCTCTTTTCGGTTCTCTCCTCTTCTCTCTTTTCTTTCTTTCTTTCTTGTCTTTCTATCTTTCTCTGTCTTCTGTCTGTCTGTCTGTCTTTCTCTCCTCATCCATCCCTCATTTGGAAGGAATGCACTGTGTGTCTCTCTATCTCTTACATCCGCTTGTTTTCTCTTTTCATTTGCAAAGGAATGCAGGAAGCTCATCCCTCTCTCCCTCGGTTCACTCCTGTTGTGTGTGTGTTGTGAGGAGGGTGTGTGTGTTGCGTGTTTGTGCGTGTGTGTGTTGTAATGTGTGTGTGTGTGTGATTGCCGTGCGCATGCATGTGTCTGTGTCTGTGCGTGTGCGTGCTCTGTGTGTGTGTGCGTGCATTGTGTGCGTGCATGTGTGCGTGCGTGCGCATGCATGTTCTGTGTGTGTGCGTGTGGCGTGTGCGTGTGTGTGTGTGTGTGGTGTGTGTGTGTGTGTGCGTCGCGTGCGAGCCAAGTTCAAGACGTGTTTTGGCCATAGTCCTAACATGACCCACAGGGACATAACACACACACACACACGACCAAACACACACACACAGCACACACACACACATGGACAGCTGAGAAAATCTCATTGTTAAAAATAGCATTAGCAGGTAGTGTTACTGCACTAGAGAAAGGTGAGTGGATGGTGTAAATAGGAGCGCGTCTTGTGTAGAGAGATAGTCTGGCCTGGCGTAGTGCTACCAGCTGTGGGACAGTATTCTATTGCACACACACACAACGCACGCAACACACTGTTCTCTACGATACACACACGTCCAACCACTCTCCCTCACATAGGTGCCACAACTGTCTCCCTACATCTTCACACTCTAAACACATCAGTCTCCCTACACACCACGCTCCTACACACCACACACACAGACACACCCGCTTGCTCCGGTGCCTCGTCCTGTGTTGATGTAGAAGAGGATGTAAACAGTGTTTTGTGTTATAGATTAGTTGTTATATGTGTAGATCTGTGTGTTATAGATGAGAGTTAACATGTGTGTCCATCTGTAGATCTGTGTGTTATAGATGAGGTGTTAACATGTGTCCCTCTGTAGATCTGTGTGTTATAGATGAGAGTTAGCATGTGTCCCTCTGTAGATCTGTGTGTTATAGATGAGAGTTAACATGTGTGTCCCTCTGTAGATCTGTGTGTTATAGATGAGCTGCTGTGTCAAGATGAGAACGAGCTGCTGAGCTTTGAGGCGATCCGCAGCATCCACAAGCTGATGGATGATGACGAAGATGGAACCGTGGACATGAGGGAGACAGATGGGGTGAAACACACATGCTGACATCATCACACATGCTGACATCATCACACATGCTGACATCATCACACATGCTGACATCATCACACATGCTGACATCATCACACATGCTGACATCATCACACACACACATCAACACACACAGATCAGCACACACCAGGTATCAGGACAGACAACACACAGATCAGACCACACTACAATCAGCACACACTACACACCAAACACACACACAGATCAGCACACACACACATCAACACACACACAGATCAGCACACATGCCCTTCTACACATCCCACCCTCTCAGAATCTCTCCAATTTTAAATCTTTATGATGATTTTTCATTTCCTTTCTTTAAAATTACTTTCATCCCTCTGCCTCCCTGCTCCCTCCCCTCTTCTCTCTCCCTCCCATCATCTTCTCTCTCTCTCCCTTCTTCCCTCTCTCCCCGTCCCTCCCTCCCTCCCTCCCTCTTCTCTCTCTCTCATGCTGCTCCCTCCCTCCCTCCTCCCTCCCCTCCCTCCCTCCCTCACCTCCCTCTCTTCTCCCTCCCTCCCTCCCTCCCTCTCTCCCTCCCTCCCTCCCTCCCTCCCTCTCTCTCTCCCTCCCTCCCTCCCTCTCTCCCTCCACTCCCTCCCTCCCTCCCTCTCTCCCTTCCTCTCCCTCCCTCCCTCCCTCCCTCCCTCTCCATGCTCTCGTCATGAGTTACCAGTTCGGGGAGATCTGAAATATAAAGACCCCAAAGGAAAACACAACAGCTTCCACGGAGCAGACCTGCTCATCAGCGTGGAGGACATGTGGAACACATGGAGATCCTCCAAAGGTGGGAGAGGGAGGGAGGAGAGGGGAGGGGAAGGGAAGTGAGGGAGGAGTGATGGAGGAGAAGAAAGAGGAGGAGAGAAAGAGAGAGGGAAGGAAATAGAGAGAGAGAGAGAGCGGTAGAGAGGGAGGGAGAGGGGAAAGAGGGTGGGAGGAAGAGAGAGAGGAAATAGAGAGAGAGGGAGCGGATGAGAGAGGACGGAGAGAGAGCGAGAGATAGGAGGGAGAGAGAAGGGAGCGAAGAGAGGAGAGAGCGAGAGAGATAGGTAGGGAGCGAGAAGGAGGAGAGCGAGAGAGATAGGAGGGAGAGAGAGAGCGAGAGATAGGAAGGAGAGAGGACGGGAGGAAGAGGAGAGAGCGAGAGAGATAGAGGAGAGAGAGAGACAGAAGATAGGGAGGGGACGAGATGCGATGGGAGGAGAGGGAAGAGGGAGGAGCGAGGAGAGATTAGTAGGGAGAGGCACAGCTGTCTGTTACAGAGGACGCTGATCAAGGTTGACTGAACGCTGTAAACACTCAGAGATAGGGTTATGTTTGCTCCCACCTTCTCATAAGATTCTTGACAGGTTGACTCGAGATAGCTCTCTGTAGTGATCCTTACTGAAGTGTGTGCTTATTACGGTGTGTGTGTGTGTTTTAGTGAATAACTGGACGTGGATGAGGTGAAGGACTGGCTTGTTGAGTATGTGAAGCTAGCTCCCTACGTAGAAGCCTTCACAAAACACAGCCTGAGCGGCAAGGCTCTACCCAGTAACACACACACATGGTAACCACAGTAACACCAACACAGTACACACAACACATGGTAAACACACACAGGTAACCAACACACAGTAACGACACACACACATGTAACACCACACCACAGGTAACACAACACACAGGTAACACACCACAGAGAACATACACATACAGATAACACACACACACAGGTAACACACACACAGTAAACACACACAGGTAACACACACACACAGGACATACAAATTACCACTCATTCCATCCATAAAAACATGACTCACTCCCTTCCCCTCCTCCCTCCTGTTTCCTTCTCCTTCCCTTCCTCTCCCTCCCTCTCTCCCTCTCTCCTCCCGCTCTCTCCTCTCCCCTCCTTCTCTATCTGGCCCCTCC
>BROE01000019.1:10459919-10524192 GCA_036571765.1 Plecoglossus altivelis
ACAGACAGGAGAACAGACAGACAGGCAGACACGACAGACATGGAGGCAGGCAGACACGAACACAGACATCAGACAGACAACAGACAGACATGACAGACAGGCAGCGCAGGCAAGGCAGGCAGTCGGCCAGCGCACAGGACACCGCGAACAGACCGACACGAGCAGGCAGACAGCACAGTCGACAGATAGACATGAGAGGACAATGATATCAGTTCACATGCAGGGCAGAGTCTCACAGACAGGCAGATAGCAGACAGACAACTGACAGTAGCAGGCAGTCAGTAACAGACAGACAGGCACGATGCTCGACAGACGGCAGACAGACAGACAGACAGTCACAGATGGCTTCTAGACACATGCAAGCCACACGGGACGCATTGCACTAGGTTCTCAATGACGATAGCAACAAACGTGTGACGAAGCGATTTATGACACAAAAAATCTTAGGTCGTCACTCTGCACTTACGACTCATATTACACAGTATTGGGATCTCTCAGTCGGCTGTGTCCCTGCTGCTGAGCAACCAGATACAGCTTCCTGTCCTGTCTCTGACAGCTTCCTGTCTCTGACAGCTTCCTGCCCTGTCCCCTTTTGGCTTTGAAACAGGCCAAGTTGCTGAAGGATAACTGAGGCTCATCACAAAGGCGAACAGTTTCAAAAACAAAAACAAATTGTGTGGAGCACATCATGCTTTGCTAACCAACGTATGGTTAGTGGTCAGTTTAAGGGTTATTTATGTCATCTGGTTTGCTTCAAGGGTGATCCTCTCATTTTTAAGTGTTTTGTTTTTTTTACCAGGTACTTCTCTGTTTCAGAGACTGTTGGAACAGATCTTTTTGAATAAAAATAGGAAATATATGTCGGCCAATTACGCTTTTGCATTTATGACATGGATAGAAATGTGTTTGCACTTTGTGACAAAGCATTTATTTAATAATTATTACGTTTAAAGGTTAAGAAACTGTATATGTACATTAAGATGATTGAGATTTTATTGTCCTACTAAATGGATAATGTGCACACGCATCACAAAAGATATTTACTTTGAAATAATCATATTCAAAACATTTGTTCTGTTTTTAAGGCAGATGTTTATAATCACTGCATTCTGTTTTGTCGATGTTAAAGTGGCAGATTTAATGTTTAGGTGAGCGTGTGAAGCAACAGTATGTAGTGTGTGTTTGGACATACAAGTGTTTGTGTGTGCGTGTGTGCGTGTGGCAGGCTATGTTTACGCTGTGTATCTCTGCTCTTTCCTACTGTTGCTTTGGAAACTTGGATCGTTGAATCTTCACTTTTCATACTCATGCTGCGAAAATAAACTCGCCTGTTTGAACTTAAGTGTTTGAATAAGTACGTTTTTTTCTGTCAGAGGTTTGCGGTTTGTATAACTCTGGCAGCGTGTTTAGCAGTGTGTCCAGTAGTGAAGTAGTGAACTATCTGTACTGATCTCCCCAGTCTCACCGTAACTTAGATAACATCTCTTTGTGACACAAATGTCCATTTTCTCCTCATGACTAAAGCGTCCGTGTGACCTACAGTCTTGTGATACAGTGGGTCGGGTTGTCTGGGTTCAGCGACGCTTTTAACCAACTTAAATTCAGGTAGCGTCGCTGCGTACGATTGCTAAAATATCCTTTTAACCTTTTGAAAATTATTATGGACACAACGTGATACAATCACAGTGTACGATTGTGTAAAAAAACTGCATATTAATAGTGTAAAAACAGCGTGATCACAGTGTAATAAGATCGTCATCTTAACGAGATTAGTGTAAAAACAGTGTAACAGTAAAAACATTGTGTAAGTTAAGTCCTCAACTAAATCGAGTCGACAGAAGATAAACCAGTAGAGGGCGGCAGAGGAACGATGAACGAGCTATAGTACCCATGATCACACACACACACACACACACACACACACACACACACACACACACACAATGACACGCACACAATCACACATATACATACACGATCACACACATGCGCACATACATATCCATGCTCACACAAATGATCGTACACACACACATACACCCACACACAAATTTGATTGAATTAGTCAGGTTTCCCTCACACACACACCATCTCACAAGGGTGTGTGTTCGAAGTCGTCTGCAAGAGAGAGAGAGTTGAGAAATGCAACTCTTGTGAAATCCTTGGCTCAGAGACTACCAGGAGGGGAAGTAGATTGAGAAATCTTTCAAACCGTCCCAGAAACATACCACATACCACAGTTGGCATGTAACGTGTCAAACAAAGATGACTGTAAAATATCACCCTTCAGACCTGAACTTAACTCACTCATCCACAACTGTTCACCTTGTTCTGCTGACAACACACTACAATCACGATTGGCTGCACGTGAGTCATCTCGTAGCCCCGCCCCTCTGCAGATGCACACAGGAAGTAGTGAAAGGAAGGAGCAGAGCGAAGAGGACAGAAGGGACACACAGACAAGCTTGTTTGTCACCCAAGGCCCCCGTCCCTTATATGGAAGACGTGTGTATGTAGAAAGTGTGAGGGCTTCGCCCAGGCTTGTGCAGGTGCCGCTCTCGATACGAAGGAAACCACACACTGTTCCTTCATTTGTCTTTGTTCCTCAAACATGAAAAGACTTTGGTGAATGCGTCCGGAGAGCTGGAGGCAACTACATCAGGACTCTCTGCCAGACTGTGAAGGGAAGCGACGGAAGGGTGGGGGAGGGTGGGAGGGAGGGGAGGGGTGGGAGGAGGGGGAGGGAGGAGGCCATGTTGTGAGCAGGCTGGAATGTGGTCGTGTTAACATCCTAAGGACTTATTCCCTGACTGACCCTTCAGACACCGAGTCCTGGTGTCCTCTAAGGCCCCAAGCCTCAGGGCTCCCAGGGCCCCAGCTCTAGCCCCCCCCAGCCCCCAGCCTTTGGCCCCCTCAAAGCCCCAGCCTCTAGCCCCCCCAGGGCTCAGACCCAAGTCCCCCAGCCCCTAGCCTCTAACCTCCCCATGCCCCCACCCTCTAGCCTCTCCCCAGGCCCCTGCCCCCTTGGCCCCAGGCTCTAAACCTCCTAACTCCCTGGGAAACAAACTACATCGAGTGACCTCACCCTCACCGCTCCAGTTCAGTTTCGTCATCATGTCCTGCTTCTCACCAAGCCCTCGCCCAACTGGATTCTGGCAATCAGATGTTTGTATGTTGTACCAACACACACACAAAAACCAGTAAATAAAAGGAACACTTTCTAGAACAAACAGGATGTTAAGAACCACGACAAAAAAGGAGCAAAAGTGATGTTCGAATTGGGATGCTTCTATAATGACCGTCTGCCATGACTTTGGGGATCTGACATTGTTTAATCAGAGAGAGAGAGAGAGAGACATGAGTATAACACTTGATCTCATTGTCCAATCAGCTTCATGGAATGAAATGACTTCTTACATCCAGTGTAAAGTTCATAGGGCATAGGCCATATGGCCCAGGGATTAACTGGGACATAGTGACTGACTCTAAGCACAGTTTCTAGAGTAGAAAGACCTCTCTCTTGGTTTCTGATGTTACCGCGATCAGGTGCGTGGAGAACACGCGCAGGCAGTCTGTTGTAGGCTGAAGACTGATGGTGGTGATGACTCCATTACATGAACAACAAAAGCAGAAACGAAAGCCTTACGCAACTTCCTCTAAGCGAGAAACACACGTTGGCGCAATTAAATGCACCGTTAAATATTGTAACATATTTCATGTATTTAAAATATGTTTTTAAAGTATCTCATCGATTTGTTACAACCTGGTAGGACTTGAAATACGGGCTGACAAGTTGGCCCCTTTTACGTTTGTTTTGAACGCTCAACAAGGTGAATACTGTCTCAACTATCATGTTCTAAGTAGTTAAGCCTCGACAGTTGAAGAAACAACACGGTTAGTTGTCATGAAAACGCGACAGTCGGGGTCAATCACAACCCTGCAGGCTAAAACTGCGTGCGCGCACACGAGCACTGCTTTGGAGGCGCGCTATAGCGCGCAGATGTATTTCTTCCACCTTCACAAAATCAAGCTTGATATATAAACGCATGCACGCGACCGCAACTCTGCCATGCCCACCGCTCACTCACGCCCTGGAAATGTTGTGAGAGTGGAGGCTATATATAACCACTGAGACCACCCTTTTCCAGCTTACCAGGCGGTCTCGCATTGCTCACGCGCGGCTTGGGGACGTGCGAGGTGTTAGGACCGAGGTTTGAGGAGGGCGCAACTTTGACAAGTCCCAAAATAAAACTTTAGCGGGAGCCCGCGACGTACTGCAAACGACACCAACCTTCTTTGGAGGATGGAGGTAAACATCATTTGATGTGTTTCGTAGTTTAGTTTGTGTCATAACAGTTTCGTAAACGCTATGGATGCGTGAGATTTGTGAGGTTTTACTTATTCAATGGGTTGGAGACGGTGCAAGTACCACGCGCTCGGATACCTTCTGCGACCAGTGAAATGTACTACATTTGCATCAAGAACTTAACGACACTTTAAGTAGATTTTCTGTCGTGGGAATGCTATTCACATTTAAATTATTATGTTTATGGTGCTATAAAGTTACTAATGTGGCCAAACTCGTTCATGCCAGTCGCGTTTGTTGTTTGAAGTTGGCATCTGCTTTGTGTGCAGTAAACAAGGTATCGTTTGGATATGTCATCGGTTTTGGTCTCATTAGACTTCATGCACAGAACATCGTCTGTTTTCTGAATAGTGGACCAAGTTTATTCTACTACATTTTGTCGCGCATGTTGTCACTTGTCATGGGAGTGTAGTTACTGCCGTTCTGGCAATTGTTGATTGGCTGATCGGTGAGATTTGACTCAGTATACGATTATTGAATGTGCTGCGTGTATCGCTATATTCACTGATGCTGTTTCAGTACGCTGCTCATCAACAGGAAATATACAGGAATGGACGCGCGCGCGCACACACACACACACACACACTCAATCTCTCTCTCCCACACACACACACTCACACACACACAAACACACACACAGGAAGTGGAAGTGGTCTAACTGCCATAGCATCAGAGTGATTTTCATACTTGTATGACATTTTTTAGTTGTGTGTGTGTTTGTGAGAGCATTTATTAATTAATTAATTTCATTTTAATTATTTGATCGATTCATTCAGTAAGCTGATGCAACTCAGTGGTTAGAGCACCTGGCTGCAGATTAAGAGGTTGCGGGTTCAAATGCTCTCCCCAACCTGCCTGTGCAGCATATGGAAAACCTCTACTAAAGACTGCATCATTACATTAGCGTGATTCGTGTAAACAAAGACTGAGTGAGTTGATTGTTTGAAGGGCTGGTTCCAGTGGCCCAGGTACACCTGCAAGGACATAGTCACTACTGCAAGGTAGAGCAGAGGCTGTGTACACGCAGGTTTAACACATGGGGCATGGACTGCATGGAACCTTTTAAGATCACATGCGCTATCGCATTTTCAAGAGTGTGAGCGAGTGTGCGAGAGAGTGTGTGTGTGTGTGTCAGGCCTCCAGGCTATGTGATTTCATTATCTGTTGAATGTCAGTAATGCAAGTCCTCCAGCCAACCAGGACATGCATCAACCTCACATCAACAGCTGTGTGTGTGTGGGAGTGTGTGTGTGTGCGGGACTGTGTGTGTGTGTGGGAGTGTGTGTGCGGGAGTGTGTGTGTGTGTGGGAGGGTGTGGTGTGCGGGAGTGTGTGTGTGTGTGCTGGAGTGTGTGTGTGTGGGGGGGTACTATTTGTGTGTGTGTGCAGGAGTGTTTGTATGTGTGTGTGTGTGTGTGTGTTTGTGTGTGTGTGTGTGCGGGAGTGTTTGTATGTGTGTGTGTGTGTATGTATGTATGTGTGTGTGTGTGTATGTGTGTGTGTATGCACTTTAGAGGAAGAGTGTTAGCCAAGTGCTGTCTGAACTGTACATAATGAAGGAAGCTGGGTTAAGGGTTGGGTCTTGGTATGCACTGTCATTATATTAAAAAACGGTGACATGTTTAACTGGTGTAGGTTAGTGGCCAGCTAGTTTGTGGGCTAGAATCCAGGTTTGAACTTCTGGTTAAAAACTTATAGAAGCACACGCGCGCACATGCACACACACGCGCGCACACACGCACACACACGCGCGCACACGCAAATGCACGTTCTTTCCCTCTCTCTTTCTCTGTCTCTCTCTCTCTACCTCTCTCTCTACCTCTCTAACTGTCTCTCTCTTTCTCTGTCTCTCTCTCTCTCTCTACCTCTCTCTCTACCTCTCTCTCTACCTCTCTCTTTACCTCTCTAACTGTCTCTCTCCCTACCTCTCTCTTTACCTCTCTAACTGTCTCTCTCCCTCTCTCTCTCTCTCTCTCACACCACACACACAGAGGTCTGTACCTCAGTTTCACACAGGGCTGTCAGAGCCAGAGCATGATTCATGCTGTGGAGTAGACAAAGACACGAGTAGAGAGAGAGGCAGAGAGAAAGAGAGAGAGAGGCAGAGAGACATAGATAGATAGAGATAGAGAGAGTGGCAGAGAGAGAGGTAGAGAGACATAGATAGAGAAAGAGAGAGGCAGAGAGAGAGAGACATAGATAGATAGATAGATAGATAGATAGATAGATAGATGGAGAGAGAGAGAGAGAGAGAGAGAGAGAGAGAGAGAGAGGCAGAGAGACATAGATAGAGATAGAGAGAGGCAGGGAGAGGTACAGGAAGAGAGGCCTGAGGTAGATACAGAGATAGAGAGAAGTAGAGAGAGACATAAATAGAGAGTGAGGTAGAGAGAGAGAGAGAGAGAGACATAGAGAGAAAGAGAGACAGAGGTAGAGAGAGGCAGAGATAGAGAGGTAGGGAGAGAGGGGTGTGGGCTCTTCCCCTGTGGCTACATACTGCCTCCTTGCCTCCCCTATCCTCCCCTGTGTCCTTGTCTCCCTCTTCCCTCCTTTCCTCTACCCTCCCTGCCTCCCTGCCTCCTTGCCTCCCTCCCTTCTACCCTCCCTCCCTGCCTCCCCCATCCTCCCCTGCCTCCTTGTCTCCCTCCCTCCGCTCTCCCTGGTTGTTTACAAGGCCAGGCAGGCCTATGATGGAGACGTCATGCTGGTTCCATTTAGCCCCCCTCACCCCCCCTCCCCCTCACCCCTCTGTGAGATGGGAACTTGCCAAATCCTGGTTGTTCTGCTGTTAGCAGCAGAGTTGAGTGGTGGGGGTTAGGGGTGTTTATTTACTGCTGTAGAAACCTTGTAAAGTAAGAAAAAAGCAGCGTGGCATTATCCAGGCTGTGGGCCAGAGGCTGACGTCATCGTCCTCCCTCCGGCCCAGTGCAGGTGTGTGTGATCAGGTGTGTGTGACCAGGTGTGTGTGACCAGGTGTGTGTGATCAGGTGTGTGTGACCAGGTGTGTGTTTAGGTGTGTGTGATCAGGTGTGTGTGATCAGGTGTGTGTGATCAGGTGTGTGTGCTCAGGTGTGTGTGCTCAGGTGTGTGTGATCAGGTGTGTGTGACCAGGTGTGTGTGATCAGGTGTGTGTGATCAGGTGTGTGTGACCAGGTGTGTTTGATCAGGTGTGTGTGATCAGGTGTGCACAGGAAGTAGAAGACGTGGACAGGAAGTCTCCACAGGTCACCTCAGCCTGCATTTCAGATGCTACTCAGAGCTTTCGTCTGAGGCTAGAGATGCTGCATGTCATGAATATTTGACATGTAATCCTCAGTTTCTTGTGTAGATAAAGAGAGGAATGATGAAAACAAATGACCCTCTTCCCCAGTTACGAAACTACAGCTCCCCTGTCAGGGACGGTCGTCTGTGTGAACGAGGAATGCTACATGTTTTCTCAGTTGTAGTTTTAATTGGGTTATGAAATGCCTGGAATCCCCCTGGACCATGTGGCTGTGTTGACCAGGGACAGGGCCTGGCGCTCTCCCCTGGGGTAAAGGAGTAGGAAGCCACGCCCCCGTCTGGGGTAGGTAAAGAAGGCCACGCCCACATCTGAGGTAGAGCGCCGAAGGCCACACCCACATCAAAGGTAGAGCACAAAAGGCCACGCCCCCACCTGAGGTAGAGCACAGAAGGCCACGCCCCTATCTGAGGTAGAGCACAGAAGGCCACGCCCCCATCTGGGGTAGATAACAGAAGGCCACGCCCCCACTTGAGGTACAGCACAGAAGGCCAAGCCCCCATCAGAGGTACACCATAGAAGGCCACGCCCCTATCTGAGGTAGAGCACAGAAGGCCACGCCCCCATCTGAGGTACACCACAGAAGGCCACGCCCCCATCTGAGGTAGAACACAGAAGGCCACACAGAGATAGTTGTCTTTGCTCTTGTCCTCCTGCGAGGAGGCGACTCCGAACATCATGTGTGTTTCTGGTTCAGCAGTTCTTCCTGTGACGAGTGCGTTCGTCTTTCCCCTCCCCAGACTGGTTTATCACCTCAGTGTTTCAGAGAGGAAGGTGGGCTTGACAGTTCTGGAGCTGACAGCTACACGTCTTCATTTCTCAAGGCTGTCGTATTATATTCACGCTACTTTAAGCAACACACACTATACCTTCACATACAGTCCATAACTCTCCATACAGCATAGCTCAACATACAGTCTATAGCTAACCCTACAGCATATCTTAGCAAATAGTCTATAGCTAACCCTACAGCATAGCTTAGCATACAGTCCATAGCTCTCCATGCAGCATATAGCTTAGCATATAGTCTTCAGCTAACCCTAAGCGTAGCCTAGCATACAGTCTATAGTTAACCCTACAAAATTGCTCAGCATATAGTCTATAGCTAACCCTACTGCGTATTTTAGCGTACAGTCTACAGCTAACTCTACAGCATAGCTTAGCATACAGTCCATAGCTCTCCATGCAGCATAGCTTAGCATACACACTATAGCTAACAGTACAGCATAGCTCAGCAGCCGTCTGCAGCTTGTAAGAGGCCTCTGCTCTGTTGCTAACACCTATCAGGTTCCTTCAACTCAGTAAACACCAAACGAGGGCAAGGCTGGAGTTTGTGTTTGTGTTAGCCCACCCACAGACACCCCCTCCAACCACGCACACACCCACACAGACACACACACACATGCATGTTGTGCCTCTAGCCCCCCCCCCCCCAACCAGCCTCCTTGCTGGAAGAAACAAACTTTTATGGAGGGGGTTTCTGTTTGTCGAACAGTGAACATCAGACGAGAGCAGTGGATGGCAATGAAAGGATGTGATCTCAGAGAGAGAGAGAGAGAGAGGTAGAGAGATGGAGATGGAACGAGAAAGGTAGAGAGAGATACAAAGAGAGAGTGTGGAGAGGTAGAGAGAGAGAAGACAGGTAGAGAGAGAGAAGAGAGGTAGAGAGAGAAAGTGGAGAGGTAGAGAGAGAGTGGAGAGGTAGAGAGAAAGAGAGAGAGAGAGTGAGAGAGCGAGAGAGAGCGAGAGAGGTAGCTCTTGGTCACAGTCATGGAAAGGGGGAGGGATATTACCTCAGCCTGGGAAGGGTGGGATATTACCTCAGTCTGGGTAGGGAGGGAAGGAGACTGGAGAAGTGTGAGTCTGGGTGAAAACATCTAAAGACACGGAGGGGAAAATAGAAATTTTAAGTTATATGAGTACAGTCGTTTATTTGCCCTAATCTGTGTTAGAAGTCGAATGAGTGGAGACCTATGCCTGGTGGAGTGTTGGTTGCCTTGACAGAGCAACAAAGAGAGGGCGATAAGGGAGTGTGTAATGCTCTCTCTATTAGACTGGGATAAGGGCTGGATTAGATACTGACAGTGAGGTCAGAGGGTGGAGGGAGACAAGCAGAGGCCCTTAGAGAGAGAGGGGGGGGAGAGAGAGGGAAGCAGGGAGAGAGAGAGAGAGAGAGAGAGATACAGAGAGAGACACAGAGAAAGAGAGAGACAGAGAGAGAGAGAGACAGAGAAAGAGAGAGAGAGGCAGACAGAGAGAGACAGAGAAAGACAGACAGAGAGAGAGACAGAGAGAGACAAAGAGAGACACAGAGACAGAGAGAGACGATTGAGAAGACAAAGAGAGAGACAGACAGAGCAGAGATATAGCACAGAGAGAGAGACAGAATGTTAAAGAGACAGAGCAGACAGGAGAGCAGACAGAGTTGAAGAGACAGACAGACAGAGAAGAGAGACAGATTGCTGAGTACAGACAGACAGAGAGAACACAGCAGAACAGAGAGAGAGAGAGAGAGACAGAGAGACAGATAGGATAGGCAGAGACAGATAGAGACAGATAGAGAGGGGTGGGGAGAGAGAGGATGAGGGTGGGATGTATGGAGAGAGACGGAGTGAGGATGGAGAGACAGAGACATGTACAAAAAAGTGGGGAGACGTGTGAGACAGCAGACGGGTGAGACCGGGCGGAGAGCGGAACGATGCACTCCAAAGAACCACGCCGCGGGTGTGTCGCGCAGGTGCGCGTGGGTCAGGATAAGAGCAAGTATACGCTGCTGCGAGAGCCCCCCCCACCCCCACCACCCCCTCCTGCCAGGAAGCCTGGGAGCCGGCCTGTCTTGTATCACCGACGGTTCACAGAAGCGTTCACCCTGACCGTGTGTGTGTCACCGAGTGACCTGTGCGCCTAAGATAGACCCTGGGACGGAGATGGTTGCTATAGTAACTACGGTGTCTTGCGTTCCAGGAAGATGCCCCAGCCAAGCCGTCGGTGGCGGAACTGGCTGGAAAGTTCAAAGGTCACGCACCACCCATCCCGACAGGAAATGAAGGGGTGAGATTTTTGTTACATTTGAATGTTTCTCCACGGTTTCTATACAGTGTGCATGCATGGTCTCTGTAAGTAAGCTTTCCTTTTGATGGATGCATGGCTATATTGATTAATTCCTGGAGTTGGTGTGGTGTGTGTGTGTATCATGCTGGTTCACACTCTTCTGTGTGTGTGTGTGTGTGTGTGTGTGTGTATCATGCTGGTTCAGACTGTGCTGTGTGTGGTGTGTGGTGTGGTGTATCATGCGTTCACACTCTCTGTGTGTGTGTGTGGTGTGGGTGTGTATCATGTTGGTTCACACTCTTCTGTGTGTGTGTGTGTGTGTGTGTGTGTATCATGCTGGTTCACACTCTTCTCTGTGTGTGTGTGTGTGGTATCCATGCTGGTTCACAAACTCTTTGTGTGTGTGTGTGTGTGTGTATCATGCTGGTTCACACTCTTCTGTGTGTGTGTGTATCATGCTGGTTCACACTCTTCTCTGTGTGTGTGTGTGTGTGTGTGTGTATCATGCTGGTTCACACTCTTCTGTGTGTGTGTGTGTGTGTGTATCATGCTGGTTCACACTCTTCTGTGTGTGTTTCAGACTAAGCCTGTCAGGAGGCGTCCTCCTCGAACTTTGCAGATCCCCATCAGACCCCCGGGACAGGTGGAGGAGGAGGAGGTGAGAGGGGCGGGGGTGTGTGTGGGACAGGCGGAGGAGGAGGAGGTGAGAGGGGCGGGGGTGTGTGGGGACAGGCGGAGAGGAAGGCGGTGAGAGGGGCCGGGGGGTGTGCGTGGGGAGGGGGGGAGGAGGAGATCAGAGGGGCGGGGGTGTGCGTGGGACAGGGGGAGGAGGAGGAGGTGAGAGGGGCGGGGGGTGTCCATGGGACAGAAATGTCTGCAGACGTCACACTGTAAAGGTAATGTCTGCAGGCGTAACACTGTAAAGGTAATGTCTGCAGGCGTAACGCTGTAAAGGTAATGTCTGCAGGCGTAACACCGTAAAGGTAATATCTGCAGGCGTAACGCTGTAAAGGTAATGTCTGCAGGCGTAACACCGTAAAGGTAATGTCTGCAGACGTCACACTGTAAAGGTAATGTCTGCAGGCGTAACACCGTAAAGGTAATGTCTGCAGACGTCACACCGTAAAGGTAATGTCTGCAGGCGTAATACTGTAAAGGTAATGTCTGCAGACGTCACACTGTAAAGGTAATGTCTGCAGGCGTAATACTGTAAAGGTAATGTCTGCAGGCGTAATACTGTAAAGGTAATGTCTGCAGACGTCACACTGTAAAGGTAATGTCTGCAGGCGTCACACTGTAAAGGTAATGTCTGCAGGGTTATTTTTTATCTCCTATTGTGCGTTTTCAGAAAGCAGCCATAACCAGTCCGCTTCCTTCCAAGACGAAGAGAAACTCAGCTCTTATTGAGAAACTTCAGGTTGGTACAAACGTGTTTTGGTTAAGAAACAGTGACTCATTCCTGTGTTTAGGGTTACCCTAAGAAGCATCTTTCCACCCCAGCATCCTGATCACAGGATGATTTTAGAGTAACAGTTTGGACAGGAACAAGCAATGTAGCATCACTATGGTTCAGATCCCCTCAACACCAAGTGAGTCGGTTGTAGTTTCTGAACCGGAGGTGATCAAAACTAGTCAGTGCTGCCCCTTGCTGGTTGTGAGAGAGAAGTGCAGTCGGACATCACCTACAGGAGTGGTTCAGTCTCACTGTTTAAGTTTAGAATGAAAGTGAGAGCTGCCATTTCCTGACGCAAAACAAAACTGTGAAGCTATATCTTGTGAAAAATGATGTTGAAGTTTAATCCAGCCTTTCTCTCCTCTTTGTCTCTCTCTTCTCCCTCTATCTCTCCTGCCTCCTTCTCTGTCTCCTCTCTCTCTCCTCTTTGTCTCTCTCTTCTCCCTCTATCTCTCCTGCCTCCTTCTCTGTCTCCTCTCTCTCCTCTTTGTCCTTCTCTTCTCTCTCTATCTCTCCTGCGTCCTTCTCTCTCTCTCCTCCCTCTCTATCTCTCCTGCCTCCTTCTCTCTCTCCTCTCTCTCTCCTCTTTGTCTCTCTCCATCTCTCCTCTTTGTCTCTCCTCTCTCTCCTCTCCTCTTTGTCTCTCTCCCTCCTCTCTATCTCTCCTGCCTCCTTCTCTCTGCTCTCTCTAGGCTAACCTGGCTTTATCCCCCACCGCCCTCCACCCCTCCCCTAAGAGCCCTGGACTGAGGCTTTTCCCCCAGTCCTTCACCCCACCCTCCCCCAGCTCCATCAAGCCCGTTTCCACGGCAACGCCAACCTCTCCGGGTGGCGTGGCGGGGCCCCTTCGGTCCGGGGGGGAGGAGGAGCTCCCGGCCACCTTCCAGACCCCCGCCTCCCCCACGGAGGGGTCCCTGCTGCCCAGCATCAACAAGGTATGTGTGTGAGTGTGTATTTGTGTTTGTCTGTGTGTGTGTGTGTAAGTGCGTGTTTGTGTAAGTGAGTGTTTGTGTGTGTGTTGTGTGTGTAAGTGCGTGTGTGTGTGTGTGTGTATTTGTGTCTGTCTGTGTGTTTGTGTAAGTGTGTATGTGTCACAGTGAGTGTGTGTGTGTCACAGTGCGTGTGTGTCACAGTGCGTGTGTGTCACAGTGCGTGTGTGTGTGTCACAGTGCGTGTGTGTCACAGTGAGCGTGACAGTTTCCGTGCTCATCCTCTCCTGCTCTGCCTTACCAGAGTAGAGCCCGTGTCTCCATTCGGCGACGCCCACCCTCCCGACGACACAGGAAGTCCAGCAGTGGAGAGGAAGTGGGCGGGGCTGCAGGCGAGGACACGCCTCTCTCTACCCCCGATGGTACGGAGGCAGGTGGGAAGGGGGAGGAGGTGTTTGAAGGAGCAGAGGAGAAGGAGGAGGAGAAGGAGGACAAGAAGGAGGAGAAGAAGGAGGAGAATAAGGAGGAGCAAGAGAAGGAGGAGGACAGAGGGGTCGACTCCTCCTCTAGAGCCGACACCAGCGTGACGGACCAAGCAGGGACTGACCAAGCAGGGATGGACCCGGGGGTGAAGACCTCTACAGACACCCAGGCAGAGGAGGCCCGCGGGGGGAGGCAGGAGGGGGAAGGAGGGGAGGATCTGGGAGAGGAGGCTTCGCCCAAGGCTGGTCAGGTCCCTGGAGAGAGAGAGGAGTCGCGCTGTGAGGAGCAGGGAGAGAAGAACCCTGAAGAAGAGAAGGAATGCAAGGTGATCTGAACACTATTATCAACCTTGACATTAATGAATGTTTCTCAGTGTGGAAGAAAGAGCTATGGACTGTATGCTAAGCTACTTTGTGCTTTAAAGTTAGCCAAAGTAAATACGAAAGCTTAGATAAATGAAACCTTTTTTGAGAGAGGTGTGTGTGACTCCCTGTGTGCTTGTTGTCTCCATCGCAGACAACAGCAGACTGAAGACGTGACAGGATCCTCTGCCCCTGTCCGGGAGGAAGGGAGACCCTGTGGTGTGTCCTGACCTTCACCACTTGCCACGCCCTCCACTTCGCCATGCCATGCCCCTCAACCTAAGCCTGTCTCCCTGTCACACCCCTCCACCTGCCACCCCCTCCACCTCTCCCTGTCACCCCCCTCCACCTGCCACCCCCTCCACCCCCTCCACCTTACCCCGCTGCCCCAGGAGATGAGAGGGGCAGACAGGTGCTTGTGGCTGGGCAGGCCTCCTTTCAGACTCCCTCTCCCTCCGGCCTCCCAGGACACTCAGCTCCACACGACAGGACTCCAGGGGGCCCCCTGGGATGAGGCTCAGGAGCTCCTCCATCAATCATGTCTCTCTTTCCTTGTGTTCTTTTGTGTCTTAAGCAGGGTTCAGATACAGCTCGTGTGATTGGACGTTGGTGTTCATGTTATCCTGACCTGCTATCTTTCCTTAACATGTGATCTGGCGAGTCTGAAACACGCCTGTTTGGAACTGGAATTCTTATCGACTTCCTGAACAGTTCAGCTGCATTCTAGAATCTCGCCGGTACCCATGTGTCTGAACCAAACATTAGAATTCATTTAGCTTTTCCTAGATTTGTTTTGAAATGCTTTTTCAACAGCAGTTGATATGCGTTTCAGCCATGTGACACTGCTCTGTATCACATACCTAAAAATGAATGCTGGTCTATTTATTACACGTCATCTATATTCAGGATTGTAGGATTTAGTAGAAAGAAAATGAATGTACTCTTAAGTGCAAGGCTAATTATTCACGTTTCACCAAAGCTGTAGTGTACTACAGTCTCCACAAGGGGGCAGTGTTACAGCTGCACCACATCTACAGATACAGTAGTTAGTTTGAAGTTGTGCCAAGTACTAATTGGCTTACATCACCTCCATGTCGTTTCTCTTGCTGTGAATTAGTCAGCTTGCTCTTCTCCTTAGAGTAATAGGTTGATTAAGGACATTGTCCAGTTATTTTTCTCAGTCAATTTGGCATTTTCACAAACTGTTTTCTGTTCTCAAGATGGATCTCATAGCTTCCTGCATGTGTAGATGTGCACATTTCCTGTGTGTGTTTAGTAAACTCTATTCTGCACACCCTTTTTAATGGTGTTGAGAACGTTAAACTTTGGTTGAAGGAACATGTCAAATTGACTGCTGCTCTGGCCTAGAAAAAGGCTTTTTTAATCCACTGGAAATGACCGGTAATGGTTGTTTAGTAATGGTAATCTGGTTATTTTTTGTAAACAATTCTAGGGAAAAAAAGCAACATTCAACTTTATCAACGATTTCTTAGAGTTTTTTTTACTTCCTGTTTTGTCAAACTGCAAATCCAAATTTGTATTTTTGTTGCGCATCATCTTTGAAAGATCGGTTGAATGAAAGATGACTTATAGTTGGAGACAGTGCTGTCTTTACTGTAACTAATTATGTGTGACAAAATGATGATTTTGTAATTGATTGTATTGTCAGTAATATGACAAATTGAAATACAGAATGATTCATGATGTATATATACATTTTGTATTAAGCTTTTCACTGAATCTGAAAAGAAAATCTGAATCTGAAAAAATGCCCTGAGTCCTAAACAGTACATGAAGCGCGTTGTGTCCCAGACACATCCAGACCGTATAAAATCTATGGCGTGTCTGAACAAACGGGCTCTCTTTTCGCTACGGTGATCCAGACTAATCACCTTGAACGCCATCCGGAGCAGAACGCAGCCAGACTGACGACAGCAGAGTCTCTTTCCGTTGCTCGACCTTCCACCTTGGAAGTCGTCTCTCGACTTTCCTGGCTAGAAAAGACCGAAACAAACGAGTGGATCAAAACTGAATCATAATCAGATTAACGAGTGACTGAGTTCCCTGTACTTTAGCTTTATAACTCCTCATCACGATGTATGCCAGTCGGCAGATGTTCGTACTCTCCAAGGATGGAACCTTAAGCTTGACATGGTGACGTTGAGGATACTCGGACGCCGTCGCTATGGAAACGGGAAACTTTGCCCTCGGGAACGGGTTCTCGTGACCTTCTGCTGCTAAACCAAAAAGAAATGACACGTTCATCCAAAACAAAGATCAAATATCGCATGTGCCAGGCGGAAAATCTCCAAACAAAAAATGTCCAGTTGGAAACAGTATTAAAGCGGTTAGCGTTACGTTTTACCAAAGGCCATGAAACTATTTGCCATTAAAAAACAAGGTCACAGACGATTAAAAGAATCCAGATCCTTGTTCTCCATTAATTGATAAGCTAAGTTAATGCGATTAATGCAAGTGTCCTAATCAAAGGTTGTCTAGAAGGTCCAGAACAGGCTGTATGTCTGCACCAAGCCCTGCACGCACTACACCCAGGTCAGGAAGTAACCTTACACAGTATGTTGGCCTGTCCAACCAAACACGCCACGATCAGGAAATATCCTGCTGCTATTCAGCATAAACACCATACAGCGTCTTTCTGGAGGCTTCTAATCCCTGATTCGCATCAGGAAACAGGGGGAGTCAGAACGTACCAAAGCATGCAGGCCAGGGGAGGGGGCTTTGCGATTGTATTAGGGGTGGCCCATGGCCCCCCTAACCCCCCGCTTTGGAGGTGCCCCTGAACGCAGGTTCTGGAAGATGGCAATGTTCCCAGAAAGCAGAAGGCGTGTCTGACCTGAGCCTCCTCCGTGTGTCTGGGTTGCTATAACGACCGAGGCAGTGGAGGAACTGAAGGCAGGACTTCCTGGCAGACACAGAAGGAAACACTGGGAGGAGGTAGACATTGAGGCGTGTTATATAACCACGCCCGTTTCAATACCAGTGCCCATGCTCACCATGTGTCCAAGCTAAAACTGAGTGGCCTGATTCAGTGTGAGGTGAGGGGTGGGGGGGGGGATGGAGAGAGGGAGGGGTTATCTAATTACGGTGTTATCTTAAGTGTTTCCCATGTCCTCAGTAGGTTGTAAGAGGTTTAGAGACTCCTGAGTCCTGCTGTCTGCCTAGCCATGCTGCAGAGATAGTCCACTGGGATCACAGCCATCGTACGGCCACATCGATACTGCTTCTCCTCATCTCCTCCGCCGTGCTCCCTGGTCTCCTGGCGCTCACCTCCAGGCCCTCTCTGCGTCTACGAGGGACAGGCTCAGGGACAAGTCAAGGACCGTGGTCCCCTCTCTATCCTTTCCTGTAGAGGCTGTGCCATCCAGGCCTGTCCTCCCCCTTGCTCTCCCCTGCAGAGGCTGCAACCTCCAGGCTCCTAGACCCCTCAGCAGAGCCATGGGGAACCACGGGTCTAATTTGGATGACATCCTGGCAGAGGATATGCATCACTGGTACAACAAGTTCATGAGGGAGTCTCCATCTGGACTCATCACCCTGTTTGAGCTGAAGGCCATCCTGGGGTTGCAGGGTATGACTGAGAATGCCAACAGTTACGTGGACCAGGTGTTCTTTACCTTTGACATGGACGGGGTGAGTACAAAGGACTGCAAGATGCTCTTCAGATACGCAGGGGCAAATCTTGGGGCAATTGTGTGATGCATGGGTGGGTCACTGCTGAAAGAGTTGCTTTAGGTGGCTTTGGGACATCGTCAGTGATGGTGGAGGTTTGCATGTGTGTGTAGGAGAGGGGGGATAGGTGGAAGTTGTTGACCGTCTAAGATGTGGAAGAGACTGCAGATCTTTAGGTCTGGGTATCTCCTTAGTGAGAGTCATGCAATGTGTGTTCGATGACAACGATCGCACACTTAATGAGAGCCAAAACCACAGATCGTTGATCATCGATTTTGGAGAATTCATGCAACCCTGGCGAAAGGTGAAAAGTCAGAGATGGTTAATCCTGAGACACCTAATGTGCTCGGATATGGAGCTAAGTAAGAGATGTTCTCTGAGGAGGTTCATGTCCTAATGAGCTTACTCAAGCAGCGTGCATGAGCACGATCCCATTTGGGTTTCAGTTCGAAGGCTAACGCAAGGGGATTGTCTTGGTCAGGGCCTTTAGTGTGTGTGTGTGTGTGTGTGTGTGTGTGATAGAGAGAGGGTAAGAGAGAGGGAGAGGGAGAGAGAGAGGGAGGGAGGGAGAGAGAAAGAGCGAGAGAGGGAGATAGAGAGCAGCTCAATGACGATCCCTGCAGTACGAGAGTCTCAGTTTAAGGCCTCAGGCTGCCAGCACCTAACCCGCCATCACAGCCTGACAGTCTTCAACACAGACTGTGTCTGGTTCCTGTCTGTCTAAATGACTGGGACTCTTGGCTGTAGTAGAATCATTGTGAGGGTAACAGGGTGTTGCTAACAGTGCTGTTAGGAAGGCATCACACTAACCATTAAACTAGGCGGTTCAGGCGATGTAAAGGTTGATGTTGTACCGGTCAAAATCACAGCTCTTGGTAATCTGTAACAGAGAGAAGAGGTCAGATTATCCTCTTAATTACAAAGAAGGGTAATCTGGGGATTAAGGTTCGATAATATCAACCACAGACATTTAAAACCACACTACAGGGGATTCCCCACCATTGGTCTATAAATGATGATTACCTAGCAGGGCGTACTGTCATCACATTGTAATGATATGTCATTTCATGTTAGGTAACTGAGGGCAGCTTTGATCAGGCTAAGTGGTGCTGCATTCTGGGTGACATTAAATATTTGATCTAGATTGATCTGAATTTATGTAAAGCAGTTTGATTTTATATAAATTGAGTGCTTGTATGTTTGTCTGAACATCTCTCTTCCTCTCCATTCTGTTTAGGACGGGTACATAGACTTTGTGGAATACATTGCTGCCGTCAGCTTAATGCTGAAAGGAGAAATCAACCAGAAATTAAAGTGGTACTTCAAACTTTTCGACCAAGATGGAAATGGAAAGATCGACAAAGATGAACTGGAAACAATCTTCACGGTAAACATTCGTTTTTTAAAACACTGTGTGTTATGGAAAGCAGTAGCTGTTGTGATCAGTTTGTGCGGCAGGTAAGCCGCCAGACAGAACTATGGTGATCTTTGGTGATCTATGTTAATCTTTGGTGATCTTTGGTGATCTTTGGTGATCTATACTGAGGAATCTGAGGTGAGAGCACATTGTTTCACCACTTCTAGACCTGTATCACTGTCAGTCGCTAAGGTTCACCTCAGGAGAAAGGGTCATAGCTTGTTGAATGACAACGTCCTTCTTGGATCTGCCTTCTGATCTCCACTTGGATTAATTGCGAGAAGTAGGTTGGATTAGATCCTAAATTAGTCAAGGCCATGTAATCTTTGAGCGAGCTCATCCAATCAGTGCCTCCGATGGCATGCTAAGTGAGGTCATAGATGAATGGCCTCATTTGCGCTCTGACGTCATTGGTTCATCCTCTTTTACATAACGTTTGAAGAGGACGTTATTTTTACTATCATTATTATTGACACTTTTGAAAAGGGACATTATTAATTTCATTATCATACTTATTGACTACTTATCAAAGGACTTACCGAGATGCACTTGTGTGTGGTTCTTTGTTTTAGGAAACTAGAGCAAAATTTGGATGGGTAAACAAATACTTTTTGTAAGTTTATTTTCTATTTGTTTTCTTCAGGCAGTACAGGACATCACTCGTAACCATGACGTCGCCCCCGAGGAAATCGTCTCTCTCATATTCGAGAAGATCGACGTAAACGGAGAAGGTGAGTTTGTTCAAATCCAATTTTTAACCGTGGTGCTGGCTTTGGGTCGCTGTGACCCACCGTTGGCACCACTAGGGTTAACATGCACAGGAAGTCATACGAGCATTGCTGACCGTGGCTGAACCTGTTCCCCTGCAGGTGAGCTGACTCTGGAGGAATTCATAGACGGAGCGAAGGAACATCCAGACATCATGGAGATGCTAAAGAAGATGATGGACCTTACTCCGGTGCTCATCATCATCGTGGAGGGACGGCAGAGTGGCTAAGAGGGTGTGCTGGCAGGAGTGTGGGAGACGAGAGAAAGGAAAATGTCCCGAACCCTTTAAAGACCATTTCTGAGATTATCCCATGAAGAACCTGAGGAAGCATGTTGCAAGACGTAGCATCATGGAACACAACATGGGAACACCTGGGGGGTGGGACATACCTGAAAGGGGGGACACCTGGAGACACACATACACCTGGGGGAACACACACCTGAACACTCTGAAGTGAACTTGTCCCAGTCCATTGTTTTCCCATTTAGCAACATAGCCCAGCACAGCTAGATCACCAGCTTCCTGCTTCCAGCACAGCTAGGTCACCAGCTTCCTGCACAGCTAGGTTACCAGCTTCCTGCTTCCAGCACAGCTAGGTCAGCAGCTTCCTGCTTCCTGCACAGCTAGGTCAGCAGCTTCCTGCACAGCTAGGTCAGCAGTTTGGCACGTCTGAACGCTGGAAGGTTGAAGCTCACGCTGCAGACGTCCCTGCTGGCATCACTCTTCATGGTCACAGAGACAACCTGCCCTTGGACTGTCTCTCTGATCCTCCTAATGCTGTAAAGGGTTCAGAGTCTGAGCTCGCCCCACCCCTCCCCTCCCTGCCCCACCCCGCCCCGCTGGGATTTACAGCTTCGTCATGGCAACATGGTTGCTTATTTTAGGAAAGGATTGGAGGCAGGCCCAAGCAGCTCTCTGAAGGGCAGCAAACGAAGACGGTTCTGAAGCTATGAAAATCTTTGGTTCGTTTGTTCACCGACACGGGAATCTTCGTGGTTCTGCCTGACCTGCGATGCTTTCCTGAATCCCTGGAGAAGCACAGGACAGACAGGCTGCCTTTCCAAATATTTCCACACTGGGTGTTGATCGAACGCTGACAGTGAACCAGTTTCTCCCAATTCCTCTGGCTGGCAATTACCAAACCCTGTGCATGCTGTACAAGTCACTCACACAATTCACAGTGCATGTTCAACTCTTTATCGTGTGACTCACTCACACGATTCACAGGACATGCTTCGCTCTGCATCGTGTGAGTGAGTCACTCACATGATTCACAGTACATGATCAACTCTTTAACATGTGACTCACTCACACGATTCACAGTTTGACTCTCAGTCGATAACTAAACTATCTGCTAAACTCCCCTCGGTCACCTTCATAGTTGGCTTGAGTCTCTCCAGTCTTGTTGAATGTCACATATGGAAGTAGCTCTGCTTATTTAATCATTACAATACTGTTACTGGTCAAGCTATGAGACTTGTGTTGTAGGTATGCCATGATCGCTCCGCTTCACCGCACGGCCCTTAAGGCAGGTGGTGCTGGAGAGTCTGTGTGGGTGTGTTGGTGTGTGCAGAGTGTTTATACAGGCGAATCCGACTAGATTGCCAGCGGCACTACTCCATGCGGGGCTGAATGGTTGGGGCGCAAGACTAGTGTTGTGTGAGTGCTGATGTCTCACATCTGGATGTTGGATGACCGTGGAGGATTGGGTTTAGTCGATTGGATGATGGTGCATGGTGTTCGACCGCGCGGTTCGTTCACATGCACGCACGCACTCCGGAAGAGATTATTGGGCGTGGGGGTTGTATATTTGTGGGTGTGTCGATGCTGTCCACGTGCCCCGCCCGTCGTGAGGACGTCTTGCCACTGAAGGTGGTACTGCATGTGTGAAAGAGTGGCTTGTTGTTGTTATTGTTGTTATTGTTGTTAGTGTTGTTTTTGTGTTGGTCTCTGAGGAGAAGGGAAAGGAGGTTCTGGCATTGGGGCGTGTTGGTCGTGATCGGTTGGTGATGTGGTGTGTGTGGGTCTGATGGGTGTGTGTAGTGGAGAAGAGTGAAGGTGTAATGGCCAATAGGTGGGTGCGGTGTTGTGACCGTAGATGAGTTGCAGTGGTGTCGAGTGGTTAGAGTGTTTCTTTGTAGGGAAGGGAGTTGTCAGTTGTGTTGTTCGTTGGTGGGTGACGTTTTTTCTGGGGGTTTGTGAACTTGGGGCAGTAGTCTAGGACAGGCGGGTAGGTTTGTAGTAGTTGTATATCGAGTTGAGTTCGTGTGTGCTCTCTGTTGGATTGGATGGAGCATGTTTGGGTGTTTGTCGGTGTTAATGTCTCCTGTTACACACTGCTAGTTACCCAGGAAGATATATGGAGGGTTTGTGATGGAGCTTGTAGGACTGAGGTTGAATAATTGGTAGGTAAGAGAGTGAGGGGTGGGTGATAGCGCATTCCCGGGTGGGCGTGTGGGATGGGTGGATAGGGGTTATCTCGGGGGGTTGGGGTGGGTGGGTTTGGGTATCAATTTTAATTTACACCAATTTATCAAGAATCAATTACGACTAACCAACAATGACGTGTTCACAACACAAATGTTGTACCTTCAAAATATACAAAACAAAGTTTGAACGTTAAAGATCACTCTCCATAAAAAGTCGATACTTTTGGTCTGTTGTTGAAGATCTTATTTGTACATTTTCCAGAAATATTCCCCCTGCTCACTCTCAGTTAGTCCAGCGATGATGTTACTAAACTGCCCCACCTTTACCCCTGCTGAGGGTAATAATATCTGCTTGTTCCCTGCAGGTCAGAGCCACTTCTGTACACATCTAATCTCATAACCACTTTGGATTAACTGATGGTTAAACCAACTACCATAATGCATAGTCCATAATCTCACAAGTCACCTGAACAGTTACCGCTCATAAAAGACCACTAAAAATACCTGCAAAAGGAAGACTCCTTGCGTTTAGATCAGGGATGTCAAACTCTGGTCCTCGAGGGCTGCTGTCTTGAAGGTTTTTGATGTTTCCCTGCTCCAGCACACCTGATTCAAATGATGGGTCGTTATCAAGCTCTGTGGAAGCCTGATAACGACTCATCATTAGAATCAGGTGTGCTGGAGCAGGGAAACACCGAAAACCTTCAGGACAACGGCCCTCTAGAACCTGAGTCAGACCCCCCTGGTTTAGGGGAGAGACTGGCTACCTGTACACACTCAGCACTGCACAGGTGTTTCAATTCTGGTCGTCATATAACATACGTTTGGACATACCTGTTCCCACACCAACACTAACACCTTCCCCCTTGACCGGTTGCTAAGCTCTGTCCTGGATCGCTTGAAGCGACACGGCCGTTGCCATGGAAACCCTCCAGAGCGTGCGTCAGGAGGTCAGAGGTCGTCGGGTCGGAGGACACGGCGGTTCTCACAATCGTTTCCGTTTGTCTGCCGGTCGCCGTAGCAATGAACGGTAGAGGAGGAAGAAGGAGTAGGCCACGCCCACGGCGCAGTACACCGACGTCGCCAGCAGGGGGACGAAGGGCAAGGTCTGTTGCCATGGCGACAGCGGGTAGAGGATCTCACAGATAATCTCCACAGCAGCAAGGCCCAGGAGGTAAGAAGCTTCCAGAAAGTGCAGAAGGGGTCCCTGACTACTGGAAGAGAGACAGAGACACCTGGATGGTTCGTATGAACTTAATCATTACTTTCCTTATTAATCGATGCAGCCATGTTGCTAAGATGAACAGCAGCCTTAAGTGTTGACCTCCCTCACAGAGCGAGGGATCTATGGTACATGACCCCACCTCGCTACCAACGCAACATGCAGCCCCACCAGAGAAACCCAAGCAGGCCGTCAGCTAACCTGAAGAGCTTCCCCAGCGAAGAGAAGCTGTAGAGGCTGAACAGTAACATCAGCAGCAGTTTGATGGGCAGTTCTGAGGGAGGAGAAGAGAGAGGTTCAGCCTTATGCATCCGCAGATCAGACAGAACACACAACATGACCAGAGGCACCAGAGGCTCCAGAGGCTCCAGAGGCACCAGGAGCACCAGGAACACAGTCGTCTGCTTGCTGGCCTGCCCCCTCACCTGCAGGCGTGAAGAGAAGCGGGAACAGAGAATAGTGTCCCGTGGTGGCTAGCATCAAGAAGATCCTGGCGTCTTCTCTGCTCTCCACCGCTAGGATGCTATCAAACACAAAAGGGATGGAGCACTGCGTTAGAGAAACACAACAGGACTTCTAAATACAACAACCAGCTGTCAATCAGCCTCCCTCCTCCACCCTGGTCCTCAGGACTCACTAGCCTGCGTGTTCTGGATGTTATCCATCTTCTAACGCACCTGACTCAAAAGAACATCTCACCTAATGGGGTTTCTGCTGAGCTTGATAACGAGGGTGTGTTGGCAGACTGAAACAAGCCGAACACCCAGGGCCGAGGGTGAGAGGCTGATCACATGACGTTGTACATGAGTGTTTATAGGAGGGTGCGAAGGTGTGCTTTAGGCTGCGACAGGGGCCCACCTCAGGGGCAGGATAGCGATGAGGATGGCCTTCTCGTGGACGTGCCAGCCGAACATGAAGGTGCTGAGGGCACACACCACCAGGCAGCGCAGGAAGCCGCGGGCGCCACGTGGACGACGCCAGATACTCACCACCGCGGGCTGAGGAGACGGGAGGGAAACGATCCTTGTGATATGCCACACACACACACACAGAGACAGACACACACACACTTAAACAGACACACACACACACACATATACACACAGACACACATACACAGACACACACACAAACCAGAGCCAAGCTTCTTTCCTGTCTGGTTAGCTGATGTTTTACAAGTCAAACTAAAACAGTTTAAATACCTCTGGCACTGAGCTGTTTGAAGAACAGACGGCCATAATCACAGGGTGTTCCTGGATGAACTACATGAGCCTAAAGCAGAGGCTGTCATGGAAGAGATCCACTAGAGAGCATCTCACCAGAACAGACACCAGAGTGCAGATGAGGGTGATGGAGGGAGAGATGGAGGGGAGGACGGAGTGCTGGAACTCCTGCACCAGTCCGCCAGTCATCGAAGCTTCCGGAAGCTTCTTCGCATCCAGCAGCTTAGCACGCACCCCTTAGCAACATACACCAGCACAACATCTCTCAGTGGAAAGACTCTCTCTACTGGACTACTGAAATAAGCACATATCATCTATGATCTTTAACAACAAACTGACTGTTTCTGGATTGTAACTATTCATATCTGTTAACTGTTCAGGGTTAGGGTGGAGGGTGATCTTAAGCAGGTCAGGAGATGGACAGGAGCCTCACCCAGGACCGACAGAACCTTGTCCAGACCGTTGTAGAGGGCCCAGATGTTGGGGGCCCAGTAGGCGTGGCAGAGGCCTCTCTTGAAGGGGAAGAGTCTGGACAGGACCTGGGGGAGCTGGCCCTGCATCCAACAGGGGCCACAAACCACAGAAAACAGTGATGTCTCGGGAGAGAGATAGCAGAGTGGGCGGGGCCATAAGAAGCTACGGTACTGCGAGGCGTGTCGCAACGTTTCCCTGACGACGGTCACCAAGGGCTCTACTGAAGACTGACGGCTACTCACCATGGCTACTCACCATGGCTACTCACCATGGCTACTCACCATGGCTACTCACCATGGCAACGAAAGGACCGAAGGACAGAGTGAAGATAGAGATGACGATGCTGCCCAGAGCCACCAGACGAACAGGACTGAAGCTGCTCCACCTCAGCGAACCGTCTGCACACAAGTCAAATTCAAGTCAAGTTGTGCTTTATTGTCATTCCGCTACATGCGGAGGCATACAGTGGAACGAAATGTCGTGCCTCACATAGCCACAGTGCTACAGAGGTACAGGCATACAACAGTACAGGCAAACAACAATCAATCAACAATCAAGTCAAACACAAACCCAAGAACCACCGCAGACACCACTCATCAGAACCGCCAGGCTCTCGTCCATGAGTGGACAGGTAACAGGTGGCAGCTGTGACTAGAGGTGCATATTTGACGCACTGTCTTGAACATTCCAGGTCCTTACCTGTGTTGTCTTGGGTGAAACAGTAGCTCCTCAGCAGGTAGATGCCGTATGCTGGAGCCACATACAGGTAGATGTGTTTCAGGTTTAAAAGGACTGCAAACAGCAGAGCTCCTTCTAAATGTCTGCCCTGCTCAACACAGACATGTGAGAGGGGAAGATAAAATGATGAAAACAAATAATGTAATTGTCAGGGGGGGGGGAATCAACCTTTCAAAAAAAAAAAAAAGGAAAGTTTTTCCAAATATACTTTGTAGTGTATTTTTTTCTCATGCAAATAATACCTGTAAATGTCTTGCAATGGACAGCAACAGAACACCAAACAAGAAACCATTGTACTGGAAATGGATATCTGTGTACAGTATTAAGGAGGTTAACAAGCACATGGTTTAGACCTCTCATCAGTGTGCAGTCCTTGAGAGTGAAGGAGGCTCTAAGGACAAGGGATGTTCTGGGATGGTTGTCCATTTGCTGAAGTCATTTGGACAGTCATTTTATTGTTTACCTTGCTTTGCTGTTTATATATATATATGTTCTGTTTGCACTTCCCTGCCACAGTAAATTCTGTGCTTGTGTATGTTGCATGGCGAATAAAACCCGATTCTGATTCTGAGTGTAAGTTGATTTAGCACCTGGATCAAGTTATAAAGGCGTATGTGAAACCCTCATTGCTTGAGTCAAAAAAACAAGAAGAAAAGTAACAAAAAATAGTAGAAAAAAGTTTTACAAAAGAAATATTCTCTCATCTCTTCAGAAGACATTGAATTAATCCCAAAGGGAAACACGTTAGCAAACAGATTCCACCGTGTCGTCAGAAATAAGAAGGATACGATCTACGATGAGTAAGCCGAAGTTCCAGAGCAGCAGCGTAGCCAGGATGAACCCAGGCTGCCCCAGAATATCCTTGGAGCTCCTGTTCGGACGGACAGTTCTGCAGCACCTGACAAGAACACATCCGGACGCTCAAAGGGGCCGAAAATCCTCAAAGAAAAACGACGTGTTTTCACTAAAGCAGAGACGGCATGAGTGCGACCACTGAGATGTCAAAGACGGGAAAAGTGCTTAGAAGTCATTAACAACAGTTTCTGAAACTGATTTCTTGTGAATGAAACTGTGAATGTTTTTAACTAGAGTTGTTAGGTTTTTAAGCTTGCCCATTTTTATTAGTTTGTGTGGTTCTGTCTGTAATCGTGAAATGACTTGAAATGGCTGCCGCTTAAAAGGATCACGACGCTCTTGAAAATAAAAATCCCAAGATCATTTCCTAGCTCCATAATAATGATAATATATATTTTTTAAGATCCTTCCATAACTAGAACGACGCTTCCCAAACTTCCAGGCCTTGTGACTCACTCTCTCACAGCGTAGATGAAGACGATGTCGGTTACAATGACGGAGAGTCTCTGGAAGAGGATCGTGGCAGAGCTGTCGTAGGCCAGGTTCTGAACCACCAACATGTCCTTGTCAAAGTGCTGAGCGACATGTGACAGGCCATACTCAAACCAGGCAAAGAGAGGAGGGTAGTCCAGGGTCCACTCTGAGGTATTCTAGAGAAAATATAGACGTATTATCCGTTAGTTTGTTTATTGTCATATGAACTGGCATGTACTATGAATGGTTTTGCGGTAACAGTTGAATAAAGGGGTCATACACTTCTTCAATGTGATGATGTATTACATGGGGATCAAATTAAACAGACCTCATAATACCACTTGGACACTGGTAAACTGTGTGTGATGGCGAGCCAATTTCGATGCACCTCAAAGTCCGTGGAATGACTGAAAAGCAGAATTAACATTGAATACATGAAACTTCTGCAAGCACTATGATACTATACAAGCACTATACACGGATCGGATCACTTGTAAAATTTAACGTTGTCTACAGTCGGCCAATTAAAGTATTAACTAGTTCAACATATTATTTAGTCCATATTTTGTGATATTATTTTGAAAACTGTATACAACGACATACATTTGAAATTAGCCATGGGCTAATTCAAAGTTGTAGCCACCAACCGCTTACTATCAATAAAGTTGCATTGACAACACAAAACTATGATGAGGTGGCTATAGCTAGCGGAATGATGCTAGTTAGGATTAGCTAGCTAGCTTTACAGACTGAATGCGCGGTCTACGGATTCACTTTAATCGTCGACTTTCAAAATTAAAGACGGACTCATCACTACACATTATGCACTTACTATGCGTTTATCAAAAGACATTTTAAGAAAGAAACTCCAAGCGCCAATGCAGGGAACCAACTCCCACTTTCATCCATGGGGGCCGCCATGATGTGTTTTGTTTTGTAAGAAAAACTTTATTGATAAAACGTTTGTTCCGGGTCGTCCGAGTTTAGAATCCCGAACATGTGCTAAGGTTAAAAGCATAACATCGTTCAACAAACTAATGATAGCAAAACGTATGGATTAATAATACGACTTGACAGAAGATTTCGAGTGCCCATTGAAAAGACAGTTGAAGCAGCTACGTAAATCACTTTGTCTATATTCGGTGACACAAATTTAAAAAGTATGTGTTCAGAAGGAGGTGTCCTGTTTGTATGAGGAACACGAAAGCTTTGTCCTCTGTTTATTGATTTTGACTTGGCCTCAGGCTATAAGATAACGTTTCAAACCTATTTCGTTTTCTTAGCCAGCAATAACTGGATCGCAAATTGTGTACATTTTCAGTCAAAGTTAGCTCAGATCATGGCCAGAATAAGGCATATAGCAACTGCTTTGAGGTCAGTTTCGCGGCAGCTACATATCGGTAGTCCGTGGGGACCACGAAGCTTGAGAGGTGGGTGTAAAGTCATTTGGAAGCTTCAAATATAATAAACATACATAATTTACAATGAATCTCAAAGTGTATAGTTGACGTTACTTGATTCTATCTCTGTCCCTCTTGTCTGTTCCGTTTCCCACACCTAGAGCTCCATTTTACAGCACCGGTTGCAGCTTACGACATGAGAAAAGTGGAATTAATACCTCTAGAGCAAAGAAAACTAACGTTTGACTCGCATGCTATGGTCATAGAGTTGGAAAACAACGGTAGGCCACATTATAAGCTTGCATTGTCACCGTGTGACTGTGTGCAGTTTCGTAGTGTCTTTTAATCTTACGATCCTCACCATGATCCTTCATGTCAAAACGTCTGTCAATTTTCTAGGTTTTCAAAAAAATCAAGCTGAGCTCATCGTATCAGCGCTAGTGACTTTGACCACCGCAAACATGGATATTGTATACAAGGACATGGTGACGACAGCCCATCAGGTAGGTTTGAGTGTGTATTACATACCCCGTGTGTATACATACCCCGTGTGTATACATACCCCGTGTGTATACATACCCCGTGTGTATAAATAGCCCGTGTGTATTACATACCCCGTGTGTATTACATACCCCGTGTGTATACATACCCCGTGTGTATTACATACCCCGTGTGTATTACATACCCCGTGTGTATTACATACCCCGTGTGTATACATACCCCGTGTGTATTACATACCCCGTGTGTATACATACCCTGTGTGTATACATAGTACATAGACACATCGAGTCACAATCAATCACGTGTTTTAGGAGATCGCGCTACAGCAGATCATGTCTCATTTGGATTCTATCCGGAAGGACATGGTCATCCTGGAGAAGAGTGAGTTTGCTAACCTGCGATCCGAGAATGCGGTACATAACATCCACTCGTCACATAAACATCTCCACCGTGCCGGTTTTAAACTCATGACATTTCGTACCCTGTCCATTCAGCCTTTGTGATATTGAGTCTCTTTGCAGAAAATGAAAACGGAACTGGACCATTTACGAAGCAGATTACTGGTGAGTGTCTATCATATTGAATCTTTTTTAAATGTAATATATCAGGCAAGTCATTAAGACCATATTCTTATTTACAATAGCAGCCTGTCAAGTAGCAAAGGTCATTGGAGGGGGAAGGGTCAAGGACTTCAGGCTGATGTGCTGTGTTGATCCCAGATGTGTTTGTGCTTCAGGAAGAGAGTCAGAAGATCAGAGCTGAGGCCAAACTGGATATCAACCTGGAGAGAAAGAAGGGCCGACGTTCATGATAGGATTCGGTATGTGGTAGGTGGTTTGATATCTATGTGTCTAGTATGTGTCCGTGTCTGTTGTGGTCGTGTGTCTATGTGCAAGCGATGGGGTCCTGTGTGGTGGTCAATGTGTCGCTTTGCTGTGTGGGTGTTCGTGTCAGGGTGTCGTGCTCGTTCTGGCATTCTGTGGACATGTCTGCTGTGTCTCTGACCCGCCACGGGGCTGACGTGGCTGTGTGTCGTGTTCTGTAAAAGCTGCAAGTTGTATGGCGTGTGTTGCATAAATGTCGTTGTGGGTGCCTATATGCATCCTGTGTGTGTGGTGTGTGTGTGTCTGTCTGTGTGAATGCTGTGTGTAGTGTGTGTGTCTGTGTGTGTGTGTGTTTGAGTGTCATGCACCGTATTGATTCCTTATGGACTCCCAGCCCGCCGGTCTATGTCTGGTTTCCAGGCGCCGCTCCGACCCGGCTTGATCCTCACTACGTCAGACTCCATCTCGGCGCATCCCTCCCCTGTGGTACATCTTTGTTTCTCTCCATGTTTAACAAAAACTAAGACAACATCAATAACCCCGATCCCAAGAGAACAAGCTGGATGGAGGAGGCCAGCACAGGCGCGGGCGCACTATCATCGCCGAACAAGACACAGGCGCGTCCAAGGAAGCGTAAAACCTGTTTTGGGTTCCTCCTAGAGAGCACAGGGAGTTTTCAGCACAGCAAGGCTGTTCGGCGCGGGCTTTCCATCAAAGGTTCCCTCTACGCACTCGCAAAGCACAGGGGGTTCATCATCCGACAACTTCTTTCAAGGATACCGGTATTCCTAAAAGCCCGCGTAGGGTCTTCGCAGGGATGGCTGTACGCAGGGCGGGTGGCTCAGCCCCCCTACTCGCTGACAGCCTTGCCTCTAGGCGCGGGCGCCACAATGTGTTCTCTCCGCTCTCTGTCTCCTGGTTTTTGCTCTCTTGTCCTTCCATCTCTGAATCTTCTGGAAGGGGTTAAACTCGTCCCCCCCTGTCTCTTTCTCCGTTCTCTTGCTGCGCGTCTGTCTTTCTCATCTTCTTCCACACCTCTGGTTCCCTCTAGCACAGGGTTCCACAGCAAGGTTCCCTCCAGTCAGGCTACCAGGCTGCTGTCCGTCTGCACTCTAACCTTTCCTTAAACTTCCCCTTTAGAACGCAGACATCGATCACGACACCATGGAGACCAACAAGAAGATCGACCTGGAGGTGGCGTCTTTGAAAACCCTCCTGGAGTCCCTGAAGCTGGAGACGATTCGTTACCTTGCAGGTGAGGCGAGAGACACCTGTGTGCATGACTTGACAGAAGATTTGGAGTGCCCATTGAAAAGACAGTTGAAGCAGTCACGTAAATCACTTTGTCTATATCCGGTGACACAAATGTAAAAAGTATGTGTTTAGAAGGAGGTGTCCTGTTTGTATGAGGAACACGAAAGCTTTGTCCTCTGTTTATTGATTTGGACTTGGTCTCAGCCTATAAGATAACGTTTCAAACCTATTTAGTTTCTTAGCCAGCAATAACTGGATTGCAAATAGTAAAACTGTGCGCCACTTTATGAAAACTGCAAATTTGTTTAGAAAATCCCTGTTTAAATGTATGTCCCCTAGTTTGATGTGCTTTAGGTAAGGAACACAAAACACAATGTTAACACACTTTTGTCGCTGTTTTTTTCCGTAGCGTCTGTTTTTGCCTGTCTGGCCATAACTTTGGGATTCTATCGTCTCTGGAGATGACTGGACACTTTTGTCAACGTTTCTCGCAACATTTTATACGTCTTTATCCTGAAATATCACAAAGTAAAACATGGCGTACCTGTAGGGTTTGCAGGTTTCCATCAGGAACTGTTATGAGTTGGTATGACAGCATGCTTGGTCACTGTGTAATTACAACAAGTCAAGAATCATTTTGAAACACATTTATTTGCATGTCCAAAAACCTATGAGCAAACTGTCATAATACTTCAGACAGTAGACTTTGCTCACCAGTTCCAACTGTGTTTGTTTATTTTATAGACCAGAGCAGGATCATGTTCATAATGTTGTGAATTTTCTCAATGTATGAATGTACTGTGCATGAATCGGAATAAAACATCGCTCAAAAATATGATCACTGTATTCCATCTCTTTTCTCTCAAGCACAGTCATGCCACATTTGCTCTTGTCTTGGTCGTGGTTTTTCTCTCTGTGATGGCAAACCTGGGGGTCTGTTTGTCCTGGAGGAAGGAGCAGAACCAATCATGTCTGTCGATTCTCAGATATGTCCAATAAGAAAACATTTCAGTGAGATGTCTCGGGCTTGCAGTCGACTCCTCCTACCTTGGAGACCTTCACGCTCCTCTGGGCTTGCTCCAATCTTCTGATCTGCGCTCTGTGATCGTCTAGCTGGGTCTCCAACCTCTCTCTGCGCTCTCGTTCTCTCTCTAGCTGAGTCTGCAGGTCCTTAAGGAGGCTTCGACAGACAGGAGGTCAACACAGTCAGTCAGGAAAGCAGCTTTCCAACAGGACCTGTTTCTAGGAGGTGGTTTTAGTGTGGAGGTACCTGTGTTCTTCTCTCGCTCCGTCTGATCTATCGCTGTCTTCCAGCTCCCCACCCAGCTGTCTGTAGTTACTCTGAGCTATCTTCACCTGCCTCTGCAGCTCTTCCAGTCTTTGGCGTGCTCTCTCTGGACCACACAGAGAACACAAACACCTGTCATACGTTCCAGAGTGTTTTTACGTCCGACGTTTCTGAAAGCGTTAGGATTCCAAGGAAGCCGAACAGAGGGCCTGTCGCAACACACACACACACATACACACACACGCGCGCGCGCGCACACACACACACACACACACGCGCGCGCACACACACATACACACACACGCACACACACACACACACACTAAGAGTTGACAGCGTGATGAAGCTCAGGTGACTAACCTCGTCCTTCCCTTCTACCTGCTGGTGTCATCCTCTCCTCACAGCCCTCGCTCCTCTTTCCTTCATCTTCATCATCCTCCTCCTCTTCCTCTGAGCCGACCTCTCCCAGCATCCTCGCAGCAGCCAACTGACCGTACCTGACAAAAGACCCAGAGTGTTGAACGCCACCACCATGTTGGTGTCGCGCCCAAGCCATTCTACTTCCTGTTATTCTCAGTAGATGCAGCCTGTGTGGTGTCCACCTCTGAGCCGTGTCTTTCGGAGTTTCCCCAGCGTTGTTCCTGATGCAATGATCGGCTCCCATCTCCACAAGCCACTGCAGGCATGTCAGGTGACCCTGGCCAGCGGCTGAACGGGAACACAACTCCAGTTGAAACACTCCCAAAATCTCCTCCTTCCTTTCTGTCTATGAAACCACAAACTTTGAGCTACAGGTGTACATGAGGAAGGGATGTTGCCTGACTTTTGTGCATGACTGTGGAGCCACCGTGGTCTGTCTCATTGATGTTGACTGTTCCACACTCCAGGAGCTTTCGAACGGTGACCAGGTCTCCGTGGAACGCTGCCGTGTGGGCCGGAAATTCTATAACCGACATTAGAACCAAACACAGGAAAAAGAATCCGAAATTCCAAGTCTGGTGTTGAATAAAACCTGCGCCAAAGACATCAAATAAACTGTTTCTTATGATAGGTTGAGTTCTGGAACAGAAAAGCAGCCAGACTACCATCATCGTCTTCTGGGTCGTCTGTGTGCAGAGACAGCTCTTCAAGGCACTGCAGCACAGGCTGCTTGTGGAACGTCACGGCCAGGTCACGAGGATTCTGCCCCTCATTGTTCCAAGACTGCAGAGTCCTGACCAGACCACCTCCCTTCAACACCAGGAACTTCAGACATAACACATGACCCTCTGCGGCCGCCAGGTGTGCTGCAGGTGACAGGTGACAAACAGCAAGGGGGAGGTGTGGGGGGGGTGTGACCCAGGGGCGAAGGTGAAGACCAAGGGTGTGTTTCAACGGTGTGACCCTTACTGATGGTTTTGAAGCACTCATTTAGACTGACGGATAGAGTTAAAACATTTTGGGGGGCAGTTGTAAATGATATAACAAACACACCAGGTGTGTTCCCGTTGTGGTCCGTGGCGTCCAGGCTGCCTCCCCACCTGGCGAGGACCTGGATGCAGCCCAGCCGGCCGTGGAAGGCTGCGTAGTGCAGGGGGAGCCAACCTTTAGAGGACGCAGCGTTTGGATCCTGCAGAGAGAGCAGAGAGCACAACCTGAGACATGGCCGACCGGTCTGTACGCTTCCTCACTCACAGCCTGAGGAGGAGGGCACGTTAAACCCTCCAGCCTGGGTGACCCCTGGCTGCCCAGGGAAGCCATGCTGGCTGCCCAGGGAAGCCATGCTGGCTGCCCAGGGAAGCCATGCTGGCTGCCACTGAACGCAGGGTTGTGGGGCTCTGAGCGAGAGGGAGAGGTGGATGGGATGGCCTGTGAAAATAATGCCTTGCGTGTGTGAGATGTGTATGTGTGTGGTGTGTCTATTGTGTGTGCGTGTGTGCTGTGATAGTGTGTCTGTGGTGATGTGTGTGTGCTGAGGTGGTGTATCTAGTGGTGTGTGTCAAGTGTGTGTGTCTGTGGCGGTGTGTGTTGTGTTGTGTGAGTGTGTGTGTGTGTGTGAGAGAGTTGGTGATCTTGTGGTGTGTGGTGTGTTTGGTGTAGTCAGTGTGAGTAGGATTGAGTAAGAGTAGCAGAGTGGAGCTAGGCGAGACAGGACGAGCGTTAAGTGATATAGTCGAGTCTGTTCAGCATTGCGTCCTCAAGGTGCCCCAGATTGGGCGACGCGAATGTTTCGAGAGGCTCACTCGTGGTCAGCTGCTCTCTGATTCCCATAGGCAGGCAGGAAAAGGTGCTCTGCCCTTCACCCCTCTGCGCGCGCTGTGCTCTTGAGCCTGCATGCTAGTCGCCGGCATTAACGTGCATTTTCAGGGTGGATGCCGTAGGGCGAACTACGTGCTTAAGACTGAGCATCGGTGGTTGGTCAGGTCCGCTTGTCTAACCTGGTCTACCACACGTTTTCCTCGTTATATTTCGACCCAACACAGGGAGAGCGCTCCATTCACTATCAGAGCCGGAGTATGAGGGGATTGTGAGCATGAGGGGCACAGGTGAGAGCATGCCGTGAGAGAGGAAGGCAAAGGAGGGAGGAAACTGAGGGCACATCAGCTATTGGATAAGGAGAGAGACGGGAGAGAAAGAGAGACGACGGCCAATGGAAAAAGTCAGCCGAAGAGGCAGCGTGCGAGTGCGTGGAGAAGCAGCAGAGAGAGAGAGAGAGAGGGAGATCGTCCTAGTCCTCCTCCTCAGTCATCACATGCCCTCGCATCCCTCATTCGCCTCATCCATCCCCTCACTATCCGCGGTGAGTGTCCTTATGGAGGGAGAGACGAGAAGTTAGGGAGAGAGCAAGTAGTAGTCACAAAGACGTATGAAGACACGCCGGGGGATGCTACGGGTAACGGTACTTCGGTAGGCAGCTCCGAGGCGCATCGTCGTGCTCAGCCAACGGACTACGGGCAGACCGCAGATGCAGGGACGTACGGAATATGGCGTCGCTGTCTCCGACGGGGAGAGTCAAGCTCACGGAGTGTCTCGTCGCTGCTCGCGGGGTACCGGAGCAGCCCAATCTGTCCATGACTCTCGCTCTCAAAAGAGACGCGGGGTACGGGTGAGGGAGAGGCGCAGATGAGACCAGGAGAGTAGAGCGGGATGTGTGGAGTTCGTCACGTCCTTAAAGACGAAGGCATGCAGATTTAGAAGCCTGGATGTATGAGCAGCCGAACGACTGATCAGAAGGCGAACGATGCAAACGTAAGGATTATAACAGCCTAGATAAAAAATCCTGAGGTAGCATAGAGCCTGATGGGCTCCTCGAAAAGGATTCTCCTGTGGGCATTGTATAACAGCCAAGGGACTACCAGACACCTCAAGACACAGGCCCTCTCATGGCACTACTGCAAATGGGCGGCCAGGTGTCGCTGGGGCCCAGCCCTTTGAAGCGGAATCTGACGGAAAGGCTCCGCCCCCCCTTCCGCCCCCCTGGCGAGCCCTAAAAAACTCCTTTGAGAGTACAGGGCTGGGTATATGGAAAGAGCACAGCAGCCAATGGAGACACTAGGAGGGAGAGCCAAGTAGCCTATGGAACAGCCATTCAACCGTGCACGATTTTCTATTTTTTATAACTGAAGATGCGTGGTTAAAAAGTGGTTATGTGTGTGTGTGTGTGTGTGTGTGTGTGTGTGTGTGTGTACGCCCCGTTAAAAAACGTACCTCCAGTCTACCGTCCTGAGCAGCCCAGTGCAGGGGCGTGAAGCTATACTCCTGGTCCACGTCGTTAACGTTACCGGCTGACCCGCTCTTCGCTAACGACATCAGCGCCTTGACATCACCGGCTCGGACCGCATCGTGTAATGTCCGACAGACCGTTTTCTGCTCTGAGACCACGGTTAAAGATCAGAAGACAAACAGAATGTTGCATAGCTGTTGAATAACATTCCTGATGACGTTAGGCCTTTCTGGACGATTCGCGTCCATTGTAATACAATGAGAAGCGTTTTACACCAAAGTGCATTATTATACAGTGAGAAACAATCCAATCATGTTTAAAGACAGTCTGGCTTACTTGCTGGTGGTTTTGAAGCACTCATTTAGACTGACGGATAGAGTTAAAATATTTTTTGGGGGGGGGGCAGTTGTAAATGATGTAACAAAGCAGATTTCCTTAGTCCACTGTCTAGACGCGGTTTTGTTGCTGCCTTGAAATCTGAAAAAAAGGAGGACACACAAATCAAACAGAACATTCCTCTAAGTCTACGGGCTTCAGTACTTGTTTATTGTTGACGCCTCGCCTTGACAACCAGAGTCCTGCAGGCTGTTCTGCTCACCACTAGATGGCACCAAAAGCTGGAGTCGGAAGCTTCCTGGCTCTCAACACAATCACATGAAATTGAGACAAACCATGACAAACATTCATTCCGACTCAAAGATTCAACTCAGTAGACAGAAAAAACCAGCAGTACAAATACTTAATTTTTAACTTAACTTTATTAATGATTCAAGCAATATGACAACGAAAACGAATATCAAAGGAAAGGAGATTCTGGGAGAATCAATACAGAAAGCCACACCAATCACTATTCACACAAACACTTTTTAATGTATTTTTTTTATTGAAAACCAGTATTACCAAGCAAAATAACCGTTTTTAACCTCTGCAAAAAAAACACCTGAATATTCGGTTTAAAGCAGTTAGAAAGCGAGACCACCAAGATACTGTAAATGTTAGCCACCATGTTACGTCGTGTTACTCTAGAATGGGTCGTATTTCTTACCTTCTTCAATCTTAGACATCAACACTTTTAAACGGCCTTCGACCAAATTTCCAGGCTAGTTCTGAGGCCAAATTAGTCAACATTTCATTGTTCCAAATGAAAAAAAAAATGCCTCAGCATCAAAACTAATGTACAATTTCTTTCCTCTTTAATCATAAACTACGAAAGCAATCTTGTTGGGTCTTTCTGTAGTCTCTCACCAACATAACACAAAGTATACCAAAAATAGCTTTATTTATAAATTAAATATGACATCTTTTCCTCATTGTACAGCTTTTTTTTTTTGCAACGTACATTTTCAGTATTCATTCATTCATTCATCCACACAGCTAAACACCTGAAATTTACAGGCAGATTCCAATACAAAAACGTATTCAAATGTATGGCAATCTGAGGGCCCTGCCTCAGTCAATTATAAAAATATCTCTTCCTTACAAAATAAGGGAGGGGCTAAGAGCAGCCAATAAGAGGACAGGAAAAGGAAGCAGCATGGTTTTAGGCAATTGCAGCTGTTTCAGTTCCTGCCTCCACCTTCACCTTCACCTCCTCTTCCTTGGGAGCCACGCCCACCTCCGACTCGACTTCCTGTTTGACCACGACGGCGCAGCTGGGCGCCTGCTGTTCCTCGTCCTTCACGAAGGCGCTCAGCGGGTGGTCGGTCAGCAGCTTGCTGGGAGACGGAGAGCAGTCTGGGAATGAGGATGTCTGGAGGAGCAGGAGGAACAGCGACAGTCAAACATCCATACATTCACAGATCTGAAGACGAACTGGAAAAATATTGAATCGCAACGCGTCTACTTACATTCTTGTAATCTTCAAAACACGAAGGATGATATGTCTGTGGACGAAGGGGGGAGGGAAGGAACAATTAAGACGTTATTTAGAGAAAGCTTATCATTAAGGCGTGTTGGTTCCATCAGTTCTCCTCCAGACACTCACCTTCTCGTCAACACGGATGGCATCCTTAAGATGCCACTCTTCCTCCTCTTCCTCCCAGTACATCTCAAACTGTTCCTGGCAGATCTCACAGGACTGGGGGACACAAACACAAACACCGTCAGACCGTCCATCCAGTTGCAGCACATCCACCTGCAGCACATCCAGCTGCAGCACATCCAGCTGCAGCACATCCAGCAGTCCCATAGGACACGCTCCTAATCATCCCAGCCTCGTCCGTTTCCCCCCCCTGGCCGCTCACCTCGTCCACGACGTCGGCCGCTGCTTTCACGCTCTGCACTTCTTTCTCTTTCGCTGCTTCCTGGGTTTTCTGCACCACTTCCTCGTTGACCTTCTCAAAGAACAGACTCTTGGCCCGTTCCTCCAGATCAGCGATCTCCTCAAACTCGATCCAGTCCTGTAAGCATCAGGGACGTCAGCAACAGTGGTACCAGACCTGGAGCCTTCTACGTCATCAAATAAAAGGTGCGTTTCCTGCCTGGACAGGAAGTGAGGCTTACCGTGAGGCTGTAGTACCAGCGGCGGTGCGTGACTTTCTTGCTGACGTCCTTCTCCGAGCGGTTCAGCCGGTAGTGCCAGTCCAGATGGTCGGCGTAGACGTCGGTCTGTGAGGAGGTGAAACGCATCCCACAGGAGTAGCATTGGATCCCAGTGTAGAGCTTGGTCACCACGCTGTCGTAGCGCCTGCAGGGAAGGAACAGGTATGAAGACGTGAGAGGCTGTTTTACTGAACATCAGGGTCCAGTAGCAACACTTCCAGCACACAGGAACACATCCTCACAATGCAGCAACAGCCTACTGTCTGGGTCTGTCTCTTCTTCCTTCCTTCCTTCCTTCCTTCCTTCCTTCCTTCCTTCCCTCCTTCCCTCTCTCTCCAACCTTCTCCCCCCCTCTTTCTCCAACCCTCCCTCCCTAACCCTTCCTCCCTCTCTCTCCAACCCTCCCTCCCTCTCTCTCCAACCCTCCCTCCCTCTCTCTCNAGACAGTGTGTGTGTGTGTGTGTGTGTGTGTGTGTGTAGTTACCGGTTCCGCTCGGAGCGGTCTCTGTCTGAGCAGGTTTGATGATGCCGGTAGAGATGAGTTTCGTCAGCAAGTCGTTCACATCCACCTGGCCAAAGTGGCTCTCTGAGAGAGGGAACTGAGGAGCTACAGACACAAACCAATCAAATAATCAATCCATCATCTGATCAATTAGCTACATTGTGTCTGGTTGGATTTAACGAGCACCAAGCACTCACCTGATTGGTTGAAAGGCACTGAGTTCTGTGGTAGGAAGGCCGGCTGGCCCAGACTTGGCAGCATATTCATCTGAAACGAAAACATAAGTGATTAGAGTCACACGCTCGTCTAAATGAGAGCGTATCCGTGGTAACAGATACCGAAGAGCCTCACCGGAGGTTGCATGTTTCCTGTTTGGGACGGGGCATTCAAGCCTCCTCCTGGGGCCCCGGGGCCGTAGAAGGAAGGACCAGGCTGGACGAAAGTGTTGGTGAAGCCTGAGGAGGAGGGCACATTAAACCCTCCAGCCTGGGTGACCCCTGGCTGCCCAGGGAAGCCATGCTGGCTGCCACTGAATGCAGGGTTGTGGGGCTCAGGGAAGTGCTGGTTGGCCATGTTGAAGCCAGAGGGCTGCTGTCCGCCTGCTGGGTTAGCCATGGGCTCGTAGACAGGGGCGCCCGCCCGCAATGAAGGCTGCATGCCGGGGGGCCTCCCGAAACGGGGGCCCGAAGGCCCGTCGAAGTGGGGCAGGTCGAACCTCATGGGTCCAGGCTGTCCGGGCGTGTCGAAGCAGGCCGGGCCTGCCTGGTTCCCTTGTCCGTCAAAGTGCATCGAACCTGGCTGGTTCGACGTCCCGTCAAAGTGCATGGGACCCGACCCTCCATGTCCCTCAAACCTGCCTGGCTGCATGTGTGGGCCATCAAAGCGGCCCGGTCCATCAAACCTGCCAGGCCCGTCAAAACGTTTGGGCTGCATGGGACCATCGAAGCGCCCTGGTCTGGGGCCTGGGCCCTCGAACCTGGATGTCTGCGGGCCCAGGGGCCCATCGTAGCGTCCGCGGCCCTGCGGGGCAGGGGGGCCATCATAGCGCCCTTGTGGGTCCCCTCCCCTCAGGGGCCCGTGGGGCATTGGAGGCCCTTCGAACCTCCCAGGCCCATCGAACCTGCCGTGAGCGTGGGGGTGAAGGTTGTCGTAGCGACCGTGGGACCCACCAGGGCCGTCGTAGCGCCCTGGTCCGGGGCCGTCGTAGCGGCCTGCGAGATGCGGTGGTCTACCGGGGCCGTCGTAGCGTGAGGGGTGGCCTTTGGGGGGGCCGTCATACCTCTGCGGGGTCACCGAGCCCCCCTCGGCGACATGCGGAGGGGTGTGTCCAGGGGAGTGGGTGTGGCGGGCGAGGGGCCCTCTGGAGGGGGGTTTAAGGATGGACCTGGGGGCCTCCAGGGGCCCGTCGTCAGAATGCTCGCTGTTGGGACTCTCGAACCTGGGGACGGGGCTAAGTCCGGCCGAGTCCAGCTGCTCCAGGGGGGAGAGCCGCTCCCGCTCGTACCCCACCGGGGGCTTCCTGGTGGGGCCCTCGGGCAGGGCGGGGCTGGCGGAGCCCCTGTGGACCGGGCCGGCCTTGGGAGGGGCCCGGTCGTGCTTAGGAGGGTCGTCGCGGCGAGGATCAGGTGCCCCAGCGTAGCGTCTGGGCGCGTCATATCCGCTCTTCTGCTCCTCCCTCTGCCGCTCGCTCAGAGGAGAGTTCCACTCTCTCTCGTCTGAAGAACAAAAAAACACCTTCATGAGAAACTGCACAAGCTAGCTTCCCAACAAAAGCCAATCGCTACCATCCTGTCTGTCATTAGTAAAGAACAAACAAAATAATCAAAGTAAGGACCACTTCAACATGTCCTACTTACTCTTCAGCCTGTCTGGTCCACCAGAGTCTCTGGGATCAGCTCTTCTCCTGAAGCGAAGCCCAGGCAAGGACTTGATCCTGGGGAACTCCCTGCCGTGGTTGTACAGGCCCTCCGTCATGGCAGCCGGGGGTTGCTGCTCCTCTGTGGACTCCTTCCCATGCCTCTCCCTGGGCGGCCTGGGGAACAAGGGGGTCGACGGGTGACCGGGCCCCCTGCTGCCCTCCACTTTCCCCCCAGGAGTGGGGGCGGAGTCAACCTCCTCCTGAACCTCCTCTCCGCCCTCCCACTCCTCACCCCCCTGGCGCTGGGGTAGCTGGGTCCTTCTCAAACGGGACTTGTGTTCCAAGTACCTGAGCTCTGCGTCTGATAGGCTGTCCTGCGGGGCAGGGGCAGAGCCGGGGGTGGAGAGCAGGGTCTTCTTCTTGTTGGGGAAGAGCGAGCCTTCCTCGCTGGAGCCTTCCCAAGAGTCAGATCGCTGCTTCTCCTCCTGATACTGAAACAGCTGCTTGATCTGGTGGGCCACGTTCAGGAAGTCCTCGTGGGAGATCTCCCCGTTCTCTAGACGTCTACTGGCCTGAAGAGATCCACCAGGAGAGGGGAAACGAGACACAAACAAACTTGAATATTAGGACATAACATCTGAAGACATGTTAGCTTAGCATAGTTATGTGGTTATCTATAGCTGTGCAGGTGGCATGTTAGCTTAGCATAGTTATGTGGTTAGCTGTAGCTGTTCAGTTGGCATGTTAGCTTAGCATAGTTATGTGGTTAGCTGTAGCTGTGCAGTTGGCATGTTAGCATAGCATAGTTATCTGGTTGGCTGTAGCTGTGCGGGTAGCTAACGTACCTTTCTAAGCAGGTCTCTCTTGCTGGCAGAGTTGAGGGCCTCTGGTATCTGCAGGTTGGCATCCACACTGAAGCGATGAGGCTTGGGGGTGCGCGGGGTGCTAGGTCTCTGGCTACCCGAGAAAGACTTGTGTCTCTGGGGGCCACCCTTCCCATGAGCCTCCTCTGACAGCTTCAGACTGAAGGGAGACAGAGAAAACTCTGTTAGGACGATTAGGGAGGTGGGATTCAAACTACTGGGATATCACATGGAAACCTGTGAGACAACCAGCTAGTATTATACAACCGAAAACATTCCACTCACTGTTTGTTCTCCTCCCATCCACTCTTCCATCTGTGGGAGTTCTCCTTGCTGTCTTTGCTGTCGTGGGGAACCCTGGAGGGCAGGGAGTCCCTGGCCTCCACGTGCCTCTCCTCCGCCAAGCGTTTCCCTCTCCTGGGCTCCGACGGGCCCTTCTTGGGCGTGGCCCTCTCGTCCCGGCCTTTCCCATGCTGGGAGGAGTCCTCCATGTGGGAGTGCTTGCCTCCAGACGTCCGGGGCTTGCTCGGCTTGTGAGGAGGAGTAGGAGACGTAGAGGAGCTCCTGGTCCTGGTTTTAGGTGACCTCCTGTCCTTCCTCTTAGGGGAGGGAGGAGCAGGAGAACGGGAGCGGGAACGGGAGCGAGTGCGTTTCCGGGCGTTGGTCCTGGCGTTCCCTCCGGTCTTGCTGTCCGACTTGCTCTCTGGGGTCTCCACGCGGTCGTGTTTGCTGACGGAGCCGTTGGCCAGCTTCCCTCTGGCTGCTTTCTGAAGTTCCAGAGTTTTCCCAGGCTCCTCCCTCTCCTTCTTCTCAGTGCATCGCTTCTTCTCCTTCACCACCTCCTCCTCTTTAACTTCACCCTTCTCCTGTTTCCGCAGCCTAGGGTCTTTCTTCCCAGGGGCATCTGCCGACTTCACGTTCTCAGACTCCGAATGCTTGCTTTTAGCCAGCACCCCTTTAGCTAAGGGAGACGGCGACTTAGACTTGGGCTTCTCCTCTGCCTCCTTCCTGGGTCTGGCTTTCTCTGGTCTGCTACACTTCTCCGGAGCTCTCTTCTCAGGCGTGTGGCCTGGCGCTCCCATGCTGTGGGCGTCCCGCTTGCTGGAAGGCTGCTCTTTGGGCTGCGGGGTTGGCGGGCCAGCTCGGTTCAGACGTGGGTCTCTTGTGGGTGGTTTGACCTCAGCCTGAGGGGCCACCCACTGTTTAGAAGACGTTTGGGGTGCCTTAGGCACTGGGACACTGTGGGCTGGTGTCGCAACTGCTGCAGGCAGTGTCAACACTACATTCGCAGCCTGAAACAAAACAAAAGAGAACATTAAAACAATAGAAGTTTAAAAAATAAAACTTTTTTTTAAATGAAGACTGGAAAGTCTGATGATACGGTGAGAGGAAATTCTCACCAGCTGTGCTTTGGTCTGTTCCAACTCCAGCTCTATCTTTTTATGTTGCAGCTCCAGGAGTTGTTTCTGCTTGGCTAGCAGCTGCTGTCTAATGAGCTGCTCCTGGGTGATGCTGGCCTCGCTAGGGGCAGGCACCGGGGCTGGGGTGGGGGCCGCAGGTGGGGAGGGGGCAGCCACAGGCGAAGCAGCTTCCTCGGTCTATCCCAAAACAATACAAAACCAGTTGGTGCTACAACCGTAACTCATAGTGTAGTTACAGTTTCCTCCTTAAAAGGTGTCTGGCAGTACAATCAAGATGGAAGAAATGAGAGCCATTGTCCTCCTCCCTCTCCTCCCCCCCCCCCAAACACTCACCGGTTTAATGAACCTAGGGTTCACGTGAATGTTGGCAGCCAGTGGTTTGATAGGCCAAGCCGGATCGTGAGAATTCACCCGCACGTCCAAAGCATAGAGTTTGTTTAGAGGGAATATTTCATCCCAGGTGGAGCGTAATTTGAACAGACTTTTTCTAGTGTTTTCATCCACCTACAAAGAGAGAACATGCTTGCTTACTCAAAATCTACGTTCTGTTACCTTCAGGACAGTCAAATAAAACATGGAAAAATATTAAAAATCTCCATAAGTAGATACTGTTTTCCATAAACAAAAGGTTACCATGGAAATTCTACAACACACTTAAAACGAATTCTTCCCAAGTCAAAAGGGGACTCACACAATCCCGTATTTTTATTAGCTCAAAAGCAATAGTATGTCAAATGTACAAGACTAAAAACACACATCAAGCCAAAGGGAAGGTTAGAGGGCACAGTTGAAACGTGTTATTCTTGAATGTCAATATGCCAAACATAAGAAAGGAGAGTGTACCTTTTCAAAAACACATATAAATGAAGAGACTAGGTTTTTAGCAAACACTGCAAGGTATTCGCCTCCGACATTCTTCACTATGGAATCCACTAAGTACAAAACAGGAAGCTTCTCAGCAGGGGGAGCCTGGAGCAATAGAAAACTTGATAAGTTTAGAAAACAACAGGGGTTAAATCAACAATTCATCATATACACTATATAATGGTAACAATACAAACTTTAAACCCATATATTTGGTGCTGGGAAAAAAATTGTTAAAAAAAAAATACTGCTAGGCCAGAAGATTGAAGCTGTTGCCCAAACTGCAAAAAAAACAAAAAAATTAGTGAGTCCAAAGTTTTTTTGTGTGTAGACTATAGAGAGAAGACAGTCAGGGGTGTTGCACAGCATGTATCCAAGCAAAGACAAAAATGGCCAAAGATGTTTCTTCTTCTTAGAATATTAAGCCTGCATAGTTCAAACGTCCTTTTTCCACACCAATTCAGTCTTCATTGGTGCACAAGAATTCGAGAGGAAAAAAAAAAATCCGTCCACCAGGTGTTCAGACTTCAGTCTTCAAGAAAACCTGGATTACCTCCAAAGAGCGTCCCAGCAACTGAGAACGCTCTTCGTACCCTTTACCTGTTAAGGTGATTTACATCACGACACACCATCCCAATGTGAAAAAGTACTTCCATTGTGGAATTGAAGTCCATTGAGGGAGGCCCTTTGAGAGCTAAACACTTTAGAAAACCCAGCCAAAGTTACAAAGTAAAGAAAAAGAAAAATGGAAGTTTTCGAAAAGTCTTGGAAAGCCTTCAGATACAAAATGCTCCAAACAGATTCCACTTGGAACAAAATGTCAACTGCGTTAAACCCACGTATCGGTACTACAAAATAATTTGCCTGTACTAGTCAACTGTGCAGCTCAATAGCTGCAAGTAAAAGACCAATGTCCTGATTGAGTGATCCAGATCAGTAACATTGTGAAATGAGTCTCATTCCATTCATTCAATAACCCAGAGATTTACACCAATAAATAACACTGGGAAATAAAAAAGACAAAAAGCACATTTCATAATTTTTATTATCACATTTTACCATCCATTTGACATTTCAAACTTCAAATAATTCACTAGTAGACTAACGTGAAACCAAAACTAAAGGTAACGTTCGCTGGCTGATCATTTTAAGTTGAGACCAGTAATGTTCCAAATGAACTGTGTTCCTAGTAATGCAATGTCTCCTGAACGGATAAATGTACATAGGACGACTGATCGAGTACCTCAACATAAACTAAGTTATCATAATTCGAAAAATATAAACTAGCAAGTAGCTAAGCGCTTAACTGACAACCTTGGCTAGTCCCCCCCCCCCCCCAAACACTCACCGGTTTAATGAACCTAGGGTTCACGTGAATGTTGGCAGCCAGTGGTTTGATAGGCCAAGCCGGATCGTGAGAATTCACCCGCACGTCCAAAGCATAGAGTTTGTTTAGAGGGAATATTTCATCCCAGGTGGAGCGTAATTTGAACAGACTTTTTCTAGTGTTTTCATCCACCTACAAAGAGAAAACATGCTTGCTTACTCAAAATCTACGTTCTGTTACCTTCAGGACAGTCAAATAAAACATGGAAAAATAGCAAAAATCTCCATAAGTAGATACTGTTTTCCATAAACAAAAGGTTACCATGGAAATTCTACGACACACTTAAAACGAATTCTTCCCAAGTCAAAAGGGGACTCACACAATCCCGTATTTTTATTAGCTCAAAAGCAATAGTATGTCAAATGTACAAGACTAAAAACACACATCAAGCCAAAGGGAAGGTTAGAGGGCACAGTTGAAACGTGTTATTCTTGAATGTCAATATGCCAAACATAAGAAAGGAGAGTGTACCTTTTCAAAAACACATATAAATGAAGAGACTAGGTTTTTAGCAAACACTGCAAGGTATTCGCCTCCGACATTCTTCACTATGGAATCCACTAAGTACAAAACAGGAAGCTTCTCAGCAGGGGGAGCCTGGAGCAATAGAAAACTTGATAAGTTTAGAAAACAACAGGGGTTAAATCAACAATTCATCATATACACTATATAATGGTAACAATACAAACTTTAAACCCATATATTTGGTGCTGGGAAAAAAATTGTTAAAAAAAATACTGCTAGCCAAAAAGATTGAAGGCTGTTGCCAAAACTGCAAAAAAACAAAAAAAATTGTGAGTCCAAAGTTTTTTTGTGTGTAGACTATAGAGAGAAGACAGTCAGGGGTGTTGCACAGCATGTATCCAAGCAAAGACAAAAATGGCCAAAGATGTTTCTTCTTCTTAGAATAGTAAGCCTGCATAGTTCAAATGTCCTTTTTCCACACCAATTCAGTCTTCATTGGTGCACAAGAATTCGAGAGGAAAAAAAAAAATCCGTCCACCAAGTGTTCAGACTTCAGTCTTCAAGAAAACCTGGATTACCTCCAAAGAGCGTCCCAGCAACTGAGAACGCTCTTCGTACCCTTTACCTGTTAAGGTGATTTACATCACGACACACCATCCCAATGTGAAAAAGTACTTCCATTGTGGAATTGAAGTCCATTGAGGGAGGCCCTTTGAGAGCTAAACACTTCAGAAAACCCAGCCAAAGTTACAAAGAAAAAGAAAAATGGAAGTTTTCGAAAAGTCTTGGAAAGCCTTCAGATACAAAATGCTCCAAACAGATTCCACTTGGAACAAAATGTCAACTGCGTTAAACCCACGTATCGGTACTACAAAATAATTTGCCTGTACTAGTCAACTGTGCAGCTCAATAGCTGCAAGTAAAAGACCAATGTCCTGATTGAGTGATCCAGATCAGTAACATTGTGAAATGAGTCTCATTCCATTCATTCAATAACCCAGAGATTTACACCAATAAATAACACTGGGAAATAAAAAAGACAAAAAGCACATTTCATAATTTTTATTATCACATTTTACCATCCATTTGACATTTCAAACTTCAAATAATTCACTAGTAGACTAACGTGAAACCAAAACTAAAGGTAACGTTCGCTGGCTGATCATTTTAAGTTGAGACCAGTAGTGTTCCAAATGAACTGTGTTCCTAGTAATGCAATGTCTGCTGAACGGATAAATGTACATAGGACGACTGATCGAGTACCTCAACATAAACTAAGTTATCATAATTCGAAAAATATAAACTAGCAAGTAGCTAAGCGCTTAACTGACAACCTTGGCTAGTTTCACTATATCTCATAAACAACGCACTTACGCTGTTATAAACTTTGGTACCTGGACCAATTCGTGTCTCAAAATTAGAATGACAAATGTTAGACGAGGTTTAGGATACATACAATTTACACTCCACTCAGGCCCACTTAATGTTAATACCAACCCACGTATTCAGAACTTGAAACGAACTGAAAGGACTAACGACGTTAGTCGACCCAGAACGTTAAGGATCGCTAGCTAACGTTAATAACCAGCAGGATTTACGTTAATTAATTAACTTTTTTCCGTATTACGTTCAAATATGTGCATGATTGGCAACAATGGAATGTTGCCACGCGCACAGATTAATATCGTTTGACAGTTTCACGTCAATTGATACTTTGAACTTGTCTACTAATGGTGGATAGGTAGCAACATGACAACCCGAAAACATATTGTTACCCTACTCGACTTTTTAATTATAACTATAGAGATTAGCCATCAGCTAAAATGGCTAAACTACTCGATAGATTATCCAATACTGGCCACAATCAATATAGGAACGAATAGTCGATAGATAATTAGTCTACAACATACGAAATTATTGCCACGCTGCTGACAAATGCGTTTCTATGCTAACAAAGCAACAACGACTAGACTAGTGTTGCCGCCATGTTGACCATATGGCTAGTGGCGTTAGCTAATGCTAGCGAGGCCTCCTGTTAACGTTAGCTAGCTTCGTTATCTGAAAAGGAAAATTCTATATTCATAAAAACCTTATTGATTTGTGCTTCAATTATTGCGACGATATCCTTGGCGAAGTGCAGATTCTCCTCTGCCAGAATGGTCAGCATATTGATGTGAGGTTTACTGTTGAATGTCAAATCTTCGAGGGAGGACTGGTATTCTCCGCAGGCATCTTCCCTCGCCGCGTCGTCATCCATCTTTGCGGTGTGTGTTCGGTCAAATACTAAACCAGCGTTTTCTTTAACATAACAATTTATTACCAGGCAGTCCATGAACACATTTGACTATTTCTTTTGTGACATTGACCAAATGTTTCTATTTTCCATTTTACATGTGTAATCTACGCTTCGTCCCTTCGTGGTTCTACTAAGAAGATGGCTGCTGGTACTCGAACGAAAACTACTGCGTCATGAAAAATGTTTCTCAACGCCTGACGTTGGGCTAATTCTATTGGATAGTTTCGGTTACGTCAGCGGGTTTTTCCCCCATGAGTGACTCATCTTATGACTGTAATTGGTCAAAACATTTTAACGGCAACCCGAATGAGCCTATGAAAGATAACTATATTACATAAAAACAAATTTAAGCTACATACAATGTTACGTTGCACGTTTCAAGAGCAAATAAATAGTCCAGAACAGATGGTGGAGCATTTGAAAATGCCACAGACAAACTATTTTGCATTGGTTTCCGTCGATTAACTAATCATTTTTAATTAAACTTGATGTTTAAATTTTTTTTTCTAACAATAGCCCTATTAAGGTTGGCTTCTCTTTCATCACTCGTCAAGTAGGCCAAAATGGAATCCGTCGCAACGCATATTTTTAGTGAAGAGCAGCGTTCGACAAGGTTTGACGAACGTCGTCATGACGTAAGAAGTATTGAACTTAGAGTATTGATCAATCTATCTTCGTGGCTGCGGCCTCTGCTTGAGAATATTAGCCAAGCTTTGATATTTTTTATGTTCATTGTATGGATATTCCTAATATTTTATCATTTACTGATGACAACAAACGCCTATCAGCGGTGTGTCTACCACTTAGGTCAGTCAACAAGGCGATATTACAAAAACTTGCATGACTTAGTAGTCTTACACACACCATATTCATTAAACTTTCATTCACATGACAATCAAGCAATAAACCAAATAAAACCATGAGCACTATACTCATACATAAAGATATAGGTTAATCCATCTTTCTTTTACCTGAAAAAAGATAACACAAAACAGGGCTACCAATAAAAAAGTACTTTTTTTGGAATTCATTTCATAATCACAAATACACTTATTGTAGGCTATAGTCACACCATCAATTCACAGTTAATTACACAACTCGCAATTCTTGATCCTCAGCTTGCCTTTGTCCACTTTTCCGTCTCCGAGTGTTTTGCATGCAAATATCTCTGAAGTTTTCGCCCACAAAGAAGAAAAGCAAAGGGTCGAGGCAGCTATTCCCAGCAGCAAGACAAAGCGTTACCACGGCAGCCTTCCGAATGCCATTAATCCCATCGCAGGAGTCTTGGCAGCCATATTTCTGCACATTTTGCTCTGCCTCCAGAAAGATGGTTCTCACGACATGATATGGGAAGAAACAGACCGCGAAAATCAAGAGTCCAAAACCGACGAGGGCGAACGACTTTCGTCTGGACGGCCTGTTGCCATCCCTGCCCGCCCTTGGACGGCACAGACTGCGCAACACGCACATGTAGCAGACAGAAATGACAGCAAACGGCAGGGCAAACCCTATCACCAAGGCTGCACTGTTAAGGAGACTCACGGTTCTTAACTTCTTACCAAGTTCCAGGCAGTTGATCTTCCCTCCTTCCCCATCCTTGCTCCCTCTGGTCAGCAAAGGGGCTGAGACCAGCGACACAAACAGCCAGATGAGAACACACCCCACCCACGCCCATGGCCCGTTATCCAGCTTCAGGAACTTAAAGGGGTGAGACACAGCCATGTATCGAATGACACTTAAGGCTAACAGGAAGTACACTGAACCATACATGTTGATGTAGAATATGTAGGAAGCCAAACGACAGGCGATGTCTCCAAAGGGCCAATGAGAGTCCAGAAGGTAGTACGCTGCCCGGAGAGGCAGGGTACACACCAACATGAGATCAGACACCAACAGGTTCACCATGTACAGGTTTACCGTAGTTAACCTTCGACCTTTTCTGCACATTCTCAGAAAGACCCAAAGGGAAGCGCAGTTGGCTGTCAGGCCGATGATGAAAATGAGTAGGTAGGCGACAGGAAAAAAGGCACGTTTGAACTCATCGATGGAACAGTCGCACTCCAAACCCAGGGTCTGATTCTGTGTTCCTTTAGACTCTGTCGTACTCGGAATGGATCTTATGACACCTGAAGAGGAAGAAAACAGTAAGATAAGCTTGCACTACTCAAACAATAATAGCCGAATAAGCTTTTGTCTCCGTGATGTTCACTCTCAATTCACCTCGGGGGGGAAAAAAAAAACTTCCTGCGTATCAAATACTGTAAGGTTACACGATAGATAAGGAAATCAGCACAAACCACTGAAATGCAGTTGATGCACGATCGTTACATAGAAGTTTACAGCAAAAAAGGGAGGCATTCCCAACCTGTTTGTGTGTGAAAAATGCAGATTACCTGTCATGATGGTGTAATCCTGTGGCTGGTTTTATCTGTATGGTTCACAGTTTAGTGCTTGTCTTCTAATGGTAGACTTCGTTGCGTGTCTTTTCTTGTGTGATGATGACGGTACTAAATTCCTCATACAGTGTGACTTCCTATGGTCTTATCTACCACTTCTCCTGCCCTACTTTAACAACCACATTTCCATTTTAAACAAATTGCTGACACAATTAAGGAACAAGACAGTTAGTGCCTGTTGAACACTTGCCTGGTTAAGTTTTATGCTGGCTCACTCAGAACACAGTGCATGATTCCTAATATAGCATCTGAATACCTTGGGTTGACTGTGGCATTTAAAAACAATTTCCGCATGTTTTCAAGTCAAAGATATTTGATTCTACTCTGAACAGGAAACATTTCCTGGCCACAGACGTGTTTTAAAGAATCAGCCCTGGACCCCACAGCCTGCAAGCATCATGACCTCAATCTTTGCTTTTGATTATTCATATGCAACCCAAGATCAAGAACAAGTTCGTTTCATAGCAAGTTACACCTTTTATTATAGCAAGTTACAACATGATACAATTTCACAAAATCTCAAATCCAGGATATATTTTAGACAAAATAATTATTTCTACAATATTTATGGACTCAAAAAAGAAATAAAAAAACAACAAAATAAATTCTGTTAAAAAAACAACAACCACAAAAAGACAACTGCTTTGTTGCTGAGAACAGTCCTTGTAGTTCCTTTTGTTAGTATCTGTGACTGGTTTAACAGGAAAACTCAAATAAACCTTCCTGCTCAATCCAGTATTTCTCTTTGAGCCAAAGGCCTGAATTTATTTTCATCGCCACAACATTTACACGTTGTTATGTCTTCGGCTGCTTAAAATGGTCTGGATACAGAGAGTCAGCTGTGAAGATGAACATCATGGGATATTTAACACGGTGATTTGGTCTTAAAAGCATTTGACTCGTAATTGGTGTAGAAACGGTGTAAAGTTTGGTGTAAAAGTACGGTGTAAAGTGAAGGTGTAAAAGTACGGTGTAAAAGTACAAAACTGGAGCTTACGGAGTGCTGTTTGGAGAGCAGGTCTTCGTACGTGGCCATCCTGCGTCGATGCTCCATGTCGTTGCTGGTCTTCCATTTCTCTGCCATGGCGCTTACATCGGCATCAGACAACATGGGGTTGTCCTTCCACTGTCACGCAACACGCATGTCAAACACACACATCAAACACGTCAAACATACACGCACACATGTCAAACACACGAACACGCATGTAAAAGACACACACACATTGAAGTGAAGTGACGTATTGTCAAGTATGGTTACCCATACTCGAAATTTACCTCTGTATTTAACCCATCCAAGTGCACACACAGCAGAGAGTAGTGGGCAACCGCACGCACACACACGCACACGCACACACACACGCACACCCGGAGCAGTGGGCAGCTATTGCTCCAGCGCCCGGGAAGCAATTGGGGGTTTGGTGCCTTGCTCAAGGGCACCTCAGTCATGGTATTGAAGACAGAGAGAGTGCTGTTTATTCACAATCCCCACCTTCAATTCCTGCCGGTGCGAGAATTGAACCAGCAACTAGCAGGTTACAAGCCCGACTCCCTAACCATTAGGCCACGACTTCCCCTTATTAGGCCACGACTTCCTCTTCCTCTTCCCCTTCCCCTTCACATCAAACATGAACGCATCCCAAGCACACACACACACACACACACACACACACACACATACACACACACACGTCATACACACACATACACAAGACAAGCACACACACACGTCATACACACACATACACAAGACAAACACACACATACATGCATTTTCAATAATAAGCATCGAGTAAGTATACGTGGCTTGTTGTCCTACCAGGATGAGCTTGTAGTATTCCAGGGGATGGTTCTCCACACACCGCAGTGCTTTAATGGCCTGAGTGACCTTTGTACGACTGTCGTGGATCATATTCTGCAGAGACACAAAGACTAGTTTGCAGACATGCCACAGTGTTTACTGAAAAGGCTTTTCTGTTCCCCCCGAAGCCAGGATACATCTCATACCTGTAGCTGCTCGTTCGTTTTCCTGCTCAGCGAGTTCTGGCTAAACGGCCCTTGCAAGGTGGAGGTACTTGGAATAACAGTGTTGTTTGACTGTTTGTTTAAGAAGAAGGCCCCCTGTTGAAAGACAGACATTTGTGTCATTTCAACGGACGAGCCCACAGGTGGGTTGGAGTTCTTAATGCCGAGGTCGTTACCTCAGCCTCGTACTCATCCCAAGCTGCTTTGCGGTCGGCCTCGCTAAGCTCCTCCTCCTCTTTATGGTCGAGCAGCGACTCGTGCTCGTGGTAACGGACGATGTGCTCTTTGCAACTCTGCAGCAGCTCTGCCAGAATCAAGTCCTGAGAGAAACACATGGCAATAAAAGTCATCAACAGAATCTTCCAGCGTTTTAAGAGGCTCCCCCCTGCTCAATGTGTCAGTGCGAGTTCCTTAGTCCCTCCTTTTACAGTTTGGAATATAAATCAGCGAGGGTGCTGATTCTGCCTTTGGTCCGAAGCCCCCTTGCTTCCAGACAGTGACGGCTGTACCGTATGCTGTCGGTGCGAGCTGTGCGTGTGTGAGCCTGTCGTGCCCGACAGCTGGTGTGCCTGGTCTCCTGCAGGGCTGCTGTGGTCTTGTGAGCTGTGCGTGTAAGACACTGTGTGTCTGAGAGCTGCGCCGTGCACGTGCTTGCTGTGCGAGCACCTGAGCGCAAGTAAAGTCCAGCTGTTCCGTGCGCAGGCACGTGAGCTATAGAGCGGGCCATATTAATATGCATGCTTCTGTCCCCGTAGTGAAGCTTGCCGTGAGCGTGCGTAGTATGCGTGCGTGAGCGTGCGGTGCGTGCATGTGTGAGCGTGCATCTCCGTGACCCGTTCGTGCGCATCCCGTCGTACCGCTGCATGTGTGAGCGTAGCGTGGCTGCTCTCCACCTTGGGGAGGAGTGCGTAGTGCTGGGTTTCCTTTTTGTCATTTTGCGTCCTGTAGCGTTCTGAGTTGGGCTTCCTCTCCAGCGCAGTCCGGCTCGAGCACGACACTTATAAGAGTCTCCTAGTCAAACCATCGAAAGACAATTGCGTCCAGAGTTGCGATGAGGTGTACTCTCGAGTCCGACCTGCATGCTCCCCTGAACGGAACTAGTGGAGACTGCCTGACGAAACCACCGCTGCCTCTGTCGCTAATATTGCGTGTCATGCCTCCTAATCGCGCTGGCCCTGAGAGAGAAAAAGGACAATGCGTGAAGAATGGAGAAGAAGCGCTAAGTCACCACCCCTTGCTGCGGTTAGTTTGATAACCCTGCTCGAAAGTCTCCCGTGCCTCTAGAAGCGTATTGTCACAAATAGCCATGGTTTCACAACCTTTGCGCGCGGTCACCCTAATTCAGAAGATCAGAAACCGTTTATTGCCTTTGTCAGTGAAGTTCACAAACTATGGGAGGGCGGTTAGTTTCGAACCTCCGGGGTTGTTCCTGCGATGGGTCGGTTTCGGACTGAATCAGAATCAGAAACTGTTTATTGCCATTGTCAGTGAAGTTCACAAACGTAGGAACTTGCTTCGGCGTAGGTGCAACATAAAGCAATGGATAAAGTATTAAAATATATAAAAAATATATAAAAGGCATGCATAAAATTAAGAATAAAATAGACTAAGCTAGACTAAGATAGATTAACACTATAGTGACCGTTGGCTAGGTTACCTGTGCCAAGAATCGGTAGACGAACACGTTCTTCTGCTGACCGAAGCGGTAAACCCTGAAGATGCTCTGAATGTCGTAAGCAGGGTTCCAGGAAGCATCGAAGATGATGACTCGGTTGGCTGCCACCAGGTTGATCCCTAGAGATCCTGCTCTCGTGGAGATCAGAAACAAGCGACCCCTGACAGAAACGAAGACATCCGTTTAAACTTAGAAACGTCAACCTGCAAGCAAAACTATCATTTTTATATCGCTTGTTAGTTGTTGATGTTGTTCAAATACGGTACAGTTCTGTCAGATCGGTCATTCAAACTATCCTACCGTGTGTTGGTTGGCTCGTTAAAATCTTCGGCCCATTTTTTCCTCGACGTGGCGCTGCTGGACCCATCTAGACGGTAGTAATCTGTGTTTCTCAACCAGCGGCCCCTACCTTTATATGGGGATGCTTCTCCCTTGTTTCTGGCTTTGTTGGCCAGTTCCAAGAAATCTTCCACCAAGTCTAACGAGATCAAGGACTGACTGAACACCAGCCTGCGAGAGGAAGGGTCGGGGGTTATTTGATTTGACACATCCGGTCATAAGTGATAACCTTAAGTCTGTGAGCCTCACAGTGACCTGTTCTCGAAAGCAGGTTTACTAAGTAAGCCAGGTTTACTAAGCAAGCCAGGTTTACTAACAAAGCCAGGTTTACTAACAAAGCCAGGTTTACTAAGTAAGCCAGGTTTACTAAGTAAGCCAGGTTTACTAAGTAAGCCAGGTTTACTAACAAAGCCAGGTTTACTAAGCAAGCCAGGTTTACTAAGTAAGCCAGGTTTATCAGGACCTGACATAATGCTGGCTCATTCAATCGCTTTGCAGACTAGGCCTCTGGTCACTAGGTGATGATGAGTGAGTAAACCAGACGTGTTTGATACCCTCTCCCTAAAGTAGAGGACTCTGGCCAGCTTACACTTTGTCCCCCAGTTCCTCAGCCATGCGGAGAATCTCAAACAGCAACACCATCTTGCCTGAGTGCTCCAGGACACTGGAGTCGGTGTCTGACAGGAGGCCCTTGAACCAGTCGACCGCAGGGCTGTCTGCCTGGGTGCTGCAGCCTGCTCTTACTGCTGAGAGTGAGACACAATACATCCTCACCAACAGAGACTCATCCAGCAGGGTTAGAGAGGAAGGATTGCTCTGGTCTGGAGCTACATTACTACATCTCTCTCTACATCTCTTCTCTTTATCTCTCTGACTCATCTCTTACTCTGTCTGTCTCCCTCTACCCTCTCTCACGCTGCTCTATCTGTCTGTATCTCTGTGTCTCCCTGCTCTCTATCTGTCTGTATCTCTGTGTCTCCATGCTCCCTATCGGTATCTTCCTGCTCTGTCTGTCTGTCTCTCCCTGCTCTCTATCTGTCTGTCTCTCCCTGCTCTCTACCTACCTGTCTGTCTCTCCATGCTCTGTCTCTCTCTCCCTTCTCCCTATCTGTCTGTCTCTCCCTGCTTTGTCTCTGTCTCTGTCTCTCTCTCCCTGCTCCCTATCTGTCTGTCTCTCCCTGCTCCCTATCTGTCCGTCTCTCCCTGCTCCCTATCTGTCTGTCTCTCCCTGCTCCCTGTATGTCTGTCTGTCTGTCTGTCTGCCTCTGTCTCTGTCTCTCTGCTCTCCATCTCTCTACTCCCTTACATGCAGGGTTTAAAACTACCTTCTACTGCTGGATTAGCTGGTTTGTCCTTCTCTGCATGGGCTCCCTTCGACACACTGTCCCACACGATGATCACATCTTCATCGTCATCGTCCCCAGGTGGTGGCATGCTCCCCGTTTCCTCTTTCTCTTTGCTAGGCAACAGAACGCAAGAAAGGAAACCGTTTGATAGTCAAAATGCCAACGATGAAGCTATGCAGGATCTCATGTGTCTAGCTTGACTAGACCCCCATCTTTCCTGTTTCCCTGTCACCGTAATTTACGATAAAGCGGCTAGGATTTTGCTTTTAACATCTGTAAGAATAAAAATCTAGTTCTAGAATCTAGAAAGAAACACAACACACTTGTCGGACATGGTTGGTTCGTCTGATCCCAGGAGATTAGAAGATCGGATTTGGTTCTTTCCTTCAAAATGACCCTGAAAACGAGATGTGATGTGAGAAATGACACCCCTAGTTCAACTGAGACATTCAACAGCTGTTCATTTTACCCTCAAACTATAAAAGATTCACCCTTTCAATACCTTGTTTTCTTTGCTGATGTAGTTCAGCTGCAGACACCAGGGATGTGTCCAGACGCGACTGAGAATCTGGAAGTCCTTGAAGAGACTGGTCCCTGCTTTCACCCTCGCCCCGTCCACCAACGACCCCGCACCTAAACACAACGCCATTTTACCACGTGTGAAGCATGTCTTTCGAAATGTCTTTCCATTTCCTGAGGAGGAACAAGGCTGGCTTACGTGTGAAGTTGTCCAGGTAGTATCGGTACAGCCTGACCTGAAGAGGTGTCACTCTCACAGCCAGAACATACTCCACTTTGGGAGGGAGGAACTTGGTCAAGGCAGAATAATCTCTCCTCTGAAAAAGAAGGAAAAACAGCCACAAGGTTTTGCGAAGAGCAGAATCCAAAGTTTATATGGTATTGAACACTTTTTGTTGTTACAAAGGAGATCTGTCTGTATGTTGTACTATGCAACAGTCTTAGTCACTTAAAGGTAATAATTCAATAAAAATAAACAAAACTACACAAGTTCTAACAAATAAATACACAAGAAGGGAAACAAAACCTGAAAAGGGAAAAACAATCTGTACAGTATTTCTAGGAAACCATCTGGGGAAGCCCAAACATTTGCATCACGCTGTATGCTTCCTCAGATCCACTTCTATGAACACTTCAAACTTGCTTTCACTTCTGCAAACAGACCTTCACATCATGGCCGCCTCACCTGTACACAGCCTGCTAGCATAGCATGCAGGACGTGGGCACGGTTCTTCATGATGCGGACATCTCTAGGGGTGGAGTCAGCACACTGCCCGTTCTGTATGGGATTGATGAAGCGGTTCCTGAACTCCTTCAGAGAACCCAGAAGGTTCTCCTTGATGAAATTGACCATGCAGTGATCTATCAGGACAAAATGTGAATCATTTATTGAAATAACATTCTGACAAAAATCGAACAAATGATCTAACAGTAGAAGAAATCTGTGGCCGTTGCAAGACTGGTAGCACCAATAACGTTATCTATTCGATAGATAACGGTAGATTTGCTGATAGTAGTGGCAACATTAAGGAAATGGCTTTGGATATTTAGATAGCGGTTGCAACATTAAGGAAATTGCCTCAGGTATTTAGGTAGCGGTGGAAACGTTAAGGAAATTGCCTCAGGTATTTAGGTAGCGCTTGCAACATTAAGGAAATGGCTTCAGGTATTTAGATAGCGGTTGCAAGATTAAGGAAATTGCCTCAGGTATTTAGGTAGCGGTTGCAACATTAAGGAAATGGCTTCAGGTATTTAGGTAGCGGTTGCAACATGAAGGAAATGGCTTCAGGTATTTAGATGGCGGTGGAAAATGGCTTTAAATCAGGGATGTCAAACTCCGGTCCTCAAGAGCCGCTGTCCTGAAGGTTTTTGATGTTTCCCTGCTCCAGCACACCTGATTCTAACGAATGGGTTGTTATCAAGTTCTGTGTAAGCCTGATAATGACCCATCATTAGAATCAGGTGTGCTGGAGTAGGGAAACATCGAAAACCTTCAGGACAGCCGCCCTCGAGAACCTGAGTTTGACACCCCTGCTTTAGACATTTAGACAGCGGTGGCAACATTAAGGAAATGGCTTTAGATGTTTAGATAGCGGTAGCAACATGGAGGATACGGTGGTAGATATTTTAAGGGGAGCAGGGATCTCACACTCGTTGAGATTGTTCTGGAGGGGTGTGCCAGTTAACACCACTCTCCGCTTGGTCTTGATGGCACTCATCGCTTTGTTGATGTTCGACGCCTCGTTCCTCAAAATGTGGCCCTCGTCGCAGATCACAAAGTCTGGACCTGAGGTAAAAAAATTATAACAAAACAAAAAAAGGAAACGTTTAACATTTGAATTTAAAAAAAGAACGAATAAAAATATGTCAAATACAACAACAAAATCCTAATATTGATCATTGGAAACTTTTTAGGGAACTTGGAATAAGACATTTCAGGAGTTTTAACGGTTTGATTTGAAACGTACCTGGGTTGATAAGTGTGCAATGGAAGGTCTTCTTGAGCTGTTGGTTGTTGACTTTGTTTCCCAGCGTGAGGTTACGGTACATCTCGTACCCCAGAATCATAACGCCTCCATCTCTCTGCCACTTCTGCAGAGCGATGTACCGTTCCTGTGGTCGCTTCAGGGTAGCTAACTCTGTCACCTACAAGTTTACATTTAGAGGCCAATTACATTAAGAGGAAGTCTTGAGTAAGCGTAGATCACAAGTCTTCAATCTTATTCCTGGAGAAATTTCCCAGAAGGTTCTCGCACCAACACCAACACTAATCTAGAATCGCTGATTCTAGCACACCTAACCTGCCCAAGTTCAAGTTTAACATGCGAGAGTGGTTACCTTGACTTTATCATCTCCCATGTTGTCTTGCCATTTCTCAAACTCGTTGACCCAGTTGAGGATGGTGTTAAGGGGACAAACTACCAGTGCTGTCCTGAACATCAAAATCTTTGACTGCAGCATCGTGTGAAGAAAAGTCACAACCTGGGAGGAAACACAAAGACACAGTCAGACGGGCCTCAGCACAGACTGGAATCAAGATCAGCTGGGTTTAAGTTCCATTATTATGTTCCATATGTTCCATTATGATGTTCCATCATTATGTTCCATATGTTCTATGTTTGCTCTTTCCTGCCATAGTAAATTATGTGTTTGTATATCTTGCATAGCGAATAAAACTGATTCTGATTCTGGAAGAAAAAAAAAGTTTCTTGCTCTTGTCCGTCACCTGCAAGGTCTTCCCCAGGCCCATGCAGTGGGCTAGGATGCACCCAGATCCAGGGCTGGTGTTGGCCTTCCTCACAGTCTCACAGCAGCAGTCCCAAATGAACTGAACACCTGGACAACACAACAACAGCACAACAGTAAACAACAGCAGTCCCATATCAACTGAACACCTGTCCAACACACAACAGCACAACAGTACACAACAGCAGCGAGCACTCGTCACAGACACATGCGTTAGGCATGATGAGTAGACCGGTTGGCTGACTGACCGTCCACTTGGTGCGGCTTGAGTCTGGTCACCAGGTTCCGGTGCACCTGGACGAGAGGTTCCTTGGTGTTTTCGTCCTGGTCAAGAACTAGCTTGGTGGTGATTGGACAAGCCACCTGGGACACCTCGTCGTCAATCACGATCACCTGCATGAGCGCTGGGGTAAGTTACAGAGGGAGACGGGATCTACAGTCAGCCTGACTACCTCTCCTCTCTCAGGTGTGACTCCCTCACCTCTCTCAGGTGTGACTCCCTCACCTCTCTCAGGTGTCACTCCCTCACCTCTATCAGGTGTGACTCTCTCACCTCTCAGGTGTGACTACCTCTCCTCTCTCAGGTGTGACTCCCTCACCTCTCTCAGGTGTGACTCCCTCACCTCTCTCAGGTGTGACTCACCTCTCTCAGGTGTGACTCCCTCACCTCTCTGGTGTGACTCCCTCACCTCTCTCAGGTGTGACTCCCTCACCTCTCTCAGTCGTGACTCCCTCACCTCTCTCAGGTGTGACTCACCTCTCTCAGGTGTGACTCACCTCTCTCAGGGGTGACTCACCTCTCTCAGGTCCTCCCTGTTCTGCTCTCGGTCTGCTAGTCGTCGGCACCTGTCCTCCTCTTCCTTGAGAGCTCTCAGCGTCTCCGAGCGCAGGTGATCGTCGTCGATGATTTTACGGATCTTTTTGCGGCCCTTTGGCATCTCTTTGGAGTCTCCATCTCCGTCTCCTTCCTGCGGGAAGAGGAAGCTCTGTCGATTATCCGGCCAATCACAGGACCGAACAAGAACACCATTCAAATACAAGTATGAGACTAGCTAGATAAAGGACAGCAAGAGGTTACCTTGTCCGTGCTCGAGTCAGACAGCACGATATATGATGCTGGCTGCTTCTTCTGCAGGTAGCTGCGAAGGACTTCTTTGTCCATTTTGGAAGACGATTTGGAGCTACAGAAAAACGTAAACAAAGTCCATACGTACACTCAAGCAAAAGGCAATTTGTGATAAAGCTACGATTTTGAAAAAAACAAAACAAAAAAACTTCTAAGTACATTTTGGGCTTATCTTCATTTCCATTGTCTTCTGATTGGCTGAGCCTCTCACTCAAGCCAGATTCCTCCTGCTCTGATTGGCTGTCATCCTCATCACTTTGAGAATCTTGATTGGGGTGGATATTAGACGTTAGACAAATCAACATTCATTAGAAAGTCAACGTCCCAAGAAAAGTCATTAACTGCGATCCATCTGACCAATCGCGTCCACAAACCTTTGCTTCGCTCTCTTCTTCTGACCTGCTTATTCCCTTTCCTCTCCGTCGGTTTGGGGTCCTCGGGCGTTCCCTCGTCGAGAGAGAGCTTGTGGCGGAGCAGGCGGTGTCTTCGCCCAGTCTTGCTCTCTTCAGAACTGGAACCCAGTGAGGTCTCTCCTGCAGCACCGACAGCAAGGTACAGTCAAGAGAAACGGCTTCTCACTCCTCTCCTCCGTCCCCCCGACCAGGACGCTCCATCCTGGGGCTGTGTGGACGTTACTCACCTCCCTCCTCGCCGCTGTCGTCTGTTTTCCCTCCTGTCTGCCCTCCGCTCTTCCTCTCTTCCGACTCCTCGTCTTGCGTCGACTCCTCGTCGGAAGAGAAATCCTCCCCGGAGGAGTAGTTGGCTTTGATCTGGGCCAAGAGCATTTTCTTGGCAATTCTTTTAAAGATAAGAGACAGAAGGAGACTGTTGGATCTGAGGAGGACTCCATGATCATCACATCTCTCTCCCAAGGCAGACCAAGAGAGCTTGTATTATAACCAAGACCCCTTCAAATGATTTAATCTTGATCATGATTTCATGGATTCAATGGGCAATAACGAAACAGGAGACCCATTTACTGACACAGTTATTTAATGAACAAACAAACGTAAAGCTCACTTTTAGCATGACAGAACAGAAGATTAAAGGTTCACATACCTAAAATTGTATTTCAAAGTACAAAAGGGACTGGGGTGGAAACTAACAACTTTAACAATGTAGGGCAAACTACATTAGCCTCTGTGGATTGGTTTCTGGTCTACTTTGTGCTTTGTGTAGCGTTACAGCTAAGCGACTAAGCTTGACAAACCACTGGGCAAAACACACAAACTCTCAACCCCTTCATCACCAGTGCGATGCAACAAACTCAAATTCCACATAAGGAAGACATAAGCCACATTAAGTGTTTTCATTTATTACAACTCTTACAGATTTACAAAATGACCAGGGAAATACGCATGCTTATAAATAAAATAAAATATACTACAGGCTATCATTACAAAAACCTCTGGACTTCATCTAACACTATTAATAATAAAATAAAAATACAACAAAAAAAAAAGTTTTTAAAAAGTGTTGTTTTTTCCCCTCAGAAACAAGCGAGGTTTCAAAAACAGGGCTGAAACTTGATCAGTCCTGACCTGCTCTCTGACCAAAATGGATCAACACCAGGTTTTCAAGGACCAATCCTGCAGGCAGCACAAATCTACGACTGAGGTCCAGTCTGAGCAAACAGGAAGAAGGCCAGTCTGACAAGGCAGAAACTAACAGCAGTTCGCCTCAAGGCAGAGCATCTACCTCATGTGTTACAACTGGGAAAAGACCAAATGGAAGGAGAGAGAGAAAATGGGAAAAGATAGAAGATAGAAAAGGAAAAAATAAAAAAAACAAAAAAAAACACTTAACTACAAAAGTAGCAATACTGTGTTACGGCAGACTGTGAGTCAATCCAATACTTTCTAAACTACAAGACTACAACTGGAGTAAGCTTTCATAAGGGTGACTAGAGGACTGAGAGCGGCTATGAATCACAAATCTGTAAAAACATGGCACAAACAATACCCAATGAGATTAGAGCATTCCCATGAGACTGAAGAGAACACGTGTTTTAAAACAATGTCCAGTGCAATATAAACATATAACTTATTTAATATGAAGAGGACTACTTACATTGATCCAGAATATGATTACATATGTCAGTTCTACAGTTGGACAAAGAATCTGTGGTGATGGTTTTACTGACAAAGGTTAGTGGAACATACATACAGGCTAACGCCTTTCTTTGGTTGACAAAAGGTTGACAATCTTTCTGCCTTTTCTTTGCATCAACTTGTCGGAGGAATTGCAAAGAGAGACAATGGGTTTATCTGACTGCTGTGTTAAGGCAAGCGCTACACAGATGACCTGCTCAGATCAAGGTTTATTGGCACTGTGGGCAACACAACTTCATTGGAAGCTTTTGATGACTGATATATTTTTAAAAAATTGAGTAAATGGACAACCGCAAGTCTAATTACTTTCGGATTCAAACTGTTTGTGACTGATATATTAAAAAAATTGGGTAAATGGACAACCGCAAGTCTAATTACATTCGGACTCAAACTGTTTTGGGGTTGGGAAATAGCAGATTCATAAGATCTGAGATTGAGTTTAACAACTATAGAGTTCTAATGAATCATAGATGACTGCCCATCAGAACTAAATGACTAATCAGGGTACAGGGGAAGTCCTTTACTTCCATGATGATAAGGTTCGGTTAAAACTTTGTCCCTTTTCATGCCATTTTCATTTCAATCAAAAATCTTTCGAACTAAAACCGAGAAGCATGTCAGCCTACATACATAGACCACTACAGCTCTGACATGTTCAGGTTTTCAAATGGAAACTGGTGCAAAAAACAAACAAACAAAATAACACAAAAAGACCCCAACTTAAAAACAAGCTTCGATACAACACATGCCAACAAAGTAGAAGACTCAACAAGTCAACTCAAAAGTTAAATTGCAGAAGTACAAGAATAAAAGACACATAAACATCTTAAATACAGATGAGTGTTGGATGACATATCATTCATAACACAGCCTAAGCGAGGACCTTATATTTTGCACCAGAAACAAATCTAGTTTTCACGTTCTACTAGTAAGGCCTACCGTTACAGCTTCAGTGCCCTGTGCTCGTTTGTGCATCCTGTGACCAGCGATCAATAAAAGACTTGCTGTGCTGTATGTGAAGTTTAACCGCCTCAATTTTATTTATATACTTTTTCAATCAAGTGTCTTCTGTGCTTTACAGCTTAAATTCGCCCCCCTAAAGGGTGTATTTGATAGCCGGCGGTCTAGCACAGCTGCGTGAAAGACGAGACTGAGACCGAGTCTTGACAGCAAAGATGTCGTCAGTTTTACTGCTTTCAGGGTTTCTTGCTGTGTCTTTTCTCCCGCGCCTAGGGTGTGTTACAAACGCTAAGCTGTCTCTCTTTGAACCATACCTATTTTCAGGGTCATCATCATCATCATCTGCTACCCAGGACGGCCCAGAGAATGTCTGCTCATCCTCTCCTACAAGGGTGCAGAGAACAAAAAACGGTTTGTCAAGGGGTGAGTTCACCTAACTTCATCCCTTCCGCTGTCAGCCAGTGTGAGAATGTGGGATGACAGACCAGCGCTGTCGGCAGGAGATCAGGACAGAGGGCGGGGACAGGGAAGGGGGCGGGGACAGGGAAGGGGGTGGAGACAGGGAAGGGGGCGGGGACAGGGAAGGGGGG
>BROE01000019.1:10524976-10546803 GCA_036571765.1 Plecoglossus altivelis
GACAGGGAAGGGGGTGGAGACAGGGAAGGGGGCGGGGACAGGGAAGGGGGGAGACTCACCGGAAGACTGATGGAAAGTGGAGGAACCTAATAAACACACATCCTCTGTGATGGTCTTGATCTTCTGGACATCAACATCATCCCCAGAGTCAGAGTCCAGGTCTCCATCATCGTCGCTCGAGGTGGACGTCGGCTCCGTTTTCGTCTGGGCCCTGGGAGAGTCTGGAGCCTTTTTGGGCCCCGCCCCTCGTCTACTCGGCTTACTGGCCACACCCACTTCTTCCGTTGGGGTTTTGCGAGGCGTCCTTCTGGGTGTGAGGTGACTCAGAGCTCTGATCTCCTTCTGCAGGTCAGGATCATCACTGGAGGAGTCGTTGCCTCTGGCCTTCTTCAGCCTCTTCTCGCTCTTGTCCGAGTCGGAGCAGCGATCTTGGGTCTTGCGTTTTCGGACCATCCTTTCCGGGGAGAGAGGCTTGTTCTTGGTCAGTCCAAAGAGGCATTTTTTCCTCACCCGTGTGGAGCCCTCCATGTCGTCAACGCTGTCGGCTTCTTCTGAGCCGTGTTTCACGGCTCCCAGCTGCAGGAGCGCAGCAGGAACCTCGTCGGAATCGGAGTCCTCCGTGACCTTTCCAACCTCTCGGTCCTCAGGGTCGTGAGCGGCAGAGCCAGCGGGGTCATCGGGGTCAGTGTCGCTCTCGCAGGCTGTGCCGGGAAGGGAAGGCTTGATTTGGTCTCCTGGGCGGCGCAGAGGAGTGGTTTTGACCCGCGGGGACCGTCTGTTATCGTGTTCTTCTTCCAAAACTAAAGACTCTCTTACCTCAGCAGTGGATTCCTCTTTGCATTCTGCTAGATCAGCAGCAGGTTCTTCCTCCTTCTCTTCTTCTTCCGTTTGTTTCTCTGCATCTTCGTCCTTTACCTCCGTCTTCACGTCAGCGTCAGTCTCCAGCTCGCTCGGCGGCGAATCGTTCACAGCAGGCACGGGCGTGAGTTTCACCACCAACTCTTTGGTCACGTTAGCCGAACTTTCCGAAGGCTCAGCGAGGAACCTTCGAGGTCTGCCTCGCGTCCTTCGCTGGCTTGTCTCCCCTCCCTCCTCGGAGGGTTCAAGGCCACCTTTCGCGTAAGAGAACAAAGAGACGCCATTATCCGTCGGTCCTTTGGAGTCTGAGTCTTCCTCCACGGCTGGCTCAACAGCCATTTTCTGAGGTTCATCTAAGCAGATTTTGTCTGCGATATTCAGCTCTGACTGGGCTGGTTGAGTTGCGTCTGAATCGGGACACGCAGTGTCGTCAGTGTTCAGCAGGTCAAGCTCGCTGGCTTCCTTCAAGGCGTCCTCCAGGGCATCGTGGGACTTCCGTAGATCTTTAAGCACCGACTCAAAAGACCTTAGGTACATTCGACGGTCATTGGCTGTCTGTTTGTCTTGGCCGCTTTGGACGAGTTTGACAAATGTTGCGTTTAAGGAGTTTGTGGACTGGACTAGGAATTTGACCTTTTCAGTGAGATCATCTGGGATTGGTAGAGAGCTGCTGAACCTTTCATCACCTTCCATGATACTATGACTGCACCTTACTAAGTGCATGTTTGGAGAACCCCTTGGCGTCGTGTTACAGAGTTCCGATTTGTCGTGTTCCGCTCTGCTCCTCTTGCGGTTCTGATGACAAAGACGTTCTAAATTGTCAAGGACACTGTCGCACGCAACGACCAGATCCAACAGGGGCTCTGGACTACAGACATAACAGTACCATTTACTCTCCTCATCCAGAATCCCAGACAGTTCTTTACGTCCCAAGTTCCGTAAAATGCACTTCTTACAAAAAGCATTGCTGCAGAAATCACAACAGATTAGGTTTCCACCCTCTGCACACCACCTGTCATTTAAAAAACAAACAAAATGAAAGAAAAAAAGAAAGAGAATATCATAGTAAATATCAGTTTCTTCGCCAAGGTTTTCTCCAGGATCGTAACAACAAACAAAGCATGATAAATACCTGCACTGCTCATCCATCCCATCTCCATCTTTGCTGATGTCATCGCTTGAGTAATATTTAAAACAGGACTGATGGAAACAAAAATCCGCACCGAATCAGATGTCAACCGACATTTAACTGCCAAAAATCATTGATTACATGATAGCCTACATACAGGTCTATTTATCAGGTACTTTCATGGAGAAGAATATGATCCACCCACCTTGCAAATGAGTACTTTGAGTACCGGATGCTGATAGAATGAGTCTCTCTGGAAATGATTCACTTGCTGGCCACATGCAGTGCAACTCACTATTTCTAAGTGTTCACCTCCTAAAAAAAAACAACACATTAACAAAATGCTCAAGATGTTTAAATTTTTGCATATAATTTTATTGGTAGCGATTTTCAAGCATATTTGCCCGTTGTTGTCCTCAGTTGAAAGATATTATATTTCAGAATTTGTTGCAAAACCACGTATAATCAATACTAGCGCGTCCAATTGCTTCCTGGCCTCAGCAGTAATCAGAATGAACCGGTTTGGTTAAATAACATTAAAATAAACAAATAAGTAACCGTCTCACCACCTCGTCTCCGGGGTAAATCTTTTTTCAGTGTTCCAGATCTGCGACTTCGAAACTCAGGGCCTCTGAAGTCGTCTCTTCCTTGGTCCACTGGCTCAGGCCTCACTACAACAGTGCCTGAGCAGATTCAAAATGAAGAAAGGTCTTTTCTACCGGCCCAAGTTCATACATTGACTCTGTTTTACCACCAGAACGCAGTAAAGATTACAACGGTAAACGCAATCATCCTTAATCCCAAGACTGAATGTGACATCAGGATTTGCTCCCAGAGACTTGAAGCTACACTCATCGACGTTTTTACAGTTCTGTTCTGAAGTAACTAAGAGGAATTACGTTTCTTTTCCAGGGACCTATCCCACATCATTCAACTGGACAGTACGTAAACATCTGTGAACTTGAACATGTTTTACTTTGGTGCACGCTCACTAAACAACAGTGGAAAAATCATTTAAAGTATCTACCTTTGGGGAGTCTGGTTACGTCAAGGTGACCATTAGAACTGAAGTGCAAATCACAGCATTCATTGCTGTCGTTCGAGTCACCGGATTCATCCAACCCAGAATGTTTGGTGACAACTAAGGGTTTCCTGTAATAGTTAACGGAACACAAATTCACAAAGTGAACAAAGATCAGACGTGTTTAACTCATACGGGTGGAATCCTAAATGAAATATACAAAATTTAAAGAAACACCTCCTGGATCCGAGCATTGCAGAAGCCTTTGGAGTCTCTGCTGCTGAGGTACCTGGCTGCAAAGCACACGACACTCAAAATCAGAAGATATTCAAGGCAACTGAGAATGGATCTGTCACAGAATCCTTGGAATTATTTGTGGTCAATTTCAATCAATTAAAACTTCTCCCTCCGTTTTAACATTATGACATGACTTTCCTTATTAGTACCTCAGTTTTGTTGTGATCTGATGAGTGAGACTCCCCATTGCCCTTATGTTTCAAACCTGTGAATCATTAGAAACCCCATTCAAGAAGAAGCTATCATTTCGAAAGTAACTGATTGTAGGTCATACCAAAATTACCGATCAGTTTTAGTTTAGATAGTTACCGTCAGGACCTTGAGCGCCCAATGTATCACCGTTATCTTCCACTGATGAATAAGACAGGTACTCGTGGAGTTTGGTGATCAACACATTGAGTTTGCTTGTACTGTCAGAAAAAGAATTGAACGATAGACTGTTTGGGGTAGGCTGTTAGAACCTAATTGGCTACTTACAGACAAGTTAGGCTAAAGTTAGGCTAAAAACATAGCAGGAAAAAGCTACACTACTGTAGGTGGAGACTGAAAGATGAGATCAATCCTCGTCTGAAATGAGGTCGTACTGTATACGTAGTCTAAATGGTAGACAAGTCTCCAATGTAAAAATCGCGAAATCTGAACTATTTAGCTACTGTAGATTAAATTTCCCAAATCGTTACACCTTCGTTCGTGGTCTAGCTATCACAGACAAACAATATTGAACCGATATATCAGCCTATGCTAACACTCTTACCGCAACATTTTTCTTAACATAGTCAGTCACAAAGTGAACTGTATTTTTAGAACCATTTAGGAAGACATTACATGCTAGCTAATGTTGAAAGGTAAGCTACCTTAGCACCTCTCCTGACATCTTCGGCGACCGTAAAACAATTGCGTGCACTTTATTTCCTCAATTTCCGTCTATATTTTAAAAATATAAGAACACATGTAAAGCATTACATTACTGAATCTTAAAGTCAATACAAGAGCTTATGTGTATTTCTCAGTTTCACTCATAAACACCAACGAGGCCGGGAGTTGGCTCCATAAAAAAAGAATCGATATTTCTTCTTCGTGTGTGATTTGGCGGGTAGCAGCCAGTTAAAGCTGTACATTTCGCCCCCTACTGGTCACTGAATGTATAGACACCGACCTATTTACATTGCCAGGGCATGAGAGTCGACTCTTCAAATATGAGGTTGGCGAGTCTCAAGACTTGAATCCTTAACTCGGAATCGTTTCACCTGGATATTTTCTATTATTTGTAGCCTCCCTCAAAAAAAGTTTCAGCCAAAAGCTCATCGGTAGAGGGCACCCAAGTGCAACCAAAGAAATTATGAAAAACCGTTATTAGTGTAATTTGGCTTCGTTGTGCTCAGTCATTACAGACTAACTAGAGACGAGAAATTCATTGTAGCTCCAAGGGTTCTATTTAAACTGGCAAATTGTGGACTTTTTTTATCTCGTTATTATTTGTCTATATCTTTGAAGAAGCACCATGTGGTGTTGACTGTGCTTGTTTGAGATACAGAACAACGAGACAATCAGCGCTTTGCTGTGCTCGTGACAGCTGCATGACATTCCCAAGCCGCGTTGGGAGACAACAGGTCTTTGAGCTAAGAAGCCCTTTGATCGAGCCACCCCGCGAGGACAAAACAGTTGTTCGGAGGCTGCAGTAAATATCTCCTAGGTGTTAATACATAACACATCGTCAACAGGAATCATTCTCCTTTCATCTTCCCTAGAAGTTAATGAAAAAGGGCATCAATGTGTGAACAAACAGGTGTCTCATAGGTTTCGACCATTCACAGACGTCATATTGGTTTATTTCTCAATTATATTGCACTTATGTGTATGTAGTAATTTGTCATAAATATTTAAAACTTCTCCTTACTTCACTCAGACTTACTTTTGGAGTCATATGAAATCCTTTTCAAATCATGAATTCATTTTGAATACCATGACATGACGTAAAATAGGCTAATTTAGCGTAGGCTACATTTAATTTCGAAATTGATCGTTCCTCTATGTGCCAACGAATTTATTTGGCGATGGGCAATCTGCCATTCATTCTTGTGAGCACCTCAAGGGCTGTCGGCCGGTGGGCGGGGCGAGTGTACATTCCACGCGCTTACTTTTCCGTGGATGAGGGAGGAAGTCTGGTCTCTCGAGCTGGACGCTGTCTGGAATTTTGGGGGCATCAAAAGTAAGTTATTTTTACTTTTAAAGTGTAATACAAAACACGTTAACTTGATTCGTTTTTGTAAACGCGAGCGGTATAAACTATATCTATGTATTTTTATATGTTTGAACTTTGTATCTGTCAGTTGGTTTATTTTACAGGTAGAGCTTGTTTCTAGCTGTGCTTGATGGGTTTGTGCAGTTGGTTTAGCATCAGACAGCATGTTACATTGTTAGCAGCTAGCTTGCTCTTTCAGCTAGCCTGCGATTAGCTTGCAGGGTTGCAAGCTATGTTGATGACTAAGTACACTGACCAAACGTACCTGGTTAAAGGATAACATTGTGGGATTTAATTACCAATGTTTAGTGAAACAGTTTAGCGAAATTATTATCCGAATATGTAATCATTCCGGAGATTAGACGTGAGCAAATAAGACGAGAAACATGTTTTACCCGTAGACAATCCACCCATTTAATTACCATCTGCACCTGGAAGATCAGCTGCATCTTATAATGACGTCTTACTAGAAACTTTTAGTTTTTGGCCAATTTCAAACGGGCGTAGTATTGTCCGCTAATACAGTGAGTTTCCCCAGTGAAAAGAGAGGCTATTTAAGAGCAGAGCGTAACCATGGTGTTTTCCTGCCACATAGCTGATGTGTTACATAGCCCGTGCGTGCGTGCGTGCGTGCGCCTTCCAGGCATGTGTGCGACAACTGCGCCCTGCCGTTCAACGGGCAGCAAATAGTCAGACTACACGCTTGAATTGTAACATCTAGTTTGCCATCAATATTTGTCATATTAAAGAAAACGTCGTAGTGTATTGATTGATATAACGATAATTATATTTGTTACGTTACTGTAAAAGAGGCAAACATCTGTTAAATACATAGCATTGTTGAGGTTCGTCTGCCCAAAGTAGTTCAAAAACCATTTAGTATGGCTCAACTGCTTTAACTGTAGCTTGGTGACATTCTTTCTTGCGTATTTCAGATTCCTGCTTTCCCACCTATGCTCGCAGGTGATGGTTGAGTGTGTCCTAAGATAGATGTACATTCTAGTACATAGTTATGTATCACAAGGACTGTTTTAGTCCATTCATACGAGGGGAGGAGATTGGTTCTTAATCATTAACACATTAGCGTGATTTAAACTTTCTACGTTTATATCTCAGGTGAGTTCTTAATTGTTTTGGTTTATCATAATATCTGTAATGTACACATGTAATCTAATCTTTTTTTTCTGTCGATCAAGTGTGACACATTTTGTCACTATTTGTTCTTCTGTTTTGTGTAACCAATCTCCTTTTAACCTGGGCGGCTCAGAATACTGACAAGATCATGCGTCATTGAGTCTGCATTTCGGAATATTTACAATTTGTTTACGAGATTACTCTTTCACCCTTTCATACTGAAGCCTTGAGATTCAGTAATATATTGAGTACAGTTGAAGCTGTTTGCCAGGTGCTTTTTCAGACACAGCGAGCAGGTTATTCAGGTGTCGCGGTTGAGCAAACACGACCACGTTGATCCTGAGCGACGTCCTCTAAACCGAGGAGGAAGTCAATAGGCTCGCGTTACCCTGAAAGTGTGAAACAGACCAGGCAGAAAATCTCTTGTGTTCATGTCGGCCATGTTGGGTGTGTATGTAGCCCGTGTTCCGACCACACTTGGGAGGGGTTCTGATTCTATTTGCGAGGCTTACGTCTTGCGTTCTAATTGAGTGGGTGAACCCGGGCGCGCCTTCTGCCCTAGCCCTACTCCTCTCCCATCTGGGATCTCTTTCCCTGAAATGAATTGACGGAAAGATCGGTTGAAAGATCTAGTAAAGAGTGCTGACGTTTTGTTGTGGCTGAGAGATGTACAGCTGGCGCGCATTCACACTGTGTATGAGGATGGATCTTGCATAGTCATCTCACGACTTAGTCTTTCAGTCACATTGTACACCCGTTTTTATAGTCCTGACTGAGTTTAAGACGTTGTGCTGTGATTTGACGAGTACTTTTAAAGCTGCTGCTAAGCAAAGTAAGTCATTTTGAATATTAGATTTGAATATTATCACTAGCTTTGATCCTGCACATAAGCAAATGGAGACAGTTCATGTTAAGGCGTTTGGCCTCTCCGTAGCTGTTTATGGTGTGTTAACTGAAAGCTTGTTCTCCCCAAAAAAAACAGACTTCTCCAGCTGTCTGAAAAACCAACTGTTTCTGGACTCCCCGACTTGATCCCAGCATTTGCTGCTCTCGTCAGCGTCCTCACAGACCTGCTGATGGATCACATTACAAACCCCCTATTCTTCTGCGCTACTAGAGATTAAACTCACTCTGTGTTCTGTGTACTTAACCTCTCTCACTCTCTCTTGCTCCCTGCTTCCTAACCTCTGCTTCTCTCTCTCCCCCCCTCGCCCTTCTCTACTCTCCCTCCCTCTCCTTCTCATCTCCCCCCTCCTTCTTCCTCTCTCCCTCCCTGTCTGTTTGTCTGTCTGTCTGATTTGTCTGTCTCTATGTCTCTTTTTTCTCTTTCTCCATCTCTTTCCCTCTCCCCTCCCATGTTCTTCTCCTCCCTCATTCTCTCTCTCCCTATCTCTCCCCTCCTTCTTAACCTCCCTCTCTCTTCCCCTCCTTCTCAACCTCCCTTTCTCTTACACTCTCTCACCACTCTCTCCCCCTCCTTCTCTTCCCCTTTTCCCTGCTCTCCCATTCCGTTCATCTTCTCCCGCCTCGGACCTGCCCCTCTCCTCTCTTCTCCTCTCTACCTCTCTCTCATATATTCTCTTTCCCCCCTCCTTCTCTCTCTCTCTCCCCATCTCTTCTCCTCCTCTCCACCACACTTCTCCTCCTCCCCTCCTCATCCCATCCACCCTTCTAAGCCTTCCTTTCCTCTCCCTCCACTATCCCTCCCTCTCTCTCTACACACACACACACCCCTCTTCTCTCTTCTCTGCTCTCCCCTCTGCTCCCTCCTTATTCGCTGCCCCCTCTCTCTCCTTTCACTCGCTCCTCCTCTCCCGTCTTCTCCTCTGCTCTCTCTTCCCCCTTCCTTATCTCTCTCTTCCACTTCTCTCCCCCCCTCCCTCCTCTGCTCTCTCTTATCCACCCCTCTCTCTCTCCGCTCCCTCTCTCTTTCTCTCACCCCTCCTTCTCTCTCTCTGTCTGGGGTGTGACAGAAGTTGGCATATGAGGTCATGTTTAGACTGGTTTGGTTCCAACCGTCGCTTTTCTCATACTGGTGGAGAAAAATGGTTATGGAGCAATGATCACATCCGACTTTTCAGAACATACTTATGTGTTATAAACATACTTTTTGTTTTTGTCAACTCACACTAAAGTTCTTGGTACTTTAAACCAGAGACCAATAAGACGTACTGTGATTACAGTGAGTGCTAGAGGTTGTCAGTTTTCACATTTGTATTGTGTTTTATTTAAGTGCTATCTAACAATAGACAATGATGTCATGTAAGGGGAAGTACCCCTTCTGGGTCTGGAGGGAGGAAATGGCTTCTGTCTGGAAAAGTGCCTATGATGCCTAGTTTGGTTTCAATGTTTAAACGCAGAACTGAGCCCCACACCATAGAAGAAGCAGGAGGACCAACTGACCTCTGGAGTTTGGTTCTGTGAACCACTTCCTGTCTTTCAAACCATCAATGGCCCTCATTCATGGCAATTATTACATTTCTGTCATCTTTTGTCTATTGTCTTGCAGCATTTTTTCCTGGAGTGCAAATTATGAGATGGGACATTTGATTTCATACACATACAAGTTATTTCAGGATCGGTACAGATATATCTTCTTGTAAAGGAATATATGCAATTTATAATTGTATAAACATTGAAATGATCTACCAGCAACTGCCTCCATTCTGTACTTAGTAGCGTGTATGGTACAGTACCTGGTACTGTACCATACACGATCGTGTACATCGTCGTGTACATACACGACATACCATTGTCATCTACTATGAGTAAAGGTTAAGGATATCCCTTCCTTAGTAAGGATTATGAAGCCTAATAGTAATGATGGTGCTCTTTCTTCACTTCTGTAGGTCATTGAGAAAACCGATCCAGTCAGACTTACCTAACTGTTACCCAACGTGGCAAAACTGAACAATCATGTTCTGCGAGCAAGACTGAAAGAATCCAGACCTTGTCTTTAGGGAGCAATGATTTGCGATTTAGCTTTTTGAGTGAGTATTGCTGATAGGAAAACAGTGTGGGAAATGGTCTGTTCCTAGCTGGAGTCATTGCAGTCTAAACGCTCATGTTTGCCTGAGCCTTTCTGCGTGAAGTCCTTTTGATCGAAGAGGAATGTTATCATTCTGGTTTAGCCTTGAGAATAAGAACAATATGCTAGGTCACCTCTGTTCCAACGAAAGCACGTTCAACATAGATCTGCCGCATCTCTACCGCAGAACACAAAAGAACGCTTTCAAGTTCTCCTTTTAGAACAAATCAAAAGAGTTTGATGTGGGGAGTAAAAAAAACTCCAAATAAGAAATGATTTTGAAAATGGCCTCCGCCACCCTTAACTCAACCACAGCAGAAACAGACTTTTTCTTTTAAAGGAGATGATGTTTCAAGTAGAAATAAACCAACATAACTAACTACATTCTGTAACAAGTATGATATCAGTGTGCTGGAATGAACCTTGTTTGTGAGAATATAGGGTTGTGGTAGTCATGGGAACAGGCGTATCACAGAAAATCCTCTGGTAAAACCTAACTATAGTAGGCTTGTTCTATAATATCATGTTAAATACATCCCACATTACAGACAATTCCATAATCTCAGATCTAGGCCCTCTGTCTGGTGTTTGTTCCCCTTGTTAAATGGGTTGATTAACAACCATGGCAACACCAGCAGATTGCTTTGACTGTTTAACTGCCACTTCCTTTTAAACAGAGGAGCCCATAGGTCACCAAATCTGTTTGACATTGAACGTCTTTATCTCTGTTGAGTCAGACGATGCATTTCAGCAAAAAACCTTGAAGCGATTTTCAGTAGATCTGTAGTTACTTTGACTGTAGCTGTTTGTCCTTCCAGTAATGTTAAGGCCAAACGCAGTCTAAATATTCGACATGATTAGTCTTCATGTTGTTATCACCTCTCCCCCCCCGCCCTCCTAGATCAACACAACCCTGCTATTTCACCAGCAGTGGAGATGGATGCTGACATGCCAGTTTAGCCATGTTGCTGTCTCTACTGTGGTTCTCCTACAGTGTGGACTCTCAGACACGCACCATGGTGCGGCCAGTGAGGAGGTGTTCTAGAAGCAGCGTTCTAGAAGCGGAACTCTAGAAGCACCGTTCTAGAAGCGGAACTCTAGAAGCGCCGTTCTAGAAGTGCCGTTCTAGAAGCAGCATTCTAGAAGCGGAACTTGAGATAGTTTGTCCAGAGTTCTATCTCAATCTCCAGGTGGTTCAGAAGACCAGGAAGTGTTTGAATTGTCTTGACCTTTGCCCTTTCTACAGGAGCCAGCTGTCTGACCAACCAACTCAGGTCGCTTCGTCAACATGGCCGGAAAGATCTGCAAGGATGAACTGGAAGAGCTGAGAGAAGCCTTTGGAAAAGTTGGTAAGTCTTCTGATAGTTTCCACAGGGTTCTACACTGTCATACGTCTGACACACGTTCTATGAATACAGCTTTCTAATACACTGCTGTTTTTAAAGGCTTCTTTCATTCTCTCTACGGAAGCCTGCTTTATTACTGCTTGTAAAAAAAGCACCAACTAACCCAACGTCCCGGGTGTTTTGTGGTGGCAGATCTCGACAGTAACGGCTTCATCTGCGACTATGAGCTCCACGAGCTGTTCAAAGAGGCTAACCTGCCTCTGCCAGGCTACAAAGTGAGAGAGATCATCCAGAAGCTGATGCAAGAGGGAGATCGCAACAAAGACAACAAGATCAGCTTCGAAGAGTTTGTGTCCGTAAGTCATCTGTCTGGAACAGTGGCAGTTTTCCGGGTAGTTGGCACCAGCAGGTCAACTTTTTACAAGTTGCCGTCGGCAGCGAGGACGATGATGTCACTCATGGCTGCTTGTGTGAGATTTTTTTGCTCCCAGTCTTACTCTGACTCAGTTACCCTGTCTGGCCCAGAAGTCATGTGGCTATTCTATTCCCAGACCAGGTAGTTGAAAAGACATTTTGATCAACAGTGTGTATTCTCTCTTTTGTCTCTCTCTTTCTGTCTCTCTCTCTTTCTGTCTCTCTCTCTTTCTGTCTCTCTCTGTTTGTCTCTCTTTCTGTCTCTCTCTGTTTGTCTCTCTTTCTGTCTCTCTCTGTTTGTCTCTCTTTCTGTCTCTTTCTGTCTCTTTCTGTCTCTCTCTCTGTCTCTCTCTGTCTCTCTCTGTCTCTCTCTGTCTCTCTCTGTCTCTGCCTTTCTGTCTCTCTCTCTCTCTAAGAATGAGGAAATGAGGTCAGCATAGTGGTGTTGGTTCCAGTGTTTAGTTTCTCCCATGTTGCGGCTACAGTCTTAACAGGCCTGTGTTGCTACAGTCTTAACAGACCTGTGTTGCTACAGTCTTAACAGACCTGTGCTGCCACAGTCTTAACAGGCCTGTGTTGCTGCCACAGTCTTAACAGGCCTGTGTTGCTGCCACAGTCTTAACAGGCCTGTGTTGCTGCTACAGTCTTAACAGGCCTGTGTTGCTACAGTCTTAACAGAGCTGTGCTGCCACAGTCTTAACAGGCCTGTGTTGCTACAGTCTTAACAGAGCTGTGCTGCTACAGTCTTAACAGGCCTGTGTTGCTGCTACAGTCTTAACAGGCCTGTGTTGCTGCTACAGTCTTAACAGGCCTGTGTTGCTGCTACAGTTTTAACAGGCCTGTGTTGCTACAGTCTTAACAGGCCTGTGTTGTTGCTACAGTCTTAACAGGCCTGTGTTGTTGCTACAGTCTTAACAGGCCTGTGTTGTTGCTACAGTTTTAACAGGCCTGTGTTGCTACAGTCTTAACAGGCCTGTGTTGCTGCCACAGTCTTAACAGGCCTGTGTTGCTGCTACAGTCTTAACAGACCTGTGCTGCCACAGTTTTAACAGGCCTGTGTTGCTGCCACAGCCTTAACAGGCCTGTGTTGCTGCCACAGCCTTAACAGGCCTGTGTTGCTGCCACAGCCTTAACAGGCCTGTGTTGCTGCTACAGTCTTAACAGGCCTGTGTTGCTGCCACAGTCTTAACAGGCCTGTGTTGCCACAGTCTTAACAGACCTGTGCTGCCACAGTCCTTGTAGAGTAATGTGACCATTGGCATCCTAGATAAAAAACCCTCACCCATAATCTCACTATTTTAGGTCATTTCACATAGCTTCATGATGAGCTTAACGTTTTCTGCTGATGTTATTATTCTTTTCCCTCTTTTCATTCAAGGACAGCCACAGCTGTGTGCGTGTGCGTGTGCGTGTGCGCGTGTGCGTGTGTGTGTGTGTGTGTGAATGTAACCAGCCATATCAAGCAAACGTAGCTCTACTAGTGCAGCATTAGAAGACAACTGAACATGTGATGTTGTCGTCTAAGATTATTACAACGGTAGGAGTCATAATGGAAGGATAACATTCAATGATAACAGAAGCAGATGAGTAAAGAGAGAAGTTCCTACTGTTGTTTTAAAGATCCCTGCCTTTGGGTCTAGTCTGACATGGCCATCAGCCGTACCCAAACACAACATGACCTTGTGTATGTTTGCTTTTCTGTGTGCTGACAATCTAAACGTCACTCATCCACCTCCTGAATGGATCATTGTGGCTTCAATCCACACAGAGGTCTTGAGGTGTGAGGTCACAAACAAAAAGTAGAGAGATTCCCAGGGCAGGGAGGAAACCATGGCGACAGCCGCCTGTTTGTGCTGTTCAGGTTTGGAACGGAACAGGTTTAGAAGCCAGGACTTGTTCTACGGTACACAAAAACGTGTGTCTTCCTGATCAACATTGCTGTTGTTGTGGCGGCTCTGCCGTTCTCAACTCGGATGACCCTGAATCAGAGTAAAACTACTGGTCAAGAACACTCTGGTCTTTTCACTTTCCCGCCTTTTTCTTTCTGCTCTGGTGCATTCCATAATGAGTTGGTGACTAAGATGGAGTCAAGTAGTCAACTTTGCTTGTACTGAGTGTGCTGTTGAAAACATTTAAAGATGGCTTCTCCTGTAACACATAGTTCCTTTACCCTGGCATCTTGCACCCTTCTGTACCGCATGTTCTAGATCAGGGGTGTCAAACTCTGGTCCTCGAGGGCTGCTGTCTTGAAGGTTTTCGATGTTTCCCTGCTCCAGCACATCTGATTCTGATGATGGGGTGATATCAGGCTTCCACAGAGCTTTATAACAACTCAGTTATTAGAATCAGGTGTGCTGAAGCAGGAGAACATCGAAAACCTTCAGGACAGCAGCCCTTGAGGACCTGAGTTTGACACCTATGTTCTAGATGATTCCCTGCTCCAATACACCTGATTCAAATGAAGAGTCGTTATCCATCTTATGCAGAAAGCTGGAAACGACCGTCCATTCTCTCACGACCACAGTGTTGGGGGCAGGGAAACATGGAGAAAACGCAGGACAGCAAGTCTTAAGTAATGTTGCTTAGAGGTGGAACTGTAATGCACCTCCACTTCTCTGTTGTAGATATTCCAGGAACTAAAGAGCAGCGATATCGCTAAAAGCTTCCGGAAGGCCATCAACCGGAAGGAGGGTATCCTGGCTATAGGAGGGACGTCTGAGCTGTCCAGTGAAGGAACGCAGCATTCCTTCTCTGGTACGTCACACGGAACTGGAAGCTTCTAGAAGCTTCTAGAACACCGGAGCATTCCGTGCTGGATGATGATGATGATCTTAACTGTTATGGTCTCCAGGGATTAGAATGACCCAAAACTATGTTAAATGCGCACAAGCACACCCACAATGAGACATTTAGATAGAATGTGCTTGATTGAACTCAGACAAAACTAAATCTTTCTGATTTATGTGCAGCATGGCTAAACATTTCAGTACCCAAAAGGGTACAGGATAAACTTTTAATAAACCTGCTTTATTTCAAGGTTGAAGGTGGGGTCTTTTTGACCCTTAGGACAGGGGGAGTTGTAGAATATGAAGAGAGCAGGAGGGTTAAGAGTTAATCAGTGTTGATGTGTTCTGTAACAATCTCCTACACACTGAAGATAGTGTAGCCTGAGGAGCATGAAGGCTAACAGCTAACACAGTGTTTGAATCTTACTGAGGGAGCTTTCCATCTTTTGGGTTTACCCTCCCTGTTTTCATGTCTCTCCAACTGTCCTATCAATTCAGAAAAGAATAAAAAGCTAAAGAATTTCACCTTTTTTATTTAAAAATATCCATCTTTTATCCAGTCAGTTGTGTCTGACTGAGTGTTCTGTTCACCTGTGTAGAGGAGGAGCGCTATGCCTTTGTTAACTGGATCAACAAAGCTCTGGAGAATGACCCTGACTGCAAGCACGCACTGCCCATGGACCCTGACACTGACTCCCTGTTCAAAGCTATGGGCGATGGAGTGGTTTTGTGGTGAGGAACACTGTCTGGATGTTAACCCCCAACACTTCCTGTTTCCTGTCCCTCCCCCCTCCCCTCCCCATGCTGTCCCTAACCGCACCTTGTCTCTGTGTAGCAAAATGATCAACCTGTCCGTGCCAGACACCATCGATGAGAGGACTATAAATAAAAAGAAACTGACTCCGTTTACAATCCAGGTTTGTAACATCTCCACACCCTGAACAAGTCCTCAGAGCTGTCTGACCAGAAGCTGTCACGCTGCTCCAAAATACAGTTGAATGCAAATATAGGGTGGAGACATTTTGTATAATGTCGTTATAAATAGAACCTCTTTTGCACTTTAGCAGAGCATATCACACTGATGAAAGTGTTACTAAATGTTATCACGTCTCAAACATAGGAAGCCTATTCCAGAGAGATGAACTGCTCCTGCAGCCCTCCTCCTCCTCCCTGCTCCTCTTCCCCCCTCGCTCCTTCTCCCTCTTCTTCCTCCTCCTTCCTCCTCCCTGCTCCTCCTTGCCCCTGCTCCTACTCCTCCCTGCTCCTTCTTCCTCCTCCTTCCTGCTCCTACTCCTCCTTCCTCCTTCCTGCTCCTACTCCTCCCTGCTCCTCCTTCCTCCTATTTTCTCTTCCCTGCTCCTCCTCTCTCCTCCACCTCCCTTCTCCTCCTCCTCCTCCCTGCTCCTCCTCAGACTGCGTGGTTTCTCCTCCCTGCAGGAGAACCTGAACCTGGCCCTGAACTCGGCCTCGGCCATCGGCTGTCATGTGGTGAACATTGGTGCTCTGGACCTGAGGGAGGGGAAGCCACACCTGGTGCTGGGTCTGCTGTGGCAGATCATCAAGATCGGCCTGTTTGCAGACATCGAGCTGAGCAGGAACGAAGGTGAGAAGAGGGTTGCTGCATAGGGGTGTCATCTGATGGGGACTGAAGAGTTTTAGTCTTTTGCCATCGGTTGTATGACGTGTGTGTGTGTCCGTGTGTGTGTGTCCGTGTGTCCCTGTGTGTCCCTGTGTGTCCCTGTGTGTCCCTGTGTGTCCGTGTGTGTCCGTGTGTGTCCGTGTGTGTCCGTGTGTGTCCGTGTGTGTGTGCCCCCGCTCCGCAGCGCTGGCGGCCCTGCTCAGGGAAGGAGAGACCTTAGAAGACCTGATGAAACTGTCTCCAGAGGAGCTTCTGCTACGTTGGGCCAACTACCACCTGGACAACGCCGGCTGGCAGAAGATCAACAACTTCAGCTCAGACATCAAGGTGTGTGGTGGTCTGGTCATGTGACCAGGGGGGTAATAGATGTTTGGCGACTAAGGCTGGAGGTCATGAATAATAGACTGGAGCACTTTTTCCCTTCCTCAATACATCTTGAAAATGGGTTTTGAAATGGATTCCTAGTGTTTCCCTTCTTGATACAGTGACTGTGCTTGTCTGTGTCTGACTGAGTGTGTCTTCTCCTTTAGCTGACAGGCCTTTCAACCTGTAAAGGTACTTTTATAGATCAACTTTCTCGCTGTGTAGGAACTGACAACNTCCTGTGTCCCAGGCGAGGTGCGTCCTGATCTCCTAACCCCGTGATGCATTTCCTGTTTCAGGACTCCAAGGCCTACTTCCACCTTCTGAACCAGATCTCCCCGAAAGGCACAGAAGAAGACCAGCCTCGTATCGACATCAACATGGGCGGCTTCAGCGTAAGAACCAGGAAGTGACCACGCCTTGTTTCCCTTTAGGACATTCAGCTAGCCTCAGGCTGATCCTCTCTCTCTCTCTCTGTGTCCGTGCGTCCGTGTGTCCGTGTGTCTGTGTGTGTGTGTGTGTGTGTTCCTCCGTGTGTCCGTGTGTGTGTGTGTGTGTGTGTGTTGGCACCCTGCAGGAGAAGGACGACCTGAAGCGAGCAGAGAGCATGCTGCTGCAGGCTGACCGGCTGGGCTGCCGGCAGTTTGTCACGCCCACCGACGTCATCAGCGGCAACCCGAAACTCAACCTGGCGTTTGTGGCTAACCTGTTCAACAAGTACCCCTCCCTGACCAAGCCTGAGGGCGAGGACATCGACTGGGGGCTACTGGAGGGTGAGGGATGATGGACAGCAGCCTGCCCCACGCTCATGTGACTAGACTGGGGGTCTTTCAAGTGTAACACTCCTCCTTCCTGTGTGTCTCTCAGGTGAGACGAGAGAGGAGAGAACCTTCCGGAACTGGATGAATTCTCTGGGTGTGAACCCGCACGTCAATCACTTGTATGGGTACGTATGTCCGACTTCTCGGATATTCTGTGTTGTGTCCTGAGTGATGCGAGTCCTGAGTGATGCGAGTCCTGAGTGATGCGAGTCCTGAGTGATGCGAGTCCTGAGTGATGCGAGTCCTGAGTGATGCGAGTCCTGAGTGATGCGAGTCCTGAGTGATGCGAGTCCTGAGTGATGCGAATCCTGAGTGATGCGAATCCTGAGTGATGCGAATCCTGAGTGATGCGAATCCTGAGTGATGCGAATCCTGAGTGATGCGAATCCTGAGTGATGCGAATCCTGAGTGATGCGAATCCTGAGTGATGCGAATCCTGAGTGATGCGAATCCTGAGTGATGCGAATCCTGAGTGATGCGAATCCTGAGTGATGCGAATCCTGAGTGATGCGAATCCTGAGTATTGTGTTTTGTGTTCTTCTTGAAGTGAATCTTGAGTGACGTGAATCCTCAGTCACGTGAATCCTCAGTCACGTGAATCCCTTGTGATGTGAATCCTGAGTATTGTGTTTTGTGTTCCTCCAGGGACCTGCAAGACGCTCTGGTTATCCTGCAGCTCTATGAGAAGATTAAAGTTCCGGTGGACTGGAATAACAAAGTGAATAAACCCCCGTATCCTAAGATTGGCACCAACATGAAGAAGGTACACTAACTCATCCAGCTCACTCAAAACACTACCATTTCCTTTCTGTCAGCTGTATGACTCATAAATAAATAAGGTGACAAGAGGAAAAGCAATAAGGTGATGTTATCATTTGTGAATCTTGTACGTTCCGTGTGGACAGCTGGAGAACTGTAACTACGCCGTGGAGTTGGGAAAGACGACCGCCAAGTTTTCCCTGGTTGGCATCGGAGGGCAGGACCTGAACGATGGCAACGCCACCCTGACGCTGGCCCTGGTCTGGCAGCTCATGAGAAAGTGAGTCAACCAGTCTGATCCAGTCTGAGCGTGCCCAGAGGACTCCAGTACTTCCCAGGATTCAGTTCACCAGGGAAGACGGATCAATGCCTTCTGAAAATAACAGATTAGAGACATCTTTTTCTTTTTTTTTCCTACTTCATGTTGACTCACCCTAATTGTTGTGTAGCTCTTCTGTGTCCCACCCTTGTCCCGGTAAGGTGTGTGCTCTACACCTGCCAGGTTGGGCGTGGTGTAGGGGGGAGGAACAGGGTGCAGGGGGCAGGAACAGGGTGCAGGGGGGAGGAACAGGGTGCAGGGGGGAGGATCAGGGTGCAGGGGGGAGGATCAGGGTGCAGGGGGGAGGATCAGGGTGCAGGGGGGAGAAACACAGTGCAGGGGGGAGAAACACGGTGCAGGGGGGAGGAACAGGGTGCAGGGGGGAGGAACACGGTGCAGGGGGGAGGAACAGGGTGTAGGGGGGAGGAACAGGGGGGAGGAACATGGGGTAGGAACAGGGGTAGGAACAGGGGGTAGAAACAGGGGGGTAGGAACAGTGCATAGTGCACAACTAGAATTCCCTGTTGTGGCTTTGTTGTCATTGGGAGGGCTGACAGATGGATTACGACCATGCAGGATTCTTCAGCACCGTGTGCTCGGTGGGGGTGGAGGTGGGGTGGGGGTGGCAGGTGGGAGTGCGTACTGCTGGCCTGCTGTAGGCTGGCTTCGGTCTGTCCTCCATTTTGATTTAGTTGTTATTATTTAGATTCCTAATCCAAGAGGTATGCGTCCCTTGTCAGTCTGTTTCGGTGATTAAAAACACCTTCCTAACTGCCTTTCCTGGGGTCTGGTCCATAAAGCTAGTTGACTGAGTAAGAAAGGCATGTGACAAGGAATTGAACTGACAGAAGCCTGCCTGATCCGACCACTGGATTTGTGAATCTGATCCCTGGTTTCATGTAAATGCGCTCGTCCTCAGATACACGTTGAACGTTCTGGAAGACTTGGGAGACGGACAGAAGGCTAACGATGACATCATCGTGCGATGGGTCAACAACACCTTGGCAGAGGCTGGGAAAGCAAGCAAGATCTCAAGCTTCAAGGTTGGTTGAGATGTTCTGCAGCAAATGTTTGTCGTTTGCACGCCTGTTTCGTTGGTTTCTTACAGTTCTTCATCCTGGTTTATCATTTACTGTCTCCACAAGTGTTCTGTTCTCTGGAAATGTCTCCAACTATCACTTGATATTCATGACAATTTGCTGCCACAAACCTTTTCAGACAAAGTTTCAGCAAGTTTACATTTTCTTCAATAATTGTACAATTTCGAAGAGCGTTAGGCCATCATTGGGCCAATCTGTGCCCTCTTCTCCTCCCTCTCTCCTTGTCTCTCTCCTTTCTCCTCCTCCCTCTCCTTCCTCTCTCTCTTCTTCCTCTGTCCTCCTCTCCTCCCCCCTCTGTCCTCCTCCTCCCTCTCTCTCCTCCCCTCTCTTCCTCCTCTCTCTTCCTCCTCTCTCTCCTTCCTCTATCCTCCTCTCTCCTCCTCCTCTCTCCTCCCTTCTCTCCTGTCACACCAACTGTCTGCAGCAGCATAAACACCATTCAGCAGGAAAGCCGTGTTCTTAACTGATGTCCTGCTCTGTGTTTACAGGACAAAGAGATCAGCTCCAGCCTGCCAGTGGTGGACCTGATAGATGCCATCCAGCCAGGCAGCATCAGCTATGACCTGGTGAAGACTGGAACTCTGTCTGGGGAAGACAAGCTGGAGAACGCCAAGTAGGTCTCCTGTCAACAGCAGCTGACACACACAGGAACCACAGTAGAAATGAATCACGCCTGAAAAAGTTTTTTTTGTAGAATTTTGTGGAAAAAAAGGACTGAGTCATAGTCATACATTTGACCTACGTTGACACAATTTTTCTACGGTGAATCACAGTAGAAAAAAAACAAAAACCATTGATTTTTTTTTATTCCCCCCCCCATTTATTTACATCTGTTATCTTGTCACCATGGAAACCCCTGTGGCCTTCTAACCTTAACTCGCCCCTGCTGTCTGTCCTAGATACGCCGTTTCCATGGCGAGGAAGATCGGCGCCCGTGTGTACGCCCTCCCTGAGGACCTGGTGGAGGTCAAACCCAAGATGGTGATGACCGTGTTCGCCTGTCTGATGGGCCGAGGGATGAAGCGAGCTTAGGATGCCCCCGCCCCCTGCCCCGCCCCTGTCCCCGCCCCCTGCCCCCCTGCGCTGGCTGGCCGACCACCACGGAGCTACCGGGTCACAGGAATGAAGATTTGTGATGAGAATGAAGTTACCAACAGACATTTATGAATCAATCAAACCCTACTATGTTCATGTTGGTGTTTTCCATCTCAGTTGAAAGCTGAGGTGTGTTTACTTACTGCTAAATGAAGTCCTCTTCAGACAGGAGAAACCAGAATCTAGGCTCTGAAAACCCAAGGACATGGTTTGATGCTTCTCAATATGCAATATGCCTTGTTGATTATTAATGTAGAAGATGCTGACTTTAAGTATGTATTCACCAGTTCCCAGTCCTCTCAAACCAATGGCGTGTTATACTCTTCATGTTTACACAAACGCGTAATTCACCTGTTGAACGCCTGTGCTTGGATCGGTGAGCTGAAGTTTGACTGGTTAAGAGGTCCTCAAATAACCGCAGAGACATTCTATCCGTTATTGAAGTGTATGTATGTCATTTTAAAGCTGGCGTCGTTAATAACTACATATTTCTAGGTCATAACTACATATCTATTGGTAAGCCATAAGGGAGCACATGTACTGACCAAGCTTGAAGCAAGTTACTGCATTTGCTGTTGTTTTGGGGGTTTATAGTTTGGTGTCTGATGTATCTTAGTTTGAATCATTAATTGCTATTTTTTTATAATTGCGGATCTGGCACGTATATAATCTGATGTAGATGAGATTGGTGATGAAATATGAAATGGGTGTTTAGTCGGTCAGTTCAGCTGTGTGGGTGGTTGTGTTCCTTTCTTTCCTCTCCTCTTTGCGCCTTGGCGGTGGCTGTGCCTCATGGATGTTTGATATAACCCGTGACCCTCAGGAGACAAAAAAAAAAAAATCAAGAATATCTACTTCGCAGCTCCACGGGGTAGCTTTATAATATATTGTGCTCTTAGCTGCATACACACTTGAGTGTGGTCGTGTGTTTCATCACTGATTAATGGTAACGCTGTGAAAGTGCGCTTTATATATAACAATAAAGAAAAAAGAAATAAGTAAAGAGATTAAATGAAAGTAAATTGCTATCCGGTTTGTCTTTTGAAGATGAGGAGACAACGGGCCCTGTTCGTGAGTGTTGGATCAGTAGATCGCACGGTAGACCAGTTCGGACCTAAAACATGAAATTGAGATTATTTCAGCAGCAAAAGCAAGATTTACCAGACAGAGTTTGGTGTTTGGTCAGACAACATCTCTGTTTTCATTGCCTCCCTACGAAACACTTCGAATGATTGGCTTAATTTCAGTCTTGTTTTGTTGGTGCGTTGGCTGTGTACCTTGGTGTAAAGCCTTCAGAGACAGAACTCACTGAGGACCAAGTTGGCTGGCAGCTTAACGCCTCTACGGACAGAAGAGGCTGCTTCCTGCTTTTGGCCATGACACTCAACTGTGTTGGTTTGTAAAACGTCCAACCTTTCGTTTCAACTCCTGTCCTTCCATCCCTGCTTGGCAGTTGACCTAACGTTCCGTGTCGAG